>CM037005.1:12035577-12425366 GCA_020826895.1 Aquilegia kansuensis | reverse complement strand
GAAGAAGAAGGTGGAGTTTGATGATGTACCCATAGGATTAGATCTAGATCTAGATCTATTTTGAACGGTTAGGATAAGAAGTGGTAGTTGTAAGTAGGTTTAGTGACATGGCATTATTGATGACTGGGCAAAATGACTAGGATGTGGGTTTAAATGGTGGGAGGGTAAAATTGTCTAAAAATTATGAAGACTGGTCAGACCTTGGTCAACGGCTAGGTTGACCGGCTTCAAATTGGAAAATGGGGGGTATCTCTAAGAGTTTCTAAATCTGGGGGGTATCTCAAAGAGTTCCTATTATTTTGGGGGGTATCTCTAAATCCCCCTTAAATAAAAGATGGACTAAAAAGATAAGTTATCGTATCAACCACCACCTAGCTCTAGCCGGCTGGACAAACGGTGTGCATATCATTGCGCTATCGCTCGAAAACTTGGTAACCCAAAGGGCTAACCCTTAGTGTTGCAATTATTGTATATAAACATTTTTACTCACTTCCCACAACACATGTGGGACTAAGTGTAAAAACACTCCGTTCATTTAATACAAAAGAAAACAGTCTGACAGACCTGTTTCTCTAACACCATCATCAAAATTCTTTTTATGCTATAATTTTCATGGATAGCTATAAGTAAGAAAACAAAGTTTGTAATTCACCGTCCTTTTGTTTGTACGAAAGAGTTTTAAATTTCTCTGAGAAAGTGGTTAGTGGTATATGATTGTAGCTCAATTTAATTAGTCGTTGCCAAATCATGTTTAATTTATTATTAATGTCCATCAAGGATTCCATGGTCTTTCTAAGGAAAGAAAAAAGTATTTATCATCGACATCAACAATGCGTAGACAGATTGATGCACGGACCCATCACTTTGTGTTGCTACATGGTGCCTTAAGTACGTGTGTTGAAACTGCAAAATACGAGCAACGTAGAGGAATGAAATAATGAATAAATACAATTATTTAAAAAAAAAGCGTCAAACAACATTCGATGATTTTACAAATTTGTCCCTGATTCTATGCGTCATATTACATTTTGGTTGATTCACCTTTGACATTAGCATCAGATTTTAGATGTATAATCCTTTCAGCTTAGTCCATTGAAAATTTGAAAGTTTGGGACTGCGGCGAGTTAGCTGCTAATGTTTAAATAAGGAATTAGGTCAACTGATCAAGAGTCTTCGTTTGAAAATATATAGTTTATACTGTTGTGCGCAGCGGAAACTCAAACACAACTAACGATGATTGAACTAGTATATGAAACAAAACGAAAAACGACAAAATAACAAACAACCACACAAGACACAAGATTTACGTGGTTCGGCCAATATGCCTACGTCCCCTGGGAGAAAAGATAATGCTTTTATTATAGAGACAATTGTACAAGCCCTCACGAAGAAACTGAAGTATTCTTCCTCACAAAAGTTCTCAAACTCTCTAATGGCTTCTCACAATTCTCTCACATCTCTATTAAGGTTTTCCAACATAATTACGCGCTATAATATAGCCTTACAAGTTTACCACGTCATGGGCCTAAATTGGGCCCATAGTCACTTTACCAACAACTCATATCGTCCAGAGGCAAAAAAACCTGTCAGAACTGCTGTCCAGAGGCAATATTTCTGACAATTCCATACTTAGCCAGAAATCTCCACCGACACCTTTTTTCTGTCAGAATTTTGGAGCCGTTTTACCGCCAAAGTACTTATCTCCAGAGGATGTGCCATATACCATTGGAAAGCTGGGAACCTCTACTTTCTAACCCAAGAAAACCCAACAATTCTCCACCTCGATGAAGATTTAATAAATCTAAGCCGACACCAAAAACAAAACAAGTCTCAATCTCCCACACATGTCCCTAAGGACCAAAGCAGTTGCACCACCTCATGGTTGCCTACGTACCCTTCTCCTAAGCGATCAAGCCATCGTAGTTCATTTCAAGAAATACTATCAACACGAAGGAAAGATATGGACCAATTCTAAGCAATAGAACTTAGTCCCAAACACCACTTTAGTCACGACAATATTCCAAGCTTCTGTCAGAGACAAAGCAACCATAGAATGTAATATAGACAACCTGCTGATAGATCTCACTACTAATGTAAACACATATCCAGAAGTAGACCAACGTCTATCTAAGTGAAAATCATACTCAACATCCACATAATCAACACACCGCAGACTCAAAGTCCTTCCATGTTGAACTAACAAACCAACCTCCACACTACCTTGAATATAGTGGAACATCCATTTCACAGCTTTCCAATGTCTCACACCAGGATCATGCATGTATGTACCTACAATGCCCACTGTTCCTGAAATATATATGGTTTGAAACACACCAACTCATTATACTCTGCAACTCCAAAACCACTAGCCTGAGACATATAAATCTCTTCATCTAGCTCACCATGTAAAACAACCGTTTTCACATCAAACAGAGCTAATACCAAATCAGATCTCACTACCAATGCCATAAGGATGCAAACGTTTACCTTCAAGTGCACATATTTACCTGGAGATTCTTCTTTCTTCTTGGGTAATCTAGTTGCAATTGGACCCTCATCAATAGGATCACCATTTTCTGCATCTCCAACCGTCTCATCATCTGTCATGTCATCAGAATTTGAAACACCCAAAACCTTTACAAGAGTTTCCACATTAGATACAGAACCCACTGGAACATATGGAGATAAGCAAATCTCCACCCACTGCAAAACCTCTTTGGTCGTGCTTAAAAAGTCCTCAAAAGTGTATATTTATCCCTCGAATAACACCTTGTTTGTCTAGTACTTAGCTTATATTATTGTATTATATTTATTGATTAGTGCTTTCTTGTCTATTGTGTAGCTTTTATGAGCGGAAATGCGAATATTGTGTTAAAGCCGGCAAAAAGTCAAGAAAAGCAAGTAAAAATATGTTATTTGCACAAGAGAGGGAGGATTGATATTTGCACCCACAGATCTGTTGAGGGCACCCCACGGTCAGTCCTGTTGACTTAACTTTATGTCAAAGTGGGGCGGTCCGAATCTCAGCCCAAACCGGTTCCTATTGAAGCCCACAAGTCAGAATTTCTATTTTAGGCCTTATTTAAAGTTCAAACTTAAAAAGGCTCTACAAGGAGATTCAAAAGTCTGATTTGGGCCCATGAGCTATCAAACTGAAGATCTTTGGTCCAAGCTACAACTTAAGCCCAAGAGAATTAGGTTTTTCTAAAGATCTAATGCCTCTAGAAGACCAAGAGCAGCAACCACGAATTTGACCTAATTTGGAAGTCTTTGCATGCAAGTATTCTACTTTGTATTTTCTATATAAGAGAAGTAGTAGCTAAGGTTTAGGTAGCTTTTTATGAATGGAAGATTGAGGAGACAAGTTCATCTTCTTCTTCTTCTTTTGTATCAAACTCAATTCATATCAATCAAATCAAATCACTTTACTTTATGATGTTTTGTTATTTAATTATTTATTCCATGGTGTCATCATCAAGGATGAGTAGCTAAATCTCCTTAGGGGGATGGTTGAAGCACTCTAGATAATGCAAAAGCACCATGTTTGTTCTTAATGTTCATTGTGATTCAAAGTACTTAATGTTTATTTACTTCTATCTGCAGTATGAGGTAAGTATGATTATTTGCATGTTATTGTTATCTATGTTGTTAAAATACTATTGTTAGGGTTTAGGGAGACCTAGGTTTAATGGTTTTATTTATATTGATTAAAGATGTGTAGTAAAATAGATGAGAGGTGATTATTACATGTCTGCAATTGATATCTTTTATTGGAACCCTTTTGTAATTAAGTCAAATAGCTGAGAGGTGATGATTTAGTTATGAATAATATGTTGAGTTAATTAAATTGAATAGCTGAGAGGTGACGGTTTGATTAATAAGACATATTCAATAGCATGCATAAGAGAATCCCGTTTTAATTGAGTGGAATAGCTGAGAGGTGACTACTTGATTATTATAGGTATTAATGATTAATTGGAATAACTGAGAGGTGACTAATTAATTGTTATAGATTGAACATGAAGGAACAACATGTTATGTTTGCAGGATTTAGTTTGTGGATACAAATTCTTCCCCCTTTGTCATCATAAATCTTCTTTTCATCTCTACCATATTCTTAAGTTAGGATTTACTTATTATTATTGCATGTAGGAAGTTAGAATCAATCTCAATTGTTATTGTTGATTCCCTTGGTGTTTCTTAACCGTTGTTGTCAATTGTGTTTGAGCTAAGATCTCCCCCTCTGAGGTGGGTTCAAAACTAAAGAAAAATAAATTGTAGAGACAAATCTTAATTGTTTTGATTGAATAATTGAATAATTGAATAACTGTTCTACAAAGCATGACTTTTTATATAGACTAAAGACTTAGACCAACTAGCACTAGGACTTCCTAAACAAAGAAATCAAAATACAAATCCTAAACTTATAACTTATATAATGACTTCTAAATAAACATTAACCCAAATAGGAAACCAATTGGTGTAGGTAGGATGTCCTACATCATATTTTTGACTTGAATTGTTGCAACTGCCAGAATACTTGAGTTTTGATTAAATTGCACTGGGCTCTGCCGAAGAGTTCATACACACAAATCGAGAAGCCCTTGAAAGTGAATATGTTAGTTCAAATCTTCATCACTGGATTGATTTGGTGTTTGGGTACAAGCAACATGGGAAACCTGCTGTAGAGGTAATCCAATATTTGACAATGCCCTCCTGAAAAGTGCATGCAACCCCTCGATACATATTTCTACTAGTTTCTAATGTCTTGTGATGTTGTACAGGCAGCAAATATTTTCTATTACTTAACCTACGAAGATGCTGTGGACCTAGATACCATGGAAGATGAGTTACAAAGAAATGCTATTGAAGACCAGATAGCAAATTTTGGCCAAACACCAATTCAAATTTTTCGTAAAAAGCATCCCAGAAGAGGGCCGCCAATTCCAATTCTTCGTCCTCTATACTTTGCTCCTGGTTCTATCAATTTGACTTCAGTTGTTGCTAATACCACTCATCCACCATCTGCTGTACTATATATTAGTATATTGGACTCGAATATTGTTCTTGTGAGTCAGGGGCTAACCATGTCAGTCAAGATGTGGTTGACCACTCAGCTGCAATCTGGAGAAAACTTTACATTTTCTGGTTCACAGGTTTGACATTGGTTTTTTATTGTTAAGGATATGTATCTCGTAATTAATTTAGGTGATTTGATTAGCAGTTAAGGAACCAAAAGGACACAAGTATATAACATATAATACTTTTTGCAGGACCCTTTTTTTGGTATTGGCTCGGACGTTCTTTCATCTCGTAGAATAGCCAGTCCTTTGGCTGAAAATATTGAGCTCAGAGCACAATTCTTTGCTGCGATGCAAACACCATCTGGAAATTTTTTAGTTTCTTGTGGAAATTGGGAAAACAGTTTTCAGGTCATATCCCTAAATGATGGACAAACAGTGCAAACTGTTCGACATCACAAAGATGTTGTCAGCTGTGTTGCAGGTATACATTTTTAATTTTATAGAATCGCATACGGCTAATAAAAAGAAAATGAAGCCTTTTATTCCATTATTCATATGCTAATAATAGCATGAGTGAAATGTCTATCTTCCAGCCTGCATTAAGGGGTTGTCAATGGGTTGGGTTTGGTTTGGATCAGGGAAATCCAAATTTGATCCAATCGTATGAATCCTACATCCTAGTCCAATCGAATCCAACAACTTTAATAGATGATCCAAATTGGATCTGTTACAAAACAATGGCGCTGACCCGAATCTGATTTGATTTAATTCGAAGTATTTACATAAACCTCATTTATATGTGCCCAGAAAATTATATAGGACAAGATGATTCAATTCGTATGATATGGTTGTTGGTGGATCCCACCCCCATGTTTGGTTAGGGCTGTGGGCCTAACCGTTTGTACGTCCCGTGACCCAGTTGGGAGAGTGGCAAAGTCCACCTCCGTGTTTGGTTAGGTATGTGCCTACCAATTTATCCGGTATTCCGGTTGATATACATTGTGGTAGCCCCCCCCTACAAGTTCGAGCTTTTAGAGAAACTGGTTTACAACATGGTATCAGAGCGGTTCGGTCTTGAGAGGTCACGGGTTCGATTCTTTGCAGCAACATTTTAAAATAAATATGTTGCTGAGGGGGAGTGTTGGTGGATCCCACCCCCATGTTTGGTTAGGACTGTGGGCCTAACGGTTTGTACGTCCTGTGACCCAGTTGGGAGAGTGGCAAAGTCCACCTCCGTGTTTGGTTAGGTATGTGCCTACCAATTTATCCGGTATTCCGGTTGATATACATTGTGGTAGCCTCCCCCTACAAGTTCGAGTTTTTAGAGAAACTGGTTTACAGCAATGGTTACCATAATGTCATCTTGTTCACATACTTTCTTTATTACGTTATAAGACGGACGTCCCGTATTAATAGTTGGATATGTGAAAGTTGCTGTTGTGTTGTCATGTTTTTTGAGGGAAGCACTAGTGCTCCGTAATATACATATTCCAAGTAACATAACTACTGGAAGTCCAGCCATTTCCTTTTAAGTTCACCCTGCTAATGAAGTGCTGATTGATTCCATAGATACTATTACGTAGTTTAGTATGGACCCAATAACTTCAACATAAATCAGTGACAGATTATTGGAGAAAAAAATAGAATTAATATTGTAACACTTTTTTGTCTTCCTCACTTGATTGTAGCAGCATTTTATCATTAGCAGCTTGTTGAACTGTGCTTTTATGAAAACCCCTTAATGTGTAGTGGCATCTGATGGAAGCATACTAGCTACTGGGAGCTATGACACAACAGTCATGATTTGGGAGGTTTCTCGTGTCAAAGCTACAGAGAAAAGAGTTCGGAATGCACAAATGGAGCTGCCCAGAAAAGACTATATCATTGTCGAAACTCCATTCCATATCTTGTGTGGGCATGATGATATCATTACTTGCTTATTTGTGAGTGGGGAACTTGATATAGTTATCAGTGGGTCAAAAGATGGAACTTGCATTTTTCATACCCTGCGGGAGGGAAGATATGTACGATCTCTTCAACATCCATCTGGAAGTGCCTTGTCAAAGTTGGTTGCATCTCGACATGGGCGAATAATTTGTTATGCAGAAGATGATCTCAGTTTAAACATGTATTCCATTAATGGAAAACACATAGCCACCTCTGAGTCAAATGGACGCCTCAATTGTGTTGAACTCAGCAACTGCGGTGAGTTCTTGGTTTGTGCTGGTGACCATGGGCAGATAGTTGTACGGTCTATGAACTCACTAGAGGTTGTTAAAAGGTATGATGGAATTGGGAAAGTAATAACATCTCTAACCGTGACTCTAGAAGAATGCTTCTTGGCTGGGACGAAGGATGGAAGTCTTCTTGTATATTCTATAGATAATCCCCAGCTTCGAAAAAGTAGCCTTCCTCGCAATCTGAAGTCCAAAGCGTCTGCTGTAGGATAGATACTGATACTGATAATAGTCAATACTGACATTTGTACTTTTTCGGCCGGAACCTGAAATTTGAACAAGGTACCCTATTTTTCATCAGTGTTCATCTGATTGTTTTTCTTGTAGTCTTGTTACTTTAAATTATTGAATGTTATTTTCCATTGCATTTGAAAACTTGCATGATATCTGTGCACAGCAACTCATTATGAAATTGCGCCTTACTTTATTGAGACCTATGAAATTTAATTTTGGATACGGGTATAGCTGTTTGCAATATAATTCTAGATTTTTGTACTTACTATAGTTCGATTACATATTTCAAGTGAACAAGTTATGGTGACCTAATAGCATTTAGTACTTACATCATGCCAATGGTGACGGAGTTTTTTTGGGGGCCATTTTGTAAAAACCCCAGAAGATTATGTTAATATTTGCGTTTACCCCACTAAAGATTTTTTATTTGTCTTATCACTAGCAAGTTAACGATTCTGTCTCAGGACCGTTTGCAGATGCTGGCGTGGTTTATTTAATTCGCAAAAATGCTGACGTGGTTTAAACTTAAATAGTGTCTTCTTCCCCAATTTTAGTGTCTTATTAAATTTGACTGAGTGCATTTTCGAAAAGCAGTTCTCCTAATTTTCTTCCTTGTTACAGTATTTTGGTGGTCATTGTGAAATGTGAATTGAACAAACTTCACCAATGCTTTTCGTTCAATGTATCACTGGCAACTTTTTGTTGCATATCACCATAGCCACTTTCACCGACTGAATTAACTAATTTATATATTGGAAGAAAGCTCAGAAATTTGTACCAAATCACCAATTCGCCTCTTTTTTTCTTTGGTTTACGAATGGGTCTTAGTCAATGAAATGGTTTATACAGTAGTAGCATTTTTCTTAATGTATGTCACCAAGTTTGGAAGAAAATACAACTTGCAATGCACACTGTTATACAAAAGGCCGGCATTGGTTTTTCAAACATAGTCAGGTGTTTAGATCTTTGAAAACAACAACATGAAGTGTTAGATTTTCACAAATTTCTCAACGTTGTGTTTTTTACACTGGTTAATATTACTGTCAGAATTAATTTCTGTGATTAGTCCTAGCAGAGTCGAAATTATTACGACAGAACTCGAACCTCACCTTCTAGGCTTCTAGTAACATTGTTAGAGAGGACTTGACTAGCTCATTCATCAGTAATATAATGAGAATGGTCTCATTCAGATCAGGAATCTAAAAACTATGGTAGCAAACCCAATTTAATTATAGACACTTCAACCATCACTTGTTTTCGATATACGATCTTGTAGCTCAGGACTGTCGAGAAGTATAGTGGTCTCAATAAACTCAAGACACTTCTACCATCACTAGTTATCAATCATGGGTGGTACCAAAGATAATAATTTCTGAAGTATTTTTGCCGATAGTCACTCATGCACATTATCGAGTCCAACCCCGGACCACTGACAACCCTATGATAAGGCTTAAAGACATAGTATGATTGTGTTATCATTCATCATAATGGTTGAAATTTTTGCTTTACAAATTGACTTATATTTTGAAGATGTACTAACTATATTTGCAATGGTGCATCTGAATACAGAAAGCAGTTCTTATAGGTGAGATAAGCTGAGCATATGCACTCACACACAGTCACACTGTGTAAAGTTAAACTGCCACTGTAGGATTTGGAAACCGTTCAGTGTCGTAGACTTTATTCATGTGAACAGACTTTATTCACGCTCAGAAATTTGTACCAAATCACCAATTCGCCTTTTTTTGTTATCTGACATTACAGATAACAAAAGAACAGCTCTGCTCAACACCTAATTACGTACTTAGACATCTTGATGTAGGCCACATGAGTTTGGTTGGAAACTTTACTCAGAGTGCCAACTTCAGGAACTACCAAGCACTTTGATGACTCTTCCCTGTAAAAGAAACCTAAGCATCCACAATCCTTGTTGCACTTTGCTCTACAATCAGCTAGTTTAATTGGTCCTTCTCCTTGGGTATACTCATAAGTGAAGTGTTCAACACCCACAACTTTAAAATAGTTTACCACTTGAGACCCAGGTTTGCAAGAAGGAAGCTTTGGTAGTGCACAGTTCTTGCTCCACCCCAACAAGCCCTTTGGAGTTGGACAAGCAACACATTCATTATCCTCACAAACACCTAGTGACCCACATTTTGTAGGCAATCTGCACTCACTTACACCATATAAATCATCCCTGTCAAATGCACTAAAGGTGACCTCACATCCACCTAGTTGTACTCGATCGTAAAACGAATAGACCTTAAGACTACCATCTAATCCCACTCGAAGTATCGATAATGTACTATTGAATTTGGTAGGCCTACCTATAAACTGAGTATTTCCATCGGATGAATTGACGTTGTATACAATATATTCTAGCTCATATTCATATGCTTCTTCTGTCAAGGGCTTATTGTTGAACACCACACGACTAATCGGACTATTGGATTTAGGTTGAAGTTGGGTAACGTAATATAATAATGGCTTTGGAGAATTTTTACTCTTGAGATACATTGCGAGTCGATCCCTTTCCAAAACAAGGCTGTAAGGTCCATCAGATCCATCCACATCTGACACTCGGCTAACAAGCTTGTTTCTACCACCTCGAGTTAATGCAGAACCCACTAAAAGAGTGTCAGTGGGGTGTTCAAAGCTCTGCCACACGAAACGGCCCTGCTTATCCTTGAGGACTAAATTTCCATTACGTAGAAGTTCAATGCCAGCTACACCTTTGTTGCTTGTACCAGTTTGCCAAGCAACGCGACCATTCACATCTGCCAAGACTAGATTGCCATCAGCAGCAAATGTTAGAGTGCCATTTTCGCGAACTGGGTTCGCCCGGTTAGCATCCCAAACCCAACGTAACTGTGACTCATAGCGAGGACGACCCATTCGTAAACCAAAGACATAAGCATCTTGAAATGCAAGGGGATTAAATGGAAATGTGTTGAATTTGTTGTTCCTGATCTTATTAAACCTATTTATTTTCAACAGGAAAACTTCATGCTAAGCAGGAAGTCATATGAAGAAAATGTACAAAATGTAGAGTCAGCGATGTTCTTGGCTACCTCGTATGACAAGGCATCTGAAGCTTGGGGAAGAAGACACTATTTAAAAGCCTGGTTCAGTCGGGTCCAACGGTAACATTAAAAACATTTTAGAACCGTTGGATTAAAGATACATCTCGACCGTTGGATCATCACACCTGTCCTCTGTTTTTAAGTTTAAACCACGTCAGCATTTTTGCGAATTAAATAAACCACGTCAGCATCTGCAAACGGTCCTGAGACAGAATCGTTAACTTGCTAGTGATAAGACAAATAAAAAATCTTTAGTGATGTAAACGCAAATATTAACATAATCTTCTGGGGTTTTTACAAAATGGCCCTTTTTTTGGATACTCATTTTTTGTTTTTGATAGACCAGTTCATTTGTGTATCTATGATGGTGTAGATTAGAAGGCTAACTTTGTTAATATTTGTGTAGGGAACACAACTCAACAGTGAATGTTTAGTCAGGTGCCCCATTACATACTTGGATTGTTGTATTTCCAGTTTCCAAATGCTTCATATGCATATCTTCAGAGACAGTGGGCAGTCCACAGTTACAGGTGCTTCATGGCCGTGGGGCACATTAAGATTTAATCATACATCAGCTACGTATATATATCTTTCTATATAAGAATGACAGTTACGGCATAGTGTATTCTCCATTGCTACTGTGAAAACAAGATGGGGTGGGGGGCGGGGCTGGTCATTCTTGTACATTATTTCTTGTGGGGCCAACATAAGGGTTGTGCTTTTACATCATGTAAGGCCTATATGCATTTGTATATAAGTTTGGTCCTTTATACTAATAGTCCATCCCAAATTTTTGTCATCCACATAATTTCACATGGATTAACTGTTTTAGCTTCTATGGTAAATCTTCTGTTCATTTTATTTTCAAATTTTTATTTGTTCAGGGTTCAAGAGCATGGGCTGGTAATGGTTGTGCTCTTCTTTTTGTATGTATTTTATATTTTCATTCTCTATGTTTTATTTGTTCTCTACTAGCCCTCAAGGGAGGCAAAATGGGTTTTTTTGTGACCAATATTCCCCTTGTACCATTTTTCTTAAAGTTTCTTTCTTGTGCATACTTCACATTTGGAACTAAGTGCTAGTATATTTGTAAGAAAGATTCTCAGTTCCATAGCTTTTCTTTTTGCATGTGCAATAGACGTGTTGAGGGAGAGGGAGAGGGAGTACCTCATTTAACTGGTTGTGGCAGAGAATCCTGCTCCAGGGTTGCATATGTCCTTGAACATTCCATATTGGCCAAAACTGTATACTTCAATTTTGTCTGATCATGTTATGTTGTGGCATTCAGTGGCTTGCCAAGCCTCCTGATGGAAGAAAGCTAAGCATGTCTCTGTAATGTGTGTTATCGAGCACTTTAATTTGAAGGTTCTCGACGTTTGTGACATTAGAGCTTCCATCATTGTCCAGGTAATTGTTTTTTATGCACAATGTGACCACTTTTTTATTTATATGCAGATTTTTTTGGTTTAAAAAGGATATTACTGTGTTCAATTATATTATAGGAGGTGGGCTGCATTTTTCTAGGTAATAATAACATCAAGAGTATGTTGGCAGATTGCGATTTCATCGTTTGGACTACTCCTGCTTAGCTAAACCAAGTAGGTCATCCCTCATACAAGAAATGAACTGGTATGACCTTACAATCATCTTGTTGGCAGGATGATTGTTTTGCCCGCGAAATTTGTTTCCCACGCAGTGGTGGAAACTTTGAAGTGTCAGCAGTTAACTCTTCCATTTCTTCCATCTTTGAATAAGACTGCAATGTAGGTTGTGCCAGCCATAGGCAGTTGAAGCAGCAATTTAGTGACACACCACCGAGACCCTTAGTTGGTATCTTAAGAATGGTCACCTTTACACTGTCTAGGAATCTAGGATGGCCAAACACTCTGCATACAAGTTGTTGCGCACAAACAGACACCATATAAATTGTGCTGTTGTAGTAGTTGAGCAGGTTCCGTTCTCCTCATTAAACCAGCTTGGTGTTCTGTGGAACTGTGATTGAGCTATATTATGTCAGGTTGCACCTATTCATATATATTTGCTGATTCAGTAATTATGCCATATTGCGTTTGTAAAATGGATTATGGTTTTGATGGAATTTATATAGTTCAGATGGATAATGATCATTGTGATCAATGGTCCTCTACTACTTGCTGCTTGCAGAATAATGGAGAGAAATTGGGGATATTAGGATCTCTTTCCTTTGTGAAATGTGAAGTAAGGTACAAGCTATGATAGACCTCAACTAATCTCAGATGGATCAGCAAAGCTTTGCATGGCCAGTCTTTCAATGTGAGTGAAGATATGATGTGTGAGAGTGAGTGACATAATCTTATTGAGGTTTTTCCTTTTGGCGGGGTCTGATTATTTTGTTTGTCAATTTTCTGACAAACCGGGCTATATTTCTCATCTTGTCTTTTCTATTGATAACAAAATTCTCTGTTACTGATCCTTCGGAAAAGAAAATGTGAATACTTGAAATGTAAGTTGGGTATGATACTGTGATAGAATGCATATTCCCTTTTCACAAAAAAATGAATAGCACTTGTAATGGTTGTATGCACTGATGATGCTGTTGTATATTGGCTCGCCATAGTTGGGTGCACAGGATCATACCTTATAAGAGGTGTGATCCATAGGATCAGTTTCCTATATTGGTTAAGGAAACCATATATGTGCAGGAGTTCTATTTGGACTCGGTTTCCTATTTATCTCTAGTTTGAATTAGTAATTCTATATGGATTTGATTTCTATCCATGGGCTATAAATACCCAAGTAACTTGGTATTTGGAAGATAAGAAAACAAGAGAAGACAAGAGAGAAGAAGGAGAGAGAACTTTGGGAGCCAAGGGTGTATTGGGTTTAAGGTGAGAGATTAAGATCTAGAGAAAGATACTAGGGAGATTATTGTAATCGGTGTTTCTTTTCTTATAGTGAAATATTCTCATTGTTCCCCGTGGAGGTAGGCATTGCCGAACCACATATTATCTTGGTGTTATTGTTCTTTATTGTTTTGTTCTTCTTATACTATTGTTTATTGTTTGGTAATCTTTGACTTCATTGACAAAACAGATCCTGTATTGCAAAGGAGGTATTCTCACGAATATCTAGGTTGCGGGTTGTTGGCGTTGTTAGGATTTAATTAATCACTGCATATAGTCCAACAAGTGGTATCAAGAGCTTAGGTTGGATTTAAGGTTTTGTCAAAGATGACGGAGACTACAGGTGTTCCTGCAAATAGTGACGGTAAGAAACCATCGGTTACTACTCTTGGCGGCGGTGTAAAAGTTGAGATTAAACCGTTTGACGGTAGAGATAACTTTACACTATGGCAAAGGAAGATGAGAAACGTTTTGATCCAACAAGATCTTCATGTGGTTCTTGATGGGAAAGACAAGAAGCCAAAGGACATGTCAGATGACGAGTGGAACAAAGCAGATCTCAAAGCCATGAGTTCCATCGAACTACATATCTCGGACGAGGTGATGTTTAATGTGATGGAGGAAACTTGTGCCAAAGGAACGTGGGAAAAGCTTGAGAAGTTGTATATGGGTAAGTCTTTATCCAATAAACTTTTCTTAAAGGATGAACTCTTGAATCTTCGGATGGAAGAAGGTGGTGATCTTATGGAACATCTAAACGTGTTCAATAAGTGCATCACAAATTTGCTACGGGTGGATGTGAAGTATGACGATGAAGACAAGTCTCTGTACCTGCTCAGATCTTTGCCTCCATCTTTCAAGCACTTCAGGACCACATTGATGTTCGGCAAGGATACTTTAAAGTATGATGAAGTTGTTCAAGATATAATCTCTCATGTGAAGATGAATAAGAACACAGGTGAAGACTCTCAAGCAGAAGGACTATATGTCAAGAATTCTAACGAGAGGGGCCGAACAAATAAGAGAAGTAGCAAATCAAAAGGCAGGGGCAGATCTAAATCCAGGGATAAAGAAGGTTGCTTTGAATGTGGTGCGACAGACCACTGGAAACGAGATTGTAAGAAATATAAGGAAAAGAAGAAGAATGCCGAAAATTCAAATACAGCCAGCGTTGTTACAGATGATAGCGACGGAGAAATTTTGGCGACTTTTTCAGGTAATGATATTTCTTCACCTTGGATTTTAGATTGTGGCGCTTCTTATCATATGTGTTCAAACGAAGACTGGTTTGACACGTTTGAGAAAAGAAAATGCGACGTAGTTTTTATGGGGAATAATTCCAGTTGTAAAGTTTGTGGAATCGGTACGGTAAAGTTGAAGATGCATGATGGAATTGTTAGGACTCTGGGTAACGTGAAATACGTTCCTGCACTAAGGAAGAATCTTATTTCCCTGGGTTATTTGGATAAGAATGGGTACACATACAAATCCAAATATGGGAATCTCATAGTCTCAAAGGGTTCACTTGTGGTTATGAGAGGAGTAAGACTTTCTAACAATTTATACAAGCTTTTAGGAAATACAATAATTGGTGGAGCTGCAGTTTCTACACAAGAAGATCACACTCAGCTTTGGCACTTGAGGCTAGGGCATATGAGTGAAAGAGCCATGGAAGAACTACACAAGCGACAATTGTTAAAGGGTGTAGGAGAGTGTAAACTTGAGTTCTGCAAGTATTGTATTATGGGAAAGCAAACTAAAGTACACTTCAAAGCTGCAGATACAAAGAACAGAAGTACAGAAGTACTTAACTATATTCACTCAGATGTGTGGGGGCCTTCACCTACTCAATCAAAAGGTGGAGCTCGCTACTTTGTCACTTTCATGGATGATTTTTCGAGGGAAGTTTGGGTCTACTTCATGAAGAAGAAATCCGAAGTTTTCACTAAATTCAAGGAGTGGAAGGCAGAAGTAGAGAATCAAACAGGCAGAAAAATCAAGTATCTAAGAACTGACAATGGCGGTGAATATAAGGATAGGAAGTTTCTACAGTACTGCAAAGATGAAGGTATTGCAAGGCATTTTACCGTGAAGAAGAATCCCCAACAGAATGGAGCTGCAGAAAGGATGAATAGAACTCTTATGAATAAAGAGAGGTGCATGAGGTTTCATGCAGGTCTGCCAGAAATGTTTTGGGCAGAGTCACTTAACCATGCTTGTCACTTGGTTAATCGTTCACCATCCAAGATGCTTGATTTCAGATGTGCAGAAGAGGTATGGTCAGGTAAACCGGTAGACTACTCTACTTTGAAGGTATTTGGATGTAATGCATATGCTCTTATTCCTAGTGATGAGAGAACCAAACTTAAACCCAAATCTCATGAATGCATTTTCATCGGCTTCGAGAAGGGAGTGAAGGGTTATAAGTTATGGGATCCAGTGAACCGAAAGAAAATCCTTAGTAGAGATGTTGTGTTTGATGAGAAGACTATGCCTATGAATCAAGACATGAAGAATGGTGAGAAAAACACTATTGTTAAGAAAGCAACTACAGAGATATCTCCTCTTACGAAGGTATCCAACAGGGAGACTCCTATTCAGGTGGAGGAGTCAGATGCAGGGGTTGAAGAGGATGGGCCAGAACAACAACAGTGTGAAAAGGAGGTTGAATCTAATAAAGATAAGCAACAACCTTACAGCATAGCAAAGAACCGGGGCCAAAGACAAGTCAAAGCACCTATTAGACTTGGGTTCGAGGAAGAAGTTCATTATGCTTTAAGCATTAGTGAAGGTGATCCTACTTCTTATCGTGAAGCAGTTGAAAGTAACGAAAGAGAAGAGTGGATTGAAGCTATGGCTGAAGAGATGGAATCTCTATACAAGAACTCCGTTTGGGAGTTAGTTCCTAAACCTGCAGAAAGAAAAATTGTTGGCTGTAAGTGGGTTTACAGGAAGAAGGAAGGAATGCATGAGAAAGAACCACCAAAGTTCAAAGCACGTTTGGTGGCGAAGGGGTACTCACAGAAGGAAGGAGTTGATTATGATGAAATTTTCTCTCCGGTAGTGAAACATACTTCTATTAGAGTGTTACTATCACTGGTTGCTCAGCAGGATATGGAGCTTGAGCAGTTAGATGTCAAAATTGCTTTTCTCCATGGTGAATTAGAGGAAGTCATCTACATGGCTCAACCTCAGGGTTTTGTTGAAGCTGGTAAGGAAAATCTGGTTTGTAGATTGAAGAAGTCTTATTACGGGCTCAAGCAATCTTCAAGACAGTGGTACAAACGTTTCGACTCTTATATGCTGAACATTGGGTATAGAAGATGTGACTATGATTGTTGTGTGTACACTCATGTGTTTGATGATGGGATGGTGATCCTATTGCTACTTTATGTAGATGACATGCTTATTGCTTGTCGGGATATGTCTAGAATTAAGGAGCTGAAGACGTTGTTAAGCAAGGAATTCGACATGAAGGATCTTGGTCCTGCACAGAAGATCCTAGGTATGGAGATAAGGAGAGACAGGAAAGCTGGAAAGATATGGCTATCACAAGTCAAGTACATTCAAAAGGTACTTGAGCGCTTCAATATGATTGATGCAGATCCTGTGTCAACTCCTTTGAACAACAGTTATGTTTTAAACAAAAGTCAATGTCCTTCCACAGATGCTGAAGTGGAAGAGATGAAGAAGAAGCCGTATGCAAGCGCAGTAGGGTGTCTCATGTACTCAATGGTATGCACAAGACCTGATTTAGCTCAAGCACTAAGTGTAGTATCGAGATACATGGCGAATCCAGGAAAGCCACACTGGAAAGCTGTGACATGGATTCTCAAGTATCTGAAGGGCACTAAGACGTTGGGTATCTTGTTTGAAAGACAACAAGGGAAAGCATGTGTTTCAGGTTATGTGGATGCTGATTATGCAGGAGATTTAGATAAGCGAAGATCCACCACAGGGTACGTCTTCACTTATGGTGGAGGACCGGTTAGTTGGAGATCAATGCTCCAAACGGTTATTGCTCTATCAACTACTGAGGCGGAGTATATGGCAGTAACAGAAGCTTGCAAGGAAGCTATTTGGCTGAAAGGATTAGTAAGCACATTCGGGTTAGATCAAAATTCTATGATGATAAGATGTGACAGTCAGAGTGCTATTTGCCTTGCGAAGAATCAAATGTTTCATGCAAGAACGAAACATATTGATATTCGCTATCATCGGATTCGGGATTGGTTGGACTCAGGTGAAATTACAGTTGAGAAGGTTCACACAGATGAGAATGCTTCAGATTGTCTTACTAAGCCGGTTTCAGTTGAGAAGTTCAGACATTGTTTGAACTTGCTCAATCTTTCTACATGCTAAAGATTGGGTGGAGCACCTCCTCACTTGAGGTGCGTTGAGGCAAGAGGATTCTTGCCAATGTGACGGTGCTTGAAGAAATTCAAGCTGCAATGATCTTGTTTTTTGGTCGATGGCTCGCCAAGGTGGAGATTGTTGTATATTGGCTCGCCATAGTTGGGTGCACAGGATCATACCTTATAAGAGGTGTGATCCATAGGATCAGTTTCCTATATTGGTTAAGGAAACCATATATGTGCAGGAGTTCTATTTGGACTCGGTTTCCTATTTATCTCTAGTTTGAATTAGTAATTCTATATGGATTTGATTTCTATCCATGGGCTATAAATACCCAAGTAACTTGGTATTTGGAAGATAAGAAAACAAGAGAAGACAAGAGAGAAGAAGGAGAGAGAACTTTGGGAGCCAAGGGTGTATTGGGTTTAAGGTGAGAGATTAAGATCTAGAGAAAGATACTAGGGAGATTATTGTAATCGGTGTTTCTTTTCTTATAGTGAAATATTCTCATTGTTCCCCGTGGAGGTAGGCATTGCCGAACCACATATTATCTTGGTGTTATTGTTCTTTATTGTTTTGTTCTTCTTATACTATTGTTTATTGTTTGGTAATCTTTGACTTCATTGACAAAACAAATCCTGTATTGCAAAGGAGGTATTCTCACGAATATCTAGGTTGCGGGTTGTTGGCGTTGTTAGGATTTAATTAATCACTGCATATAGTCCAACAGATGCTTCAGAATTTAGGTATCTAGTTATCCTGATTCCACCCAAGGATTTCTGAGCCTGTCAAAGGAGTGACGGAATCAGGGATGGATGGCAAGTCTCCTAGGCCTAGGTACATGTATGGCTTCCAGTTGCACAAAGGGTTTGGATGGGATGAAATATTTGTACCTAAACAATAAACCACCAGCCTACATATTGTGTAAAAGCTACCAACAAGCTAGCTAGGCTCATAAGGAGTACAGAACCTTTATTTATTCTGAGAGTAGCAATGACTATGCTTTGAGATATTGCACAAATTTACTCATGTAAACTTCGTAGTGAAGTTCCTGGTCGCTGAATACAGCTCTCATCTCGTTAGCTCTGAACCTCAGATTTTCACTTTCTTCATTCACCATGGCCTTTCTTAATGCCTTTGCAATGTTTTCACCATCGAAAGCTCCATCATCACTTTTCTCTACTTCAATAGCTAAGCCCTTCTCCACCAATAGCCTAGCGTTCAAGCCTTGATCAATCACCAAAGGCAACACTACTAGGATGTGACCATGTTGGAGGGTCTCTATAATAGATCCCCATCCAGAGTGGAACATTGAACCACCAACTGATGGGTGTGCTAGGATGCCCAATTGTGGTGCCCAGCCCAAAAGTACCATCCCTAGGTGTGCAGTCCGGCTTCGGAAACCAGATGGCAAGGAATCGTTTTCGTCGACAGCCCACATCGGCTTTCTTAAGGCCCATAGAAATGGTAAATTTGCTAGCTCAAGACCAATAGCTATCTCATAAACTTGTTCTCTGTCTAATTTGACTTCACTTCCAAATCCAACGTACACAACTGACTTGTCCTTCTGATGATCAAGCCATTTGAATACCTCAGCCGATGACTCAATTTCATTGTTATCACTCTTTTTTAATTGAGGGAGTGGGGGAAGTAATCCGATTGGAATAACCGGTTGTAAGTAAATCTTCTTTGCTACATTCAAGTAGTCTCCTTCATACTCTTTGCAACTCCGGACAACCAAAGCTTTGCTTGCCTGCAGAACCTTTGCCCCCCTATCAGAATCAGGTGTGCAAAGAAGGCATTCGCCTCATGTTGTCGGAAAGCTTGTGCAAAGAAGGCATTCGCCTCATGTTGTCGGAAAGCCACTGTTGATGGAAATGTGATCCATTTGGGTGGCATTGTAAGACTTTCAGGCGTTGTCCAGTGTACCTTTACGGTCTTGCCTATGGACACTGGAGGGCCAAAAAATGCAAGCACTGCAGTAGAAAAGACAGAGAACATGATTTGTGGAATACTCAATTCTTCTGCAATCTCAGCTGCCCAATATGCAGCAAAATCTTGTATGATCCAGTCTACTGGTTGACATGTTATGAACTTTTTGAACTGAATTTCCAACAAATCATAGGATTTCTTCAAGAATTGGTTCTCCTCTATTGTAATATCAACTGTAGCTTCAGCTCCTCTGGGCAAACCGTCCACAAAAGGCAACTGAAACTTAACAAATTGTAGTAGAGGTTCTAATGCTGAAGGAATGCTAGGGAGGCTTTGGATGTTCTTTGGAGTAGAAATGAAAGAAATCCGAATGCCCGCTTTAGCTAAAGCAATGGCAAGTTGGAAAAATGGGATCATATGGCCAAAGGCCAACCATGGAAACATCACAACATGAAGAAGATCTCTAGCCATGTTTCTCAGATACTTCAAAATTAATCTGCTAAGAGAAGAAAGCAAGGTTTATAACCTCACTATGTGGATGATCTTGTGCACTATGATTTATATAACAGAGAAATGCCAATGAAAATATATCAAAATCAGATTTCAACTATAAAATATCATTTCTTCAAGTAGAAGAAGACTTTAATTGTAGGCTTGTAGCCAACTATGAAATCCCATCTCTGTCACTGAAAGATCTTAAGATCAAAATGAGATAATGGTAGGCCAATTCAACCAAATTATTGGTACCAAATTGTCAATACATAACATAACCATTATTAATAAAAACTTCAAAAAGTTGCCAAAATGATCATAAACCAAATAGACATGCATTCAGGCTTATGCCTTATTTTGTAAGTGATGAATTGATGATAAATGAC
Organism: Aquilegia kansuensis; assembly: GCA_020826895.1. Taxonomy (NCBI): domain Eukaryota; kingdom Viridiplantae; phylum Streptophyta; class Magnoliopsida; order Ranunculales; family Ranunculaceae; genus Aquilegia; species Aquilegia kansuensis. The sequence continues at coordinate 12,404,740 of CM037005.1, read as the reverse complement.
TAGGCCTTAAGATATTGCACAAATCCACTTATATAATGGTCATAGTGTAGTTCCTGGTCACTAAACAAAGGCTTCATTTCCCTCGCAATTCTTAGAGCCTTCGCTAAGTCTTCACCACTAAATTTCCCATCATCGGTTCGATCGACTTCAATAGCTAGTCCCTTCTCAACCAGGAGTCTAGCATTCAATCCCTGATCAATTACCAAAGGCAGCACTACTAGTAAGTGTGACCATGTTGGAGGGTCTCTAACTCTCTATTATAGACCGGAAACCCCCACCCCAGAGTGGAACAATGACCTACCAACTGATGGGTGGGCTAGTATATCCAATTGTGGAGCACAACCCAGAATCACCATCCCTATGTGCCCTACTGCCCTGTCCGGTTTTGGAAACCAGAGGGTAAAGCATCGTCATCATCTACAGCCCAAATTGGCTTTCTTAAGGCCCATAAAAATGGTAAATTTGCTAGCTCAAGCCCATGGGCTATTTCATAAACTTGCTCTCTATTCAATTTCACTTCACTTCCAAGTTCCAAACCCAACATACACAACAGACTTGTTTTTCTGCCAATCAAGCCACTTGAATATTTCACGTCCAAGTGGAGGAAGCAATCCAACCGGAATAATCTGTTTTGAGTAAACTGTCTGGAATACATCCAAGTATTCGCCTTAGTACTCGTTGCAACTCCTGGCAGGAACAACATGGCATCCTTGAACAACTTTTGCTAGCCTTTCAACATCAGTCATACCTGAGACTTTATTCTCAAAGGCCCCGACAAACAAAGGTTTCGTTTCAAATGGTCGGAAAGCAACTGTCGATTGAAAAGTAATCCACTTTGGTGGCATTGTCAGACCTTCCCATGTAGGCCAGTGATCCTTCTGTTTCTCACCTATGAAGTAGTCTGGATGCCCAAAAAAGGCCCCTACAACTGAAGAATACACTGAGAAGTTGATTAATCGAATACCAAATTCTCTTGCGATATCAACAGCCCAACATGCAGCAAAATCTTGAATAATCCAATTGTCCGATTCAACTGACAAAAAAAGGTCTTAAATTTGGTGTCTAACATATCGTAGGCCTTCTTCAATAATTGAACTTCTTCCATTGCAATATCATCAGTAGCTTCAGCACCTTCGGGTAGGCCATCACAACTGGCAACTTGAACTCAACAAATTTTAAAAAGAGGTTGCAAGTTAGTGGGAATTATGAGTAACCTTTCAATATTTTTTGGAGTGGAAATGAAGGAGACTTTAATGCCTACTTTAGCTAAAACAATAGAAAGTTGGTAAAATGGAATCATATGGCCAAATGCAAACCATGGAAGCATCACGATATGAACAGATTTGCTGCTAGTGCTAGCCATATGGTTTGCTTACATGCAAACCATGGAAGCATCAAGACATGAACAGTGAACGTACTAACGCTTTACACTTTTACTTGTAAGGACTATTGTGGCCATGATCAGCCCACGAGGGGTGGACAATAGCCACTAGCAAGTTGTTGTAACCATAGTACAAAATATCGCGATATATATCGGTTTTTCAAGAAAACGATACGATACCTTCCCGATATTTACCCCTTGATGTTTCTGTAAAGTATCGGCCGATATTTTTCGATATTTCCGATATTTACTGATATTTTCCGATATTTTCTAGAAATATTATTTTTTTGTAAATTATTTTTTTATGGGAAATAATTTGTTTATTCCATTTTTAGTAGATATGATGTTTTTTAGGTAAATACTATGATAATATACTTCCAAATTTGATTTTATATATATTTTGTATATATTAGTCGATACATTTGATGTAAAATATTCACCGATAGATTCCAATATATCCCGATATATCTATTTTTTGGAAATCGATACATTAGTCGATACCGATATTTTGTACTATGGCTGTAACTAACACATTCCTTTTTAATTTTTCAGAACAACCTACAACTTGCCATAATAATGGACACATTTTAATATTTTATTAAAACTATGAAATGACAAAATACTCAATTATTGTATAGATAATATACTTTTTTTCGTTGTCAGTACTCACTATAGATAAGATACTTGTGGTACATAATATGTTCTATTTATATATATATATATATATATATATATATTTTAATAACTAGCACACTAAGAGCATCTCCGATGGTCTCTTAAATTTAAGATGCCACCTAGGCAATTTTTACAAGTTTAAGATGGTGTTTTCATAGCCATCTCCAAGGGTTCCTTATAATTCTTTTATAAATATGGGATCCACAATAAAAGTTATTAAAAAAAATTACAAAAAAAAAGTCCACGTGAAGTTAATAACCTTGCGCGAGACTATTAGTTTCGCGTAGAGAAAATTTCACTATTCTCTATGGAATTTGTGGGACCCATAAATATATATATATAAAACTCTACGGAAGTAGTACTTTCGCGCAAAACTATTAGTTTCGCTTTTTTAGTAAAATTTCACTTTAGAAGCTCTCAAATTTAAGAGAATGTTTAATGAAAAGTTAAGATTTTGATAACTATAAGATATCGTTGGAGATGTTTTTTTATGGTTTTTGTGTTTTTTCTCTTAAATTTAGAAATTTAAGAGACCATTGGAGATGCTTTGATATATAGATTAAGTAATATATATGTTCCTCAGTTTCCAGAGTTAGTACAGTAGATGATAAATTATAGAAAATTAGATCACTGCAGAGCTGGTTACATAACTACTCAGGTGCGACGATAAAGGATTTGGTAACCAAGGAGCTTAAGTCCATTCGAGATGCTAAGATGTGAGCTGCCTAGTTTGAGATGCTAAGATGTGAAGTTCGAGATGCTAAGATGCTAAGATGCTAAGATGTGAATATGCTAAGATGCTATGATGCCCAGTCGAGATGCTAAGATGCTAAGATGTGAGTTGTCCGTTCGAGATGCTAAGATGTGAGCCGTCCTATATTGCAGTGTTTAAAATTAAAACTCTAAAAGTATCAAAGTTACATAGTAAGGCTAATACATTGCCTAAGACTCTAAGGGTCTGTTTGATTCGAGGCCGGGAAATAGATTTACCGGGAAATCTCAATTTCCCATGTTTGATTACATGGAAAATAAACGGTAAATTTTGAAAATGAAATGATTTGTAAAAATGTTGGGACATATTGTCGCTGAATTTTTATGAACTCTCACTAAAATCATATTCACAACATTTTCCAATGATTTTCATGATAAATATAGTACTATAATCATTTTATGAAAATTTTATTTTCCGAATATTTGCATATGGTAAATCTATTTCCCGGTAAATTGATTTCCCGCCCGAATCAAACAGACCCTAAGATAGTAAGATGGATGCAGCTGTCCATGAGAGGGTTGTGTGCTTTGTGCTTTCCCTTAAGGTAATCTGCTGCTGCAGCATTATCAGTCTCCAGGTTCTATTGTTCTCTATGTTTTGTTTGTTAAAAAGTACAATAGCATGCTTGATTGCCTGCTTTAGAGCAAAGATCACTAACCATATCATCATATGAGCACCTTGGCCAGATGACAACCGGATTGATGTCCTAGTTATATTTTTTTTTTTCCCATAAAGTTAGAGATTTATTGATTTCAAAATATCCTCCTAAAGTACACATCAGTGAACAAAAATCATTTATTAGATGAACTGAGACATTCAGGGCTTCATGCCTACCATTTATTTGTGCAAATGACGATAAGACTATGCATTAAGATATTGAACAAATCCACTTATATAGTGGTCATAGTGTAGCTCCTGGTCACTAAACAAAGGTTCCATTTCCCTCGCTCTGGCCCTCACGCTTTCACCTTCTTCACTTACCAATGCAATTTTCAGAGCTTTCGCAATGTGTTGACCGTTAAATTTTCCGTCATCGGCTCTGTCAACTTCAATAGCTAATCCCTTCTCTACCAGCAGTCTAGCATTCAATCCCTGATCAATTACCAAAGGCAGCACTACTAGTGTGTGACCATGTTGGAGGGTCTCTATTATAGACCCCCATCCAGAGTGGAACAAGGACCCACCAACTGATGGGTGGGCTAGAATATCCAATTGTGGAACCCAACCCAAAATCACCATTCCTATGTCCCTGGTCCGACTTCGGAAACCAGATGGTAAAGCATCATCATCGTCGACAGCCCACATTGGCTTCCTTAAGGCCCAGAAAAAGGGTAAGTTTGCAAGCGCAAGACCATGGGCTATTTCATAAACTTGCTCTCTATTCAATTTCACTTCACTTCCAAAGGAAACATACACCACAGACTTGTTTTGCTGCTGATCAAGCCATTTGAATATTTCACCTGATTGCTCACCTTCATTGGTTTCTTTCTTCTTCTCTGGTGGTACTGGAGGAAGAAATCCAACTGGAATAACCGGTTTTGAGTAAACTGTCTGGAATACATCCAAGTATCCGTCTTCGTATTCTATGCAACTCTTGGAAGCAATAGCTTGGCATCCTTGAACCACTTTTGCAAGCCTTTCAACATCAGTCATAGCTGAAGCATTTTTGCCATAAGCTCCGGCAAAGAACGCTTTCGCCTCAAATGATTTGAAAGCAACTGTTGACGGAAAAGTCATCCACTCTGGTGGGGATGTCAGACTTTCCCATGAAGACCTTTTTTTATCTGGATGACCAAGAAAAGCCCATACGGCTGAACAAAACACCGAGAACCAAATTTGTCGAATACCAAATTGTTTTGCAATATCAACCACCCAATATGCATTAAAATCTTGAATAATCCAATCAATCGATTCAACTGATGATACGAAATTCTTAAACTCGTTTTCCAACATATCATAGGCCTTCTTCAAGAATGGAATTTCTTCCATTGATAGATCAACAGTAGCTTCAGCGCCTTCAGGTAAGCCATCAACAACTGGCAACTTGAACTCAACAAATTTAAAAAGAGGCTGCAAGTTTGTAGGAATTATAGGTAGTCTTGCAATGTTTTTTGGAGTTGAAATGAAGGAGATTCTAATGCCTGCTTTAGCTAAAGCAATTGAAAGTTGGTAAAAAGGAATCATATGACCAAAAGCAAACCATGGAAGCATCACTACATGAAGAGACCTGTTGCTAGTCATCTTGTTACTTGAATTACAATGAACTGCAAATTGCAAAAATTCTATATATAAAAGTGGTATACAGGATTGCTGGCCATGTGAGTGGTAGCTATAAGTTATAGCAAAAATTACAATGACCCTCTCATGTTTCAACCCAAGATATAAATAAACCTATAGTTGCGCGGACCCTAGCTAATTGTTTAATAACTAACATTTTCGTATATAATTAAATTAGTGCCTTAGCCAGTGCCCCGGTTTATTTTAAATTATCCGTGTCTGATTAGCATTCAAGTTTTAAGTTATTAATTTTATTAAATATTACAAATTACACTAATTTAATAGAATAATTTTTGTTTGCACAAGTTTTTTGCACTAATGCCATCTATTTTGTTTTGTATATACATACTCACTAGTGTCTTAGTCGGTGCTACCACCAGTTAATTTTACTTTATTCTTGTCTGATTATCATTCGAGTTTTAGGTTATTAATTTTATTAAATATTATAAATTACACTAATTTATTAAATTTAATGTTATCGGACCCAACCCGGACACCAACTCGGGAAAGGGACTGGTCGCTGGGTTAGTGGTTCAACCACTGGGTCAACTGGTTGGACCAGTTGAATATATACGATTAGAGTTTAGTATTGTATTTACATGTTAGATATAATCTTAGTTCTTTACTATCATAAAATGACAGATAAATTAGCTATTTTGGTCCCCTAACTTTGCCCAAATTTTCAGTTGAGTCCCCAAAGTTTAAATTGGTCAATTTGGTCCCAAATCTTTCGAAACGTTTGCAAAATGGTCTCACTGGTACCAAGCATTTAACAATTCTCTGTTTTACAAAATGGGTTCTATTTTTACACAGTTTGGGTTTGTGTTCTATTTTTAAACAATATGATGTTGCGCTTGCACTCATGTGCTCTGCTGATCGGGCCAAAAAAAAAATATTAAAATTTGAATTTAACACACCACGTGTGATAGTAAACTACCACTAGGCAACTTTGTTAAATGTTTGGTAACGATGAGACCATTTTGCAAACATTTTGAAAGATTTGGGACCAAATTGAGCGGTTTAAACTTTGAGGACTCAACTGAAAATTTGAACAAAGTTAGGGGACCAAAATAGCTAATTCGTCTAAAATGACATAACCATTGTGGTTGTATACTGGGTTATTGGGTCGTGCAAAACCAAGTGAAATCTGGGCGGTTTAAGGGTCTAGAACTGGGTCAATTGCATATTCGATCCTCTATTTAACCCAACCCGATTAAGTCACTGGGTCACCAATTTTTTATGGAATAATTATATCTTAAGTAAATTTGGGTAGTTTTTTTTTAATAATTTATAGGAGTTCATTATTTAAATTATTGATTCTCATTAAAAAATTTTATAAGAGTTTACCATTAAAAATTAGGAAGATCTTATTGCCACCCAACTAACTTGTCAAAAACCCAATCAGACCAAATTGCTTTGAAAATCCCAATCAGACAATTATTTTGTTAGTAAAATACCCTTCACACCCACATACTTTGTAAAAAACCCAAAATTATTAAACCTCTTATAGATTTTCTCTCTATAAAATTAAATTAAATAAAAAAAGCAACCAATTGAATTATTGAAAATAACTATGAAATAACACTGAGATATATCAACAAATTTGTGGAGAGAGTACATAATTAAAATATGAACAAAAAAATTACAAAAGAAAGAATCTAAAAGACAAGATTGCTTGATGAGGGTAACATTTGTGGAGATTAGGTAGGAGGCAACGAGAGAGTACCACCCAATTTTTTATTATTTTTTTTTCTATAAAAAATTAGAGTTTCATATGGAGAATTCAAATCCTTGGGGACTTATGGGTAGGTAGTTAGTTACATAAGTTAGTCTTGTTTATATTTTAATCAGGGTTTTTGAAAAATTATGTTGGGTTTTTATCAAAAACAAAATATTAATTAGAAGGGTATAAATGATATTTTATCATTGGGTTTTTACGTATTTTTTATATTTGGGTTTTTGAGGAGTTTCTTAGGTTGCAATAAGATCTCCCAAAAATTATTATTCTCACTGTATTTTGTTAATTTAGTTAATTTATTAATTATTGGACTTTTTGCTCATAAATAAAAATTCAGTCTATAGATTAAAAATTTATTAAATTACTATAAACCATTATTTAAAAGTTATTATGTAAATTTACCAAAACCACGACTAAAAAAATATTTTATTCAGGTTTATAACAGTAGTATAGATTGAAACTTTAAAAAACTTCACAGATTATGGGCCATGTTATCGTTTGTGGGCTTGGAGGTACCCAACAAAAACGTCCATATAATGGCTCATTACATTTTCATCACCAAAAACCCCTCTCATTTTTCTGGCATTGCACCTCAACACCTCCCCTTCCTCCCCCACCATCACTAATCTCAAAAACTCAGCCACTGACTCACTTGTAAACGATCCATCTTGTTCATTTCTCGGTATCTCAAGCCCAAGCTTTTTTCCAACCAATAACCTTGCATTAAGGCCTTGATCATTTAACATGGGTAATAATACCGGAACACGCCCATACCCAAGACCCTCAATCAGTGAGTTCCAACCACAATGAGTTAAAAACCCACCAACAGATCGGTGAGCCAATATGTTCCACTTGGGGTGCCCAATTTGTCCAAACCATACCTCTATTTTTCACCTTTTCTTCAAACCCATTTGTAGGGGTGTTATGTGAGCTGAGCAGCTCGAGCTCGTCTCGTGTTCGGCTCGATTAAAGCTCGGCTCGGGCTCGCTCATCTTGTAAAACGAGCCGAGCTTGAACAAATTTAAGGCTCGTCTCGAGCTCGAGCCGAGCCCGAGCTTTATTCGAGCCGAGCCGAGTAGCTCGAGTTTATATAATTTAGATTACCAATACTCTCACTCGAACTACAAACCTCTTCTTCATCTTCTTCTTTACCAATACTTTCCAAATCCACAAGTTTCTGAATACTTTCCAAATCCACAAGTTTCCTCGCTGATATTGAAACTTCATCATTATTTCTAGCTTTCCGACCAGTTTTCCGAGCAGATTCAGTTGATTTATTAGTTTCTGAAACAGAAACATCAGCATCAAACTTCCATCTTAATAAAGGAGTAGCAGGTCCACTTCTTTTTCCTAAAACAACTCCATCTTTTCTTAAACGAATTCCAGGACCAGAAAACCCAGGATTTCTTATTCTCCGATGATGGGGTTTTCGTTGTTTTTCATGAAGATCTGAATCTAGTTGTTGTTGTTGTTGTTGTTGTTGTTGTTGTTGTTGATTTAATGAAAGAAGTTCTGGGATTTTCACCGGAAGATATGTTTTAGTTGATGATATCTTCTTCTTCTTCTATTGCTGATATTACTTGAAGTCTTTACTACTACTACTGCTACTATTTCCATTAGAAGAGCTTCAAATGCTCGAAAGCTCGAAGAGAGAGAAAGCTTTTCTGGTCTGAAGAGAGAGAAAGCTAAACGAGCCTAACGAGCTCGAGCTCGAGCTTGATAAATAGCTCGCGAGCCGAGCTTGAACATAAAACCAGACTCGATTCAGAAATTGGGCTCGGCTCGGGCTCGGCTCGTATTAAAACGAGCCGAGTATGAGCATTCAAAGCTCGGCTCGTTCGGCTCGAATAACACCCCTACCCATTTGGTAACATTGTTAACATATTTACATAGGATTCTGGGGGTGCCCTTAACACCCAAAAGAATGGCAACTCAGATCGTTCTAATCCAAGAGCTAACTCATGGATTTGGTTTTGACTCAGTACTGTCTCAGTCCCAAGTGCCACGTATACAACTGATTCATCTCTTTGTTTATCCAACCACTCCTTTATAACCATCCATTTCTCATCATCTTGATTTTCGCTAACTTGCGCTGAGGGGTGAAGTGAACCAACTAAAATAACCGGTTTTTTATTAAGTTCGGATAGGAAACTTATCCATTCCGGTTCAAGTTCAACACAACTTCGTAACGCAATAAACTCACAATCACGAATCGCGACTCCAAATCGGTATGTATCTGGTACATCACCTGTAACGTCCGATATACCCGAAATATCGTCTGGAAAGCCTTCAAAATTTGGTAAAATTTCGTGTAACCGATATACAATATCGGAAGGAAATGGAATCCATTTCGGAACAATAGTGAAAGATTCAGGTGTCAATCGAGCTTCTTTTGAACTCAATATGATGCAGCGGAAGCTAAAATAAACTTAATCTAAGAATTAAAATTGCAAGGAATTGAAATAACGGAAAGGAATTGCCATAATTAAAAGCTGAAATTTAAATAACTTGAAAGTAAATTGCAGAAAATAAAGAACTTGAAGTAAAAACTAAATTGAAAGACAATAAACTAAATAATAAACTCTTCAATCATCAATCTTGGCTAAGAAATTCGTTTTTGGAGCTCTTTATATAGATAACTCCCTTGACACAACTAGGAAACCTACTAGAACTTGAATTACTACTTCCCTAAGATATATATTACCTTTTGGCAACTTCCTAAGCCTATTAGGACTCAAAATAAGACTTCTAGACACTTCTAAAGATACTCTAAATAATAAAAACGAAAATAACAACTTAGAAATACTATTTAGGCTTCTAAATAAATCATAAACCCAAATAGGAAACCAATTGGTGTATGTGTTCTGTCCTACATCAGTCCCCCATTCTTCAAAAGAATTCGTCCTCGAATTTAAGTTGTATTGATGACGTCCGCTCCATAAGAAAAGATACTTTGAATAACATGAATTCTTATGAATTATTCCCGATGTGATTGTTTGACCTTGTGATCCTTGGACTTTTAGAACAAAAAGAACTTGCTTGGAAAGAATTCGATCAATCCCAGTAAAATCATAATGATGAACATCAACATCAATAAAAGTAGAATCTTTGGCAACCAATTCAACTGTATGATGCTCTTTTTCAATAAAAATATGTGTTTGTTCATCAGTTTTTACCAAAAGGGTGAAAAGATTTTCATGAAAACTTGATGGCTCCTCAATAAAAACCTTTCTAACTTCTTCAATAATGTCATGATGTTTTGGTGTGGAAGAGATTTCATTGGTGAGGGTAAGAATAGTAGGTGTGGGAAGGTTGTTGGTAGAAAGGAGGGGTGGTGGGGTGGTTAAAGATGTATTGATTGGTTCATCATGGATATCTTCGATAATGTCTGCCTTGATTTCTTCAATCTTATAGCTTGATTCTTCATGGATACCAAGGGTTGTCTTGATCTCTACTAGTAGTTGAGTGAATTTCGAATCGAGTGTTGCATCTTGTTTGACAAATAATGTGTTCAATGAATAATGAAACAAATCTCTAAAGAAATTTTTTTCTTCATCACTAAGAGCCATGGTGGAAAAAAAACTTGAAGGTGGTGGTGGGGAGGTGGTGGATCGTTTTTAGATAAAAATCTAAAACTAGAGCTTTGATACCAATTGATGCAGCGGAAGCTAAAATAAACTTAATCTAAGAATTAAAATTGCAAGGAATTGAAATAACGGAAAGGAATTGCAATAAGTAAAAGCTGAAATTTAAATAACTTGAAAGTAAATTGCAGAAAATAAAGAACTTGAAGTAAAAACTAAATTGAAAGACAATAAACTAAATAATAAACTCTTCAATCATCAATCTTGGCTAAGAAATTCGTTTTTGGAGCTCTTTATATAGATAACTCCCTTGACACAACTAGGAAACCTACTAGAACTTGAATTACTACTTCCCTAAGGTATATATTACCTTTTGGCAACTTCCTAAGCCTATTAGGACTCAAAATAAGACTTCTAGACACTTCTAAAGATACTCTAAATAATAAAAACGAAAATAACAACTTAGAAATACTATTTAGGCTTCTAAATAAATCATAAACCCAAATAGGAGGTCCCGTATGCCAGATGACGAAAACGTGTTGCAACGTACGTACGTGATTTCGACGTACGTACGTCCTCCTCTAGTTTTGTGCAAATGGGCCTGTTTTGAGCCCAATTCGTGGCTATTGTAAGGCTATACTATAAAGCCAATAGAAGTGATACAAAACCTTAACTTTTCTAAGAGAGAGATTGTGAGAAGCCATTAGAGAGTTTGAGAGAACTTTTGTGAGGAAGAAGACTTCGGTTTCTTCGTGAGGGCTTGTACAATTGTCTTAAGAAGAAAAGCATCATCCTTTCTCCCCGTGGACGTAGGCATATTGCCGAACCACGTATATCTTGTGTCTTGTGTGTGGTTGCTTGTTTATTTTGTCGTTTTCGTTTTACTTTCATATATTAGTTTAATCATCATATTTGTGCATTAGTTTCCGCTGCGCACAACAAGTGGTATCAGAGCTTAGGTTAGAACTTGAGCGTCTAGAAGGTGTTTGTTGAAATTCCGGTGTGAATTTCAGATTCGTTTGGTGATTGTTTAGTGCATGAAAGTTGGTGGAAAGATGTCAAAAGAATCGAGTTCGAAGAGTTCGAAGGGGGAAACCAAGTCAGTGGTTTACCATCAAGTAAAAATTGATGTAGAGAAGTTTACCGGCACCAATAACTTTGGTATGTGGAGGTGTGAGGTAATGGATGCTCTATGTCAACAAGACCTAGAAGATGTTCTGGAGGATAAGCCAGAAGATGTGGAAGAGAAGGATTGGAAAAAGATGAATAAACGAGCTTGTGGAATCATAAGATCGTGTTTGGCACAAGAAGTTAAATATCTTGTGATGAATGATGTTTCTGCAAAGGAGATGTGGCAAAAATTGGAGGAGAAGTACATGACAAAGACTATCCACAATAAAAACTATCTACTTCAAAAGTTCTATCGAATAGATATGAGAAAAGGTATTTCCATGGCGGAGCATCTTAATGATTTTACCAAGATACTTGCAGACTTGGTGAATCTAGGAGCAGATGTGAGTGATGAAAGTAAGGCAGTGTGTCTTTTAAATTCGTTGCCTGATGAATATGAACACTTGGCTATCACACTCACATATGGGAAAGAAAAATTGGAATATGGTGAGATTTCTGCAGCATTGCTAGCTCATGCGGGTATGAAGAAGGACAAGGAAGAGTCCAAGGGCTCTACACCTGAGGTCTTGGTGACAAGAGGAAGGTCTAGTGACAAAGGCCAAGGTGGTAGAGGGAAATCTCGGTCTAAGTCGAGAGGTCGATCTCTAGCAAAGGATGAATGCTCCTTTTGTCATGAGAAAGGGCATTGGAAGAAAGATTGTCCTAAAGCCAAGGCAAAGGACAAGAAGAAAAACTCTGAGGTAAATGTTGCATGTGATACTAAAGATGATGATGTAGATTCTGATTATTCCTTATCCGTTTCATCAATGGTTTGTTACATTAGTGGTAATGAATGGATCTTAGATTGTGCTGCTTCTTATCATATATGTCCTATGAGGGAATGGTTTTATGATTTTAAGAAGCAGGAGAGTGGTGTAGTGGTGATGGGGAATGATCAACCCTGTCACATAATGGGTATAGGTACCATTCGTCTGAAGATGTTTGATAGAATTATAAGGAAGCTGAAAAATGTTAGGTATGTTCCTGACATGAAGAAGAATCTTATCTCGCTTGGTGCTCTAGAAGCCAATGGTTACAAGGTGGTACTTGAACATGGTGTTCTAAAGGTTGTGGTTGGTGCAATAGTTTTACTCAAGGGTATTCGACAGAGGAACTTGTACTTCCTTCAAGGTAGTACAGTTACAAGTGATGTGGCCGTGTCTGAGGCTACATCCAAGATTGCTAGAGAGACTACGCGGCTGTGGCATATGCGGTTGGCGCATACTGGTGAAAAATCCTTGCAAAGATTGATAAAGCAAGGGTTGTTAAAGGGTGCTATCGCCTGTAAGTTAGAATTCTGTGAGCATTGTATTCTGGGCAAGAAGACAAGAGTAAAGTTTGGCACGGCTATCCATAATACTAGTGGAGCTCTTGATTATGTTCACACGGATGTCTGGGGACCTACCAAGAATGCATCTTGGGGAGGTAAGCATTATTTTGTGTCTTTTGTTGATGATTTTTCTAGGCGTGTGTGGGTGTACACCATGAAGAGCAAGGATGAAGTCCTAGAAATTTTTATGAAGTGGAAGAAGGTAGTTGAGACCCGAATTGGCAGAAAGATCAAGGTACTTCGCTCAGATAATGGTGGAGAGTACAAAAATGATCCATTCTTGCAAGTATGTCAGGATGAGGGTATAGAACGCCATTTCACTGTAAGAGAGACACCGCAGCAAAATGGGGTGGCAGAACGGATGAATCAAACTTTACTGGAGAGAGTTCGGTGTATGTTGTCTAATGCTGGGTTAGGCAAAGTGTTTTGGGCTGAGGCTATTGCGTATGCCTGTCACCTTATTAACAGGTTGCCTTCGACTGCGATTGATGGTAAAACTCCTATGGAGGTTTGGTCTGGTAAGCCTGCTTCAGATTATTGTTTTCTTCATGTGTTTGGGTGTCCAGCTTACTATCATGTCCGAGAGAGTAAGTTGGATCCTCGTGCAAAGAAGTCTTTATTTATGGGTCTACAGAGTGGAGTAAAAGGTTATAAGCTATGGGATCCAGAATTGAAGAATATTATTCTAAGCAGAGATGTGACATTTGATGAGGCTTCTATGTTGAAGCCTAAGAGCTCTCAGCAGGTGGAGAGCAAGGCCAAAGAGGTTTCGCAGTGGGTGGAGACTGAGATATCTCCACATGTTCCAGGTGGTTATGTATCTTTGGAAACGTCTACTGTAAGGGTTCCAAGTAATGAGGTTCCTAGTGTTACAGATTCTGATGACATGACAGAAAATGTGGTTGATGATGAGACGGTTGATGATACAGTACATGTGGACTCTGATGATGAGGGTCCAATTGCGTCTAGATTACCCAAGAGAAATGCCGGTGTTCCTAAACGGCTTACTGATGATATGGTAGCTTATACACTTTCGGTTGTTGATGAGGGTATTCCAGAAACTTTTCGTGAAGCACTGCAGAGTAGTGATTATGAAAGGTGGAAGAAGGCCATGGATGAGGAGATGAAATCTCTTCATAAGAATGAGACTTGGGAACTTGTGAAGTTGCCTAAGGGAAAGAAAGCAATCGGGTGCAAATGGGTTTACACTAAAAAGGATGGGTCTCCTGGTGAAAATGTACGCTTCAAAGCAAGATTGGTGGCAAAAGGTTATGCTCAGAAGGAGGGAATTGATTATAATGAAATCTTTTCTCCGGTTGTGAAACATTCCTCCATTCGCATCCTATTGGCCTTGGTAGCACAGTTTGATTTGGAGTTAGCTCAGCTTGATGTGAAAACTGCTTTTTTACATGGTGAGCTAGATGAGGAGATCTATATGACTCAGCCGAGTGGGTATAAAGATGCGGGAAATGACAAGCTGGTGTGTAAATTGAAGAAATCGCTGTATGGGTTGAAGCAATCTCCAAGGCAATGGTACAAGCGGTTTACTCGGTTTATGCTAGGGCAAGGGTACACAAGAAGTCCATATGATCCTTGTGTCTATTTTTGCAAGGTATGTGATGGTTCTTTTATCTATTTGCTTTTATATGTTGATGACATGCTCATAGCCTCTAAAAGCAATGTGGAGATAGACAAGTTGAAAAAGACTATGTCTATGGAATTTGAGATGAAAGATCTTGGTGATGCGAGAAAGATACTTGGCATGGAAATTCAGAGGGAACGAGACAATGGAAGATTGTGGTTATCTCAAAAGGCCTATCTACAGAAGGTGCTACAGAGATTTAGCGAATATGAGATTGGTACAGCTGTGAGTATACCTCTCTCAAAAGATTTTAACTTGAATGCTTCCATGTCTCCTAATTCTGATGGGGGGCGTGCTTACATGACATGTTATCCATATGCAAGTGCGGTTGGTAGCTTGATGTATGCAATGGTGTGTACAAGGCCCGACATTGGGCATGCAGTTGGTACTGTAAGTAGGTACATGCATAATCCTGGTGAGAAAATTTGGGAAGCTGTGAAATGGATCTTGCGTTACATTCAAGGTAGTGTGGAGGTTGGTTTACTATTCCAGAAGGGAAGGGATTTGAATCAGTTTTGTATTGGTTATGTGGATGCTGATTATGATGGTCAGATAGAGAGACGTCGGTCTACTACTGGATATGTTTTTACATTGGCAGGTGGTCCTATTAGTTGGCGATCTACATTACAATCTCTGGTAGCTTTGTCTTCGACAGAAGCTGAATATATGGCTGTGACTGAAGCCTTTAAGGAAGCCATTTGGTTACGAGGTATGTTGAAGAACTTGGGTATTGTGCAAGAGAAGCTTATGGTTCATTGTGACAATCAAAGTACCATAAATCTGGCAAAGAACTCAGTACTTTATCATGCTCGTACAAAGCACATTGATGTGCGACATCACTTTGTCAGGGATATTATTGAAGAGGGTGAGATCTTATTGAAGAAGATTCATACTAGTAATAATCCGTCTGACATGTTGACTAAAGTGGTTTCGGGGACTAAATTCTATCATTGCCTAGATTTGGTCCATGTTCTTCCTTTGAGTGGATAATATGTTTTGAAGTGAACTACGATGGTTTGATCCCTTGGAAGAAGGGTACGTAGGCAACCATGAGGTGGTGCAACCGAGGTGGTCCTTTGGGACATGTGTGGGAGTTTGTGACTTGTGATTCTTGGTGTCGGCTTAGATTTATTGTTGGGTTTTTATGTGCAAATCTGGACGGAGGGAAGTTTTTTGTTCAGGAACGTACGTACGCAGTTAGGGCGTTCGTACGTTCAATGAGACAGATAACTTTGTACGTGTTGGAACGTACGTACGCAGTTAGGGCGTTCGTACGTCCCGTATGCCAGATGACGAAAACGTGTTGCAACGTACGTACGTGATTTCGACGTACGTACGTCCTCCTCTAGTTTTGTGCAAATGGGCCTGTTTTGAGCCCAATTCGTGGCTATTGTAAGGCTATACTATAAAGCCAATAGAAGTGATACAAAACCTTAACTTTTCTAAGAGAGAGATTGTGAGAAACCATTAGAGAGTTTGAGAGAACTTTTGTGAGGAAGAAGACTTCGGTTTCTTCGCGAGGGCTTGTACAATTGTCTTAAGAAGAAAAACATCATCCTTTCTCCCCGTGGACGTATGCATATTGCCGAACCACGTATATCTTGTGTCTTGTGTGTGGTTGCTTGTTTATTTTGTCGTTTTCGTTTTACTTTCATATATTAGTTCAATCATCATATTTGTGCATTAGTTTCCGCTGCGCACAACAGATAGGGCTCACCTTCTTTCTCAATGACTAACTTTCGCAATGACTCAGCCACTGATTCCCTTGTAAACAATCCATCCACGTCATTTCTTGGTATTTCAAATGCAATGTTCTTCCACTCTAGCAATCTGGTCACCAGTGCTTGATCGTTTATTTGTGGTAACAAAACAAGTGGGCACCCAAATCCGAGTGATTCAGTTACTGAACTCCACCCACAATGAGTCACAAAACCTCCTACAGAAAGGTGACTTAGTATCTTGTGTTGAGGTGCCCAACTCCTACAAATGATCCCACGTCCCTTGACTCGGTCTTCAAACCCAACTGGCAACTCAGGCTCAATACATCCCATTGGTGTTCTTAATACCCAGAAGAATGGTAACTCTGATGATTCTAATCCAAGAGCCAACTCAGTTATTTCTTTTTGGTTGAGTATTGCTTCACTCCCGAGTGCTACATATATTACAGACTTTTTCTCTTTCTTATCCAGCCACTGTTTTATTGGTGCCCACTTCCCATCATCTTCATCCTCTTCTAGGTTGACACATTGTGGTGGAAGTAGGCCGATTGGAAGAACTGGTTTTTTGAAAAGCTCGTTTTGTAGCAAACTTAAATATTCTGATTCTATTTCAGGACAAGTTCGGATCGCTACAACGTCACTGCCTTTTGTGACTGATGCAAATCGACTTCCATCAGTACAACCTGTAACATTTTCTTGGGCTGACTTGATTAGTCTTGTAAGCTCGTACGGCCGAAGAACAAAGTTGTTATCGAAAGGAATCCATTTAAGACAAACTGTAAAATCTTTTGGATTTGTGTATGTGCCTTCATAGGGTCCACCTCCTAGGAAAACCGAAGGAGGTCCAAAATAGGTTAAAGATGAAGCATTAAATATGCAGAAAAACACAGATGGAATACCAAGTTTGGTAGCAATTGGCGGCAACCAGTATGGCACAAAATCATAAATTATCCAATCTGGGGATGAATTTTCTAAAAAAGTTGCCAATGGTGATTGCAAACCGTCAAAAGCCCTCTTGAGATATTCCTGTTTGTGGAAGGGAACATCCGTAGTGGCCTCTGCTTCAGCTGGCAAGTGATCATCATGAGGTAAGGTTAACTCAACAAAGTTTAGAAGAGGAACTAAATTTGTAGGTATTTTAGGAAGCCTCTTGATGTTTCTGGGAGTGGAAATGAAAGAAACCCGATTACCCTTTTTGGCTAAATATTTAGCTACTTCTAAAAATGGCAACAAATGGCCGAAAGCTAGCCATGGAAATATGACAACATGAAGATGATCCATGTCTGTAGATCAGGTGAACTCAGGGAACAGTTAATGAGATACTGTATATTCATAGTGTGGTGACGACCCTCCTCTCAAGTAATGAGGCTATATTTCGAAGTTCCTTAAAGAGAAATGGATATTACCTAGAAGGCTAGAATTATACTTATGGAGGTTAAACTATTAGAATCTTTGGTATGAATGAAGTTCTATGGTGACTTTTTTTTTTTTTTTTTTTTTGGTAAGTTTATCAAGGAATATATATCCGCCCAGAAAACATGGAAGTAAAGCAGACAACTCCAAAATTTTAATTTACTACAAGGTTCCCTTTAATAAATATAATACGCTACTGTAAGGAGGCTTTGTGATAATAGTTGAAGAAAGGATACTTTTTCATTCAAAATTTGTACTAATTTATATATTGTTCTTTTGGAGACATCGTTGTTATATGCAAAGTGTACTTTTCTGCAGTGTACATCTAAGAGCACGTACTAGAATAGTCAAGCAGGTAAAGAGGGAGGTGATCATAAATATATGAGGCAAACACCAATACCATCTTACGAAATTGGCTAGCTAATGAGCCATTAAGGGCAGAGCATCAATTCAGGGAAATTCTATTAGAGTGTGAGACAGTGGTCCAAAAAAATGGACGAGGGAGAAGAGCATCCTGTAATTTTGTTGGAGTTTGTATTATTAACTTTGTTTTGGTTTTCTAGCTACCTAATGTCGATTCGGATTGTAACAAATTTTGATAATACTTTAATTCTTACTGTTGATTCATGTTTTTATGGCAATCTAATTTTTTGATTAGCTTTAACTGTTCTATGTCGTGAATTTATTGATTCTTATTTTCTGATCAAATTTTGAACATTCATATTATGAATAAAGATATTTGATTTCTACATGTCTTAGATATGTCACAACGAAATTGTTCTTTCTTTGCTACGAACCATAAAAATAACCAGTTTAGGCTTTTGATTGTTTCTTCATGCTATTTTTTTTCTCTCTAATATTTGACCATGCCAAAGTAGGCAACAAATGCCTATCCATAGATTTGCAATTGTCTAATATTTGGTTGGAGGTTGCTAGAGATGGTACTGAATTTAAAAAGGGCTGCAAGTATACAGACTTACAAATGTGTTGTTTGACAAGCAAAATTTCACAGCTAGGATCTAAAACAGTGGTGGTCTATCATTTTGCAGTAGCAAGGCAGGGGTTGGAGAGAGTATCAGTGTGGAGCAAATTTAGTAGTTAAGAGGTATAATAAGTTAGAGTCCATACAAGTTCTATAATTGCAAGGGTATAGATTTTTGTATGGTCTTTTGATCTTCGTACAAATAGAGAGCTTTGATACAATAAATGAATCTCATTATTGGGCCATCTAATTTGTAGGTTTGCAATCTCAATCGCAAACAAAGCCATGGCTTGCATTAGCATATTTGGATGAAATTTTTTTACAATATGCCATTACCACAATACTTTTCAAACATCCAATCCTAATATAGATATATAACATCCTCATAGACAAAAATGTATTATGAAAGACATATTTTATATAAAAACTGTATCAAACCATCTTATAACTCATATGCTTATGGGTTGTTCAGATGTCTTTAAACAGGGACCAATTGTGCTAAACTTTGCTACTTGCTTCATTCTTCCGGTGTATCACAAGTGATTCTTCGGATAACACAAATCCCGGTGTGTAGCACGGGTTCAACAACTAGTACACATACAAGTGAAAAGCTAAAAATGGTTATTAGTTGGCTCCTTTCCATTAATCTTTGACATAGTCAGTTTTAATAAAAAAAACACTCACCAGAAATAAGTACATCATAAATTCATAACTACATAATTAAACTAAAATTGGAATGAAAATGATATATATATATATATATATATTCCCTTGTATAAGTGTTTTACAAATCTTGCTTTCCCTTGGGAATTATCTCAATTGCTCGGCTTATACAATGACCACTTCTTTTTTTTTCAGCCTTGCAAATACAAAAGACAGAAGTACTTAACTTTTCAAGTGAGATAAAACCTCCAAAACATTGAAACCACTAAGGGATGAAAGAACTCAAACAAAGTGTAATTGATATCTTCAGTAGAGACTTGAGAATCTGGTTGAACTTGCAAACTTTCTTTATATGGCAAAGTGTAGATCATCTTGTACTCATAAAATGTTGTATGCAAAAAAAAGTTAAGGATTAGCTTTTGGAAAGTTGACATCCTCAAAATTCCTTAGACATTGAAGTACTAATAGTTGGAACATCGACAATAACATTACAAACTCCAACATCACTACCAAAAAACAGGACAACTGTGACGGTTAAAAACAGTCGCAAATTACAAATTGCGACAAGCGCCAGCCGTCACAATAGGTCTCGATGCTATTTCCTTTGCGACGGCCAATACTTATCATTAACAGCCGACGGGATTTAAACCAACTGTGACAAGATTGGCGACAGTCCTTTGTTGTCGCTGTCTCGCGACAGCTTCTGTCCGACGTAACAAATGGCGACGGTCTTAGTTCGATGCTAGTTTTAATTTCTTCTGACAGTTCCCTAGTCGTAATGTTGCTTACGTTTCAAAATAGTGCGACAGGCCATAACCATCGCAATCTAAAAATAGGCGACAGCCTATAGCCGTCGCAAAGTTATAATTTTTTAAAAAAAAAAAAATTACTAAAAAATTTTGCTCATTATTGCACCATTTAAATATTATATTATACAGGCAAAGCCCAAATACGAATTGATACACAATTATTGTTACAATTAGTCAATTACTATGAATGACCATTATCATGCACCAACAACTCATTACACTAATTAAACTATGTAAACATTGTCAAATTGCCATATAACAACCTAATCAAAACAACACCAATTGAGTAAAACAAAAAACTTAAACAAAATATGTACCTAGATGGCCAGGAACTTTCTGAGACTACAAAGGAAACAATAAATTGTATATGTTGTCAAACCTGTAAAATTCACATTTATGACTCTCAAACACTTGGCCTGAAGTTGAAGCAATATTCATATCCTTTGCATCTATTCCATTCACGTACTACCAAATATATCTTGCACAAATGGTACACTCTACAAAATTTATATACAATTGATCGAGTTAAAGTTACACTGCACAAAGCATATGTACAAAAGCATAAATATATAGATCGAGAATGCCACCAATATACAAGGAATGAATAGATGCAAACCATAGAACTAAACTTCCTTAAAGCACCAATTCTGAATACCTGAGTCCCATTGATGAACGCATCATTTATGGGCTTCTCCTGACACATGTATGTTGTTCTAGCCATATTGTACAATTCGTAACTGTTATCAACTTCTTCAATGAGTTGATGTTAAGGAAAGCTTTTCAATGAGTGGTTCAGCCTACACGATTTTGAAAAGTTTCACATTAGAAATCGCAAATAGGTTATGATGTATAGAGTACTAAATTTTAATTCAATAGAAAAAATGACACAATTCTGCTAGTAATAACAGCTGGACAGATTACATGAGAGTCTCACCCACTGTACAAGGAATATATTTGTTCTTTTATTGTCAATGATTTTACGTCCAGATAGCAATTGTAACAGAACAACTACATATGAATAGACATCTGTTCTAACAGACAAAATCCCACCCTTAACATATTCTGGTGCTAGGTAATTGTACAAGAATAGTACTACTTAGTTGAGTTTTCTTACCTGATTAATATGGAGACAACATATAAGAAACATAATAATCTCATCCTAATGTGCCAACTACCCTAGTTTGGATCGCTCATTTCATGTCTTCCATTTTGCATGACTTATGTCTCCAATCTGTTTCAATAAACACAAAAGTAACATGCAAATTTATGAGCAAGGATGAATCTACATGATAACCAACTTCTAACCATACAAAGTATATATACCTTATACTAAAGAAGCTTCGATGATCAAATTAAGTTAACGATATCATATATTTATTTAGTTTTCAAGTTCTTCGCATCATACATTTGTTCCGTTTCCATTATCACCAGTTCCTATGGAATTTGTGATATCAGGACATAATTCTGCAAATAGAATAGGCACTATCTTAAATACAATGAAGCCACACTGCTTATTCTACCGTACAAAATCAATGAGACTTGATATATACCTGTTTTTGAAGGGCACTACCATCATATGCTAAAAGTTCCAAACTGTAATCATAGTCATCATTATCATCCGAGCCTACTCATGATAAAAGTACAAAGAAACATATTGTTGATCATGCGTAAAGCTTTCGATCCATGGAACTAAAAGAACAAATAAAATGGAAAATAAAAGTCCTAACAAAAACATTTATTTAACATACCTTTTTCATTATGGTCACATGGCCATTCACCAATCGTTCGTTCTCCCTCCTCCTTTATCCGGGCTTGGGATCGGCAATGCAAGATTAACTATTGCATTGGCGGAGTTAAAAACTTTTTTTTAATGGAGTGGCACACTCCATTAAACCTGCAAATGGTAAGAAATACAAGCAAGTTCATATACTGTGCTTCTCATTGATGAAATAGTATCTAACAAAATAAATTCCAACTTGAAAATTGCGTTACCATTCAAAATAAGGCATTAGCCCATTTAGGACACTGCTTACACGTACATTAACCAAAATAAAGACATCCAAGCTTTACATTATAGACATCTAAGTGCTACATATAGTAACCAAAAAAGAACTTACCGAACATATAGGTCAATTAATGAACTTCAGAAATTGCTTAGGCCATACTATATAACCTCCCACAACATCATCAATGATAGTAACTTGGCTATTCCGTTTAAATAATGGAGCTCCCATGTCCACAGCTGAGTCTATTGCAATCTTGTAATTCCCTTCTCCAATCGGAACATTATGGACAAGTACTTTTGGATCCACCTCCACGACTTCGCCCAGTGCAACTAAGTCACTCCAACAATACACTTCCAATTTTTTACCAATATCCATGACTGCATCATGCCGAGGCTGTCCATGCAAGATCAAATTAACAAATTACTCGTATACAACTTGGAGTCACGTCTTTTATATAAAATTATTATTATTTGAATGCACCATACCATAAATGTTGGTGCCGAAGAACTTGTAGACCGTGGTGAAGAAACATCTTTTTCCATGTCATTTTTCGCCTAAGATAAGAAAATTTAATTAGTTTGATCATCTATTACACAATGAAAGAGTAAAAATGTTTTGTAGTATCAAAATAAAACACTTTTCTATTACCATATGCTTGTTCATAAAATCTGTGAAAACGTTCATATGTTTTTCCAGCTTATCTATTTTCGAGTAATTTTCGGTGTTTTGGCGTTGTATGTCAACAATCTTGGCTACCATATAGGTCGTCTTCTTAATAAAACCCGGGGACACACCTGGACCCATAGCACGCATACACCCTTCGGTATCTTTCCCCATTGTCTAGAAAATAAACAATTAGAATAAGAGACTATAACAACCTGGAACTAACTGTTTTAAATAATAAATATAAGTTACATACCTTAGCTAATGCATCATCTACTCCAGTCAATCGTGTCTCAGGGTTTTCAGTCATGATGGCCTTCATTTTACTCTATTGAAAAAAAAAAAAAAAAAAAAGGTTAGAAACCAAGTTGTGCTTAAAGCTAGAATATGTCTAGTACAAAAACGCTTACCATCTTCTCAGGGCATTGTTCAGTTTTATCTTTTTTGGTATGAAGTGCTATGAAAGTGTCAGACCTACCAACATCATCATCATTGTCCAAGTTCCTCTCTATGGCCTTCGTTGGGCAACATACAGTATACACACACACCCCAAAAAAAAAAGTGCTAAGAATATAAACAAATGTTCCCAATGGTAATAGAATTTAGGTAGTAACAATATTTTTTTTTGTCTAGAGTACTTACAATTCTATTACGAACTTGAGTTGCACTGTGTCTACCAGAGGCATTTGGCATTGTTAATTGCTTTTTATTGGCTATGGCTTGCTCACTTAAAGCATGCATGATGATAGAATGGATGGATACCAAGCATGAGAAGTGATCAAAATAAGCAAAATATTAAAGTATTCATAATTTGACATACTTTGAATTCAACAGTAGTACTCAAGTCAATTAACTGTTGCCAATCGTCTAGGGCTACGAAATCAGGGGGTTCACTTGCTCTCACAACAGATAACTCTTTCCCATAAATATATTTCTTCCTAAGTCGATGTTTCTTATCTCTCCATGCCTTATTAACTTTGGAGTGCAGCCATACCGAATTAACATATCTCAGATCATATGAATGCTGGCATGCCAAGAAAAAAAATTATATTAAAATCTACACTTCCATTTCAGTTTTCTTGATATAAACATTGTTGTTCCTACCAAAATTAAGCAAAGTAATTGAACAAAAAGTTCTTACCGTCAAAGTTTTCATAACATCTTGTACTGGTTTCTCGGGTAACTTATCATATGAAGGAAAACCAACGGAAAGAATTTCACGTACTGCCAGGCCAATATCAGCAGCAAAAGCCTTTGTATCTTCATCCATTTCATTAGGCTGCCCTTGATTATTTGTTTTAATAAGCCTCTTCACTCCTTCTGGTAGTGCTGGTGGTCCTTAAGATGCGCCTCTCTTTCTAGATGAACGGGAAGAACGAGAAGCACTGGAGGAAGCCATTTGTCCTATAAAAGTAAAAGTACAATGTTTTATTGAGGAAATTAAAAATGCAAATATAACAACTTGAGATTATAATAACTATATTGTTTTAATTTCATTCTCACTATCATGTGTTTCATGCTCCATGGATAACCTGGAATACAATACAATCAAGAAAAAAAAAACATTAGTACATGTACTATATATCATTATATCATTTAATAAGAATTTATCAATATGCCAATTGTATTAACCTATTTCTAGATTAATGCATTAACTAGGTCAAGTCGCTGGAAGACTTGACCAAAGGGGGAAGTTTTAGGTCGGAGTGGCTGCACCTCGTTGGGATTGAGATTGCCTACGTATTCTAGTTCGTGGGGATTGAACCTAGAGATCAAGCCATCGTAGTTCTGTTTATATAGAAGGTGAAGGGGCGTGGATCATGGATCTTGCAGATTCTCCGTCGTCATAATGAGGATTGATTGTGTAACGAATGAGGATCATCCCTGTGAATTAATTATGTAACTGCTGAGGATATTCTGTGCATTGAATGAGAGCACGTGTGTATAAGCTGGCCGCTGCTGGGTACGAGGTCGAGTCGTTGGGGTCGAGCTGCTAGTAGATCGGGACCGTGGCGACCTGATGGATAAGTGACTGTGCCACGTTGCTGATTTTGATTGGCTGGAGTATGTAGTACCCCTACATAAGCCCCCTCTTTTTAGGTCGGCTTTTAAGGCGAGCTGAAAAGACTAGGGACTCTGTTCGATGCTGATTTGAGGTTTGCTTTTTGAATTTTGACACGTGGCGGTCATGCAGCGCTGCCTGTGGTAATTATGGCGCTATTACGGGGAAGTGGAGTGGTTTCCTCGAGCAGTTAGCCGTGTAGTTATGGCAACTGACGCACGTCTTGATTGATTAGATCTCTGAATTGCACGTGGATTGATCCGACGGTGGATGCGAACGGTTTTGTGAGTGGAGAATAACTGCAATTGTTATGGTTTCTACGCTCGATCTCAGCCGTTCACCTGTTTCGAACCGATGGCTGGGATTACTTGTGCTACAGTATTTAAACTGTACTTCTCTTGAGAAGGGTTTACCTATCTTGCCTTCATTTGAATTGCTGCCGCTTTTCTCTTGCGATCTGAAGAAGTTTGAGAGCTCGCGAGGTTAGTTTTCTTTTCTTTGCTTTCTTTCATCTTCTGTTTTTCTTTCTTTTGATTTGAGAGAGATGTCAGACGCGAGTGACTCTCAAAATGATAACTTGAGTGGTTGTGGCGGTGAGGAGTATGAGTCTGAGAGGACTCATTCTGAAACTTCGTCCCCCATTCGTGGTGTGGAGCTTGATAGCCCCCAGAGTAGCGGTTCTCATGGGGCGGACTCATCTGATGAGGAAATGGTGGAGGGAGACAATGGTTCAATGTGTAGGGTAGTGAACATGAAGTATGTAAACAGGCATTTCGCATTTAGGAGGGAGTATGGGCTTAGCTCGATTGAGCATTTGGAGATTAGATTTCTAGGAGAGTGTTTGCTTTCTTTTGATTATCGACCTAGGAATCCTTTCTCTACTGTATTTACCATTACCCAATTCCGAGCGGGGCTGAGGTTGCCGTTGTCCTGTTTGGTGGTCGACCTGTTGAATGCTATTGGTCGAGCCCCTTGCCAGATGAATGGCAATTTCTGGAGAAATATGAGGGTGATTGATGACCTGAACAAGCTGCATAAGTGGCGCATTACTGCAAGTGATGTATTTAACCACTTCAGCTTCAAACGTTCTTCAAAGGCTGAACTTTCTGGCTATAATATGCAAGTTAGGCCAGACCGTTTGCCTTTGATCTATCCTGTAAGTAGTGAGCAGTGGTGGAAGGATCCCATGCTTGTTACTGGATCGATCATTGAAGGGGATATCCAGTTGGGTCATGTGACTAGGAATAATGCTCGTAAGTTTCTGGTCGTCAGTTTTAGGGTTGTTGATGACTTTCCTGTTTCCGGACTTGATGTTTTTGTATATTTGTTGCAACGATCAGGGACAATCATTTGCTGAGGAAGAACAATCTGCAGTCCGTTTTGAACTGCTTTGGTGTTTTGACTGATAAACGGAAGATTTCGCTCTTACCCCCTAAGGGAGCATTTTATTCCCAAAGGTGGTCCAAAAACAATTGAGGACGAGCTCGAGAGGAGGAAGGCGTTGAAGAAGACCTACATGGCTTCTGTTCACAAATCTAGTGGGGGGCGATCTGGTGGCAGCTCGCGTGCTGGGGAGAAGGAACGAGCTAGTGGTGGCTCGAGACCTGAGGAGAGAGAGCGATCTGTAGACGCTGCTCGGAGGTCGGAGAGGGAACGACCTGTGGAGAAGGAGCGAGCTGGTAGTAGCTCGCGCCAGGTGGAGGTAGTGTCGAGCCCCCTAGTCGTATCCCCTCCGCCTTCACTTCCCAAATTGGTTGCTTTGTCTGGGAAGAAGAGGTCGTTCTCAGGGAAACTTAAGCTGATGGACCGGCCAACTATGCCATCCCCTGCTCTTCCAACGTCTGTGAAGTCTTCTGAGATGTCTGTTGTGTCCAGGAAGACTGCTGCTCGGCCTTCGCAGAAAGGCAAGGGTGTGTCGTCTGAGTTTCGCCCTGGGCCGTTCGATTACTTGGATGGTCGCGGGGAGAAGCATGTCGTCTATGATAACGGCAGTGCTATTGACGACCCTTGCGTTGCCCGGGCTGTGAATGAGGGCATCGTCCTGGACGCTGATGCTAGGGCAGTGAAGTCGCAGACTTTGTTGGTGACCTGCTCGAAGATAAACGCGGCGCTATCTTTAGTGAGTATGATCATAAGTCGTATTTGCTTTGTTTGTACTTGGACATTGTTGTCTAAACTCAGTTTATGCTCGCAGCTCAATGCCAGCTTCCAGGAGGTGCGTCTGGTCGCTGAGATTGGTGCTCGAGCTGAAATTGAGTTGAAGGAGCTCAACGAGAAGCTCGAGCAGGCGAAGAACGTTGCTGTCGTTGCTGAGTGCAAGGTGAGGGACAGGGATGCGCAGGTCGCGACATTGAAGGAGACGGTGGAGCAGTTGAAGGAAAGTTTCGCAGCTGCTAAGGCTTCTTCTGAATACTGGCAGAACGCATGCCAAGAGAATGGCGAGGCGTGGAAGGCCTACTGCGACCAACTGGAGAAGGCTGTAATGGGGTCGCCCGAAGGAGAGGAGACGCGAGGTGGTGCCGAAGAGACTTTGGCGCCAGCTCAGGACGCCTTGATGGGCCCTAGTGACCAGGTCGACAGTGGCCAAATGGAAGTTGATGTTTTCGGCAACCAGTCTACGCAGCAGTGAACTAGCCTTGGTACCAATTTTCTTGTATTGGGTAATCTTGTGCGAAGTTTGCTTCTTGCACTCCTTGTTCTTGCAGTATGTCTTCTTGCACTCCTTGTTCTTGGCATAACTTCCAGAGCGCATTCTTCAGAGCACCCTTGTGATTTTTTTTTTTTTTTTGAGTGAACAATCATTTGTCTTTTGTAATTAACAGCAGTAATTTGTTCTTTACTTTAATGAGCTTGTATGTAAGTCCTTCTGATCAGCTAGTTTCCAGGGAGTCCTGGTAGCTCGTTCAGAAGACAGGTAGACGAGATGAATGGCTGCGAGCAGGACGGACTGAAACAGTTCTTCTTGTATGCTTTAGTTTAATTTTGCTTGTACCTGTAATGATTAGAATCTCGTCAAGTAAAAAGCGAAATTTCATTGATTTACCTTATATTGTTGTTCATGCTGTTTTTGTCTGCTTGTATGGGTTCTGCAAACAAAAAATGACATGCATAGTGTTGGACCTGCTTGAGGATGAGATCGCATACAATTTAGTTATGTTGTGCTTGGGTCGTGGGACGGGAATGACCAGTGCACCAAGCTAAGTTGTTAATGTTACAACTTAACAAAATTAAAATTATCAAAGGGACTAGAGTTTTGATAACTTGTAGGTCGAGGGATTGGACCTTTAGGAGCCATTCATGTTTGAGCTGAGATGAAGGCAAAATGAATTTATACATTGAAATTTGATAAACAGATGCTTACATTTCATTGATAAAATTTCTTCAAGTGATAAGCATTTCATGGGTTCTTAACGATCTCCCCTTCTGGTGTCTGAAGACGATAAGAACCGTTGCTTTGAACCTTTGTGATAATGTAAGGGCCTTCCCAATTGGCGTTGAGCTTGCCGATAGTGTCCTTTCTTTTGTTATGGAACATTTTCCTTAGGACTAGTTCTCCTGGCTGAAAAGTTCTTGGTCGTACGCCCTTGTTATAAGCTCGCTTGAGTCTCTTCTGGTACTGCTCGAGTTTTATAACGGCGTGGTTCCGTCGTTCTTCGAGGAGATCTATTCCGAACGACCAGGCCTGATTGTTGAGTTCAGTGTCGACCAGGAGTGACTTGGTCGTTCCAAATGTTAACTCTGTGGGAATAACGACCTCAACTCCGTAGCACAAACTGAAAGGTGACATCCCTGTTGACGTACGGGGGGTTGTTCTATAAGCCCAAAGGATGTTCTCCAACTGCTGTGGCCATTGATCATGTTGATCTTCAAGCTTCTTCTTCAGGTTGTTTAGAATCTGTCGGTTTGCAGCTTCGACCTGGCCGTTGGCTTGTGGATATCTAGGTGTCGACCTTGAATGTTCGATTTTCCATAGGTTGTAGAAAGCCTTGATGTTTTTGCCAACGAACTGAGTGCCATTATCTGTGACTATCCGTTTTGGTAGGCCAAATCTTGTGATGATGTTTTCCCACATGAATCTTTGGACATCCGCTTGAGTAACATTGGTTAGTGCAAGTGTGCAACAGCTTCCACCCATTTGGTGAAATAGTCGACGGCCACTAGAACGAACCTCTTCTCAGATTTCTTCTCTTTGATTAGGGGGCCCATGATATCAAGCCCCCACATGTGGAATGGCCATGGTGCAGTGATGTTGATGAGATCGTTGGGATGCTGATGTTGCTTATCAGCGAATCGTTGGCATTCTTTACACTTCAACACAAATTTCTTGGCATCTTCCTTCATTCTTGGCCAGAAGTATCCCTGGGAGATTGCTTTATGGGCTAAAGTTCGCCCTCCGGAATGGTTTCCACATTCCCCTTCATGGATTTCTTGAAAGATCATTTGGCCCTGTTTGGGGATCAGGCACCGTAATAACAAACCAGTTTCAGATTTTCTAAAAAGCTTACCCTCATGGAGTTTATACATACTGACTTTATGTAACAGCTGACTGGCTTCTTTCTTGTTGGCTGGTAACACACCAGTTTGAAGGTAACTGATGAATGGTTCCATCCAGGTTCCTTGGGTGTCTGCTGGAGTTGTCTCTAGCAGGTCGGAGATTTGATGAACATCTTCCTCTTTGAATAGATACGCGGGCTGTGTACTGATCGCTATAGTGAGAGCCCGCGGTCGGTCTGACTCGATCTTGGATGCTAAGAATGCCAATGAGTCTGCGTGCCTGTTGTCATCTCTAGGTATGTGATCGATTGTGAAATAACTGAGCTTGCTGATGAGCTCCTTTGCCTTGGTAGCATACCTGATTAGGTTGACCCCATTGATCTGGTAATTATTGGTAATCTGATTGACTATCAGTTGTGAATCACTGTATACCTTGAGGCGAACTGCTTGTAGGTCGATGGCCATCTGTAAGCCTTGGATTAGAGCTTCATACTCGGCCTCGTTGTTGGAGGTCGAGAAGTCGAGACGAGTTGCTCTCTTGAGCTGTGAACCCCCAGGAGAAATTAATACAGCACCTATGCCACTTCCGTTGGAGTTGTGGGAACCATCTACATATAACTGCCATGTATCAGGAGGGCTGTCTTGGACTTGCCTTGTTTCAGGTTCTGGTTCCTAATTGGTATCCTCTGCTGGATAGTCTACTAAGAAATCTGCGACGACCTGGCCCTTGACGGCCTGCCGTGAGACGAACTCAAAAGTGTAATCACCCAGCTCGGCTGCCCATCGAGCCATACGACCTGTTTTGTTCTTTTTCTAGTATATGGCGTAATGGCTGGTCGGTGATTACTTTTACAGTGTGGGCTTGGAAATAAGGTTTGAACTTGCATGCAGCGTAAAGTAAAGCTAATGCTAACTTCTCTAGAGGTGTGTACCTTATTTCGGCCTGTTGTAAGACTTTGCTTGTGAAGTAGATAGGTCGTTCAACCTGATTTTCTTCCTTGAAGAGTACTGCACTGATCGCAAAATCTGATGTTGCGAGGTAAACACCGAGTATATCTCCATCGTTGGGCCTTGTGAGAACTAGTGGAGTAGACAAATATGCCTTGAGATCATTGAAGGCCTTCTCGCATTCTTCTGTCCACTCATATGTAGCCCCCTTCTTTAGGATATGAAGCATTGGTCGACATTTATCTGACGCTCTGGAGATAAATCTGTTTAGAGCTGAAACCATGCCGTTTAGTTTCTGGATCTGTTTCTTTGTTTTTGGGCTGGGCATGTCGATCAGGGCTCTGATCTGGTCTGGATTTGCTTCTATGCCCTTCCTGGTGACTAGGTAGCCGAGGAATTTCCCTGATGCAACTCCGAACAGACACTTCTCTGGATTAAGACGCATTTTGTATTGTCTTAATCTTTGGAATGCCTGTTCAAGATTGTACAAATGATCCTGCTCTTCGCTGCTCTTCACTAGCATGTCGTCAATGTAGACTTCCATTGTTCGACCTAGTAGGTCGTCGAACATTCTGGTGACCATTCTCTGATAGGTCGCTCCTGCATTCCGTAACCCGAATGGCATAACCTTATAGCAGAAAATGCCTTGCTCCATTGTGAAAGAGGTCTTCTCTTGGTCAGGCTCGTACATTGGGATCTGGTTGTATCCCGAGTATGCGTCCATAAACGACAGTAACTCGAAACCGCATGTCTGATCGACTAGCCTATCGATTCGTGGCAATGGGAATGAATCTTTAGGGCAAGCTTTGTTCAAACTTGTGAAGTCGATGCAGACTCTTGTTTTCCCATTCTTCTTTAAGACTGGTACGATGTTGGCTAGCCAGTCTGGGGTATCGACCTCTCTGATGAACCCGACCTGTTTAAGTCTGTCGATCTCTTCATTGACAGATTCGTGAAACTTTGGAGCGAGCCTCCTTGGTTTTTGCTTTACAGGTCTATAATTGGGATTGACGCGCAGTTTATGACATGCGATTGATGAATCTATTGCAGGCATATCGATATACGACCAAGCAAAAACATCTTTATTAGTCGAAAGAAAATTTACAAAGTTTTTGAACTTATCTCCTTCCAACTCTGTACCTACATAGACATAACTTGGGTCATCTTCTGACCCAATGTTCACACGCACTCCTGGATCAGTGCTTCCGAGATTAAGTTTGGGGGAGCTCGTTTGCTCCTTCTGTAATTGCTATTTGGCAGGTTCAGCCTTTTCTTTGGACGGGCTCTTTGACTTGTTGTTGCCCTCCTGAGACTTTGATGTGATCGGGCTCTTTCCTTTGGCGTCAGCATCCTTGGTTCCAGAGGTGGATGGCTTTGAAGGTGGCACAGCCTCAATAATGCCATGGCATTCCTGTGTGGCGTTCTGATTGCCGCGAAGTTCCATTATCCCATGAGGGCCAGGATAGCGGAATACTTGATGATATGTTGATGGCACACCTCTTATAGCATGGATCCACTTTCGACCCAGAATCGCATTGTACTTGCTTGCGATGTTTAGGATGCTGAACTTGGACGTGACGATGACCTTGTCTTCTTTTCTGCCCACAGTGACGGGCAACAAAATTTCTCCCTTAGGATCCTCTCTTGAACTGTTGAAGCCTAAGATTGGGGTGAAATCTGGGATGAGAACTGAATCGGGCAACCTCATGTCCTTGAAGGTCCTGTACATGAGAATGTTGCATGATGCTCCAGGGTCGATGAATACCCTCTTGATGGTATAGTCTGCTATTCGCAGCTCAACGACAAGGGCGTCGTTGTGAGGAGTAACGACCTTGTGGAGATCGTCCTCGGTGAAAGTGATGTCGGATTCTTGGCGGGCAGGGATGTTGGAACGAGCTGCTCGACTAGTAATGGAGTAGACATGGTGAAGATGTTCTACTCGTCTCTTCTTTTCTCGTGAGACAGGGGTGTGGTTGGATTCGTTAATCATGTAGACTACATGACTTTCCGATTCGCTATCACTGTCGATCTTATGCGCGACCTTCTTGTTAAGCTGGTCGCGTAGGTCCCCTGTTCGACCTAGACGTTGTGAGAGGCTACGCCCTCTGCTGCGTGCTGGACTTGCGGAGGCCGTTCTGGCCTTGCTGTGGTTCCTTTTTGGTGAACGGGGAGGGGTTCTGGACCCTTTCCTCGCCCGCTTGCTTGTGGAATCCTCATTCCTTCCGAGGATCCAATTGTTGAGCCTCTTTTCATCGGCCCATGTTTGGAGAGCGCGCTTCAGAACGCGACAGTCATCTGTCTGATGATACCGTACCTTGTGGACTTTGCAGTACGGCCGACCAGATGTATCCTCCAACTGTGTGAAGGTAGGGATCTTGCACCAATGGTTGTGCTTGATCCGCTCGAAAATATAACCGGCTGGTCGTGTGAACCGGTGATATTCTCGCTGCTCGGTAGGCAACGACTTAGCTTTAAACCTCTTTCCATCTGATCGAGGTCGCTTGTTTGAGCCAGACTCGATGTTGCTGACTACATGGTTCTTTTCCCTCCCAGTGAGGGCTTCTTCGAGCTTGATATAACGATCTACCTTCAGGTAGAGCTCGTCCAGTGATGAAGGTCTCTTCATGGCTAGAGACTTGTGGAGGTCGGATCCCTGGATCAGACCGTGAGAGAATGCAATAGTTGCAAAGGTCTCATGTTCCTTTGCGAAATCCTGAATGGAATGCAATTCAGATTTAAAACGAGCAAAGAATGTGCTCAGAGACTCACCATCTTGCTGCTTGACTGTGAAGATGAATCGATGGTGACGGGGCGCTTCTTGTTGTGGATGTAGAAGATGAAAATTGCTTCTCGAGCTCGGCAAACGAGCTGATGGTTCCTGGCTTCAATCGGTGAAACTAGTCAAGAGCCGGTCTGGTGAGGCTGGACTGGAACAGTAAACACAAAAGGTGATCTTCTTTGATCAGAGGAAGGGACTTCCGGAATCCCTTGATGTGGTCGGTTGGATCTCCGACTCCTGCGTACTGGTCAAACTTGGGGGTATTCAGCTTGTTAGGCAATTCGTGTTCCAGGATCTCCTTGGAGAAAGGAGATTCCTGGAACTGCTGGAGGGACTGGACAGCAAGTTGCTCCGCAGTGTGGCTCTTGGATTGGTGAAGGATAGCTTGGGAGGCTTTGAACTCCGCCAGCTGCTGACTCAGTTGTTCGTATTTCTGGTTTGGGTCATCAGCAGCATTGAGTACCTGTCCACCGTTTGCTCCTGGTGCGGGGTTGGTTTGTGCAGCCTTCAATCGTGCATTTTCTTCCTGCAAAAGAGTGATTTGTTCATGCAGATCTTGGATAGTTAGTTCCTGGTTAGCCATTTGAATGATTGACTTTGAGAAGGGTGGGAGGGTTTGGGTTTTTCGATTATATCGAATTCCTTGCAGTCGGCGCCAAATGTATTAACCTATTTCTAGATTAATGCATTAACTAGGTCAGGTCGCTGGAAGACTTGACTAAAGGGGGAAGTTTTAGGTCGGAGTGGCTGCACCTCGTTGGGATTGAGATTGCCTACGTACTCTAGTTCGTGGGGATTGAACCTAGAGATCAAGCCATCGTAGTTCTGTTTATATAGAAGGTGAAGGGGCGTGGATCATGGATCTTGCAGATTCTCCGTCGTCATAATGAGGATTGATTGTGTAACGAATGAGGATCATCCCTGTGAATTAATTATGTAACTGCTGAGGATATTCTGTGCATTGAATGAGAGCACGTATGTATAAGCTGGCCGCTGCTGGGTACGAGGTCGAGTCGTTGGGGTCGAGCTGCTAGTAGATCGGGACCGTGGCGACCTGATGGATAAGTGACTGTGCCACGTGGCTGATTTTGATTGGCTGGAGTATGTAGTACCCCTACACCAATACTACAGGACACTGAATCATTAGAGCCATTATATAAATAATACATTTGAAAACTGAAATTCACAAATATTATACCATGAACATAAACCAAACCATATACCTATTATTATTTTCTAAGCCGTCTGCGTTTACTAGGATTCTCAACAACAACTTCACTGTCATCATCATCATGGAATATCAACTCATCAAAGACAGGTACATTGATGGTAGGTCCAACATCTTCGTCAGTTACAACTGGTTGGTTTGAGAAAAATGAAGTTTCATCTTCAACATAAACTTTTCGTGGAACATCTAGGACCACGTGCCATTCAGGATCCATTGGATCAGATGAGTAAAACACTTGACTAGCATGTTCCGCAAGAATGAACGGCTCATCATCCAGTTGGTTAGAGCTAATTGTACTAGACAAATTAACCAGTTTTAAGTTTGCATTCTCATCCCATCTAACGCCATGGTGTGTCACCTTTGCCCAGTCACACTTAAATAAGACAGGCTTGTACCTATTTTGATACTCTAACTGAATTATATCCTTCAAAACACCATAATAGGTTATAGGCTCGTTTACTGGGGATTTATCCTTGGCACTTGAACGAAATGTGGTATTGGAATTAGTGCTAACACCACTATTCCGATTTCTTTTCTTTTCCTCATGATCTTTAGTAACAAACCGAAACCCATTAATGCAATATTTTTTGTAACGTTTAGCAAAAAACTTTGGACCATAGACAATCTCAACAAAATTGGGATCCACATTTTCTGTAACCTTCAACTACAAAGAAGAGAGCAAACAAAATATATAATCAGTATACTAAATTATATCATGCAAAGGGCCTGAAATGATAGATCATATTTTATATTACCTGTTCTTTCAACCAAGGTATAAATTGTTGTTCTTTAGAGAGTTTAAAAGACCACACCTTTTCCCAACAGCTAGCTTAAGGCGTTTTACGAAATCATCATACTGACTTTCCCACTCATTATAACAAAGTTGACTCTTAAGTACCCATCTACGAGCTTGCTCGTATTGGGTACCTGATAATAGAAACTTCTGACTTGTACCTATTGGCCCACTATCATCCTGACTTTCAACTTCACCACCAATATCATCCAAGTGTTGGGTTTCATCTACTCCGTGAGATTTATTCCCAAGAGATTGCTTAAAAACAGCCTCACCATCGACCCTATATGATTTTCAATACATTATCGCGTCCTCCTTAAGATACCTTTGAGCTATACATGCTTCAGGATGTGCCTTATTAGTAACGTATCGCTTGTATGTCATCATCAACATTTTATAATAAGAAAGATGTCAGAAATATGCTTTTAAGTATATAAATGCCAAAAAAAATGAACAATTAAGTTATTCTATAAATGGATACATCCATTGATAGTAAACTGGGCGACATACACGAGCCTCATAAGCTAAGTGGATTGGAAGATGCATCATCACAACAAATATAGAAGGCGGACAAATTTTCTCCATTTCACATAATGTCCTTGCCATGCCCCTCTCCAATACAGAAAGTGTATCAACATCTATGATTCTTGAACATAAAACACTGAAGAAAGTAGAATAACTTCTAATTATTGCACGAATTTCTTTCCTGTTTTTGAACGCATGTTGTAACAACATAGGAAGCAAATGTTGCATTAAGATGTGGTAGTCATGGGACTTTAAGCTCTTGAAATCTAACCCATCGTCAGTAATCAAATTCTTCCAATTACTACTAAAACCAACAGGAACACGTAATTCTCGCAAAGATTTGAAAAATAATTTCTTCTCTTCCTTTCTAAACCAAAAATGACATGGTGGTTGAATTACCTTGCCATTTTGTGTTTTCAACCACAAACGTTTCTTAAGTTTTAGACGCTTTAAATCTTTACGTGCATTGGCATCATCTTTAGTTTTCCCCTTTGTGTTCAACATCAATGCGATCAAGATTTCACAAACATTTTTCTCGATATGCATTACATCCAACTTGTGCCGCATATTGATGTATTTCCAATACTCGAGTTAAAAAAAAATTGATCTTTTGTTGAAACACATTGATGCCTGGTCCTGTTTATCTTTACCAGATTTCTTATCCTTATTGGAGCTTTTTTTATACTTTCCCCATTGAACATTGAGATTGGCAATCATATCAATCACCTTAGTTCCATCTAAACGAAGTGGTTGACGTCGAAGCTCTGTTTTCTTATTAAATGTGCCAGCAGTTGTATCTTTTCTACTAAGCTCATCTGTTAAAGGCAACCATCTCCTAGAACCCATGTATACATCTTTACAACCATAGTGAAGCCATAAGGAATCAGTGTGTGGACAACAAACAGGACAGGCAAATTTACCCTTCGTCTTACACCCAGAAATATTTCGATAAGCAGGAAAATCATGAATAGTCCACAATAAAGTTGCACCCATATTAAAGTTTGTACAGCTTGATGCATCAAATATTGTGGCCCCTTTATCCCACAACTCTTTTAACTCTTTGATCAAAGGCTGCAAATACACATCGATATCTTTTCCGGGTTGTTTTGGGCCATCAATGAGTAACGTAAGCTTTGTGAATTGAGGCTTCATACATAGTTCAGGTGGAAGATTATATGCCACACACATCACAGGCCAACAACTATAGGATGATCGGTATGTTCCAAAAGGGTTAAACCCATCAGTTGCTAACCCCAACCTGATGTTACGAGGTTCAGTTGAGAAATCTTTGAATTGGTAATCGAAAGACTTCCACACACTAGAATCACAAGGATGCCCTATCTTTCCAACTGGCAATCTACCAGTTACATGCCAAGTCATATATTTAGCTACCCAAGGAACATCATACATCCGTTTAAGTCTGGGTGTTATTGGGAAATACCTCAAGACCTTAGCAGGGACTCGGACATTCTTATTCTTAGACACTTTTTCTATCTTATACCTGGGTTCTTTACATTTTGGACATTTTTTCTCATTGGCATATTTCTCCTAGTATAAGATACAATCATTTCGGCAAGCATCAATCTTTTGAAAATCAAGACCTACATTCTCCATGACTTTACTAGCATGATAAGTATCAGATGGTACATTGTTTTCAGAAGGAAAAGATTTTTTTAGTAGTTGAAGCAACCCAGTAAAACTATTGTCACTCCACCGACCCCTAACTTTTAAGTCATAGAGTTCTGCAGTAAAAGAACCAACATTAAAATATTCACAACCAGGGTAGAGTTCCTTAATGAACTCTGTAATATTTCCTAACTCATTGGTTCCATCCTCCAGAACCTTTTCATCACATCCATCCACCTGGTCTTCAACAACCTTATTTGATTTACCACCAATGTCCTCATCTACTTGGCTTATAAAACCATCTTCAAAATTAATGTATGCATCATTATTTTGTTCTTGGAACCTGGTATCACCTTGATATCCCTCTGATGTTCCTTCCTCTCCATGAAAGTTCCACAGCGTATATGTTGAGGTGAATCCATATTTTACCAAGTGAAACTCAACGTCTGTGTATGAAAGCGAGATTCGCTTGTTTCCACACTTTGTACACGGACACTTAATTTTTTTCTTATTAGGTATATGAGCTTTAGCAAAGTTCAGAAAAGATTTAACACCAGCATGAAATAGTGGGTCATCTTGTCGAAGAATTATCCAAGTTTTATCCAAAGGACAAGACATTCGTTTTTTAACTACCTAGACATCCATGCACAAAACAAATCACAGATCAACAACAAACCAAAATAAAAGATATGGAAGTACTATGTAGATGTCTTAGGCTTGGTTTCCTTGCAGTCCACAGTTCAAAAGTTATCTTAGAAACTGCCTTACTAGGAACTGTATGTAGTTGTTTGGAGAGCATGAGTCCACAATGATATGGGCAAAGTTGAATTACTTAACATACTTCGAAACATTTTCATAATAGTACGATTACACCTTTCTACAACTCCATTTTGCTGAGGCATACCTGACATAGTGTATTGAGCAAAAATACTTTTATAGAAGTTTGGCAAATGGGCTAGAGTATTGACCAAATTCATTATATTTGTCATAATATTTACCACCTCTATCTGATCGTACGACTTTCACTTTTCTATTTAATTGACTTTCTACTTTCTTAATGTAGACATCAAAGACATCTATATATTGGGACTTGTCATGCAATAGATAAATATAGAAATACTGTGAATAATCATCGATAAAATATTTTTCTCCGACGAATGATGGAACATGAAATCGACCACAAATGTCTGTATGTATTATCTCAAGAAGCTCAGTACTTCTTGTGGCTCCTTTCTTAGGATGTTTAGTTTGCTTTCCCTTTATGCAATCTATACATGCGTTACCAAAGTCACTAAAATTCAAATTTGGAAGAATGTCATCTTTTATTAGTCTTCCAATTCTTTCCTTGGATATATGACCTAAGCGTTTATACCAAAAAAATAATGAATTTTCGTTCATCATTTTTTTTTCCAACCTTAGGATGCAAGGTTATAAGGGCTTGAGAAAAATGATTATCAAGACTGAATTTGTATAAACCATCAGTAAGAATTCCTAAACCAACATGGATAGTATTCTTACATAAATTAAAACTTTTATTGCAAAAGTTAAATACCTAACCAAAGTCACTAAAATCCAAATTTGGAAGAATGTCATCTTTTACTAATCTTCCAACTCTTTCCTTGGATATATGACCTAAGCGTTTATGCAACTAGAATGGTGAATTTTCATTCATCATTTTTCTTTTGTTTCCAACTTTAGGATGCAAAGTTATAAGATCTTGAGAAAAATGATTATCAAGACTGAATTTGTATAAACCATCAGTAAGAATTCTTGAACCAACATGGATAGTATGCTTAAATAAATTAAAACTTTTATTGCCAAAATTAAATACCTAACCAAGTATACCAAGCTTTGACATAGATACTAGGTTTCTGGAAATAGATGGTACATATAAGGTTTGATACAAATCAACATAGTGACTAGAAGACCGAAAAAACCGATAAGTCTGTATAACTTCAAGAGGTATTTTGATTCTATTTCCCATGTACAAAAAATGTTCATTTGGTCTTATGGTCTGGCTTGTAAAGAATCCCTACATTGTTTTAGAAACATGAACAGTAGCACCAGTGTCAAGCCACCAAATATTGGATAGAACTGTAATTAAATTTGATTCGAAACATACAAAAACACAAGGCTTACCTTTCTTTTAGAGCCAAGCCTTACATTTTGGGCAATCTTTTTGGAAATACTCAGGCTTCTTACAGAAACTACCTTTGTCAGGTTTTTGTTCCTTCCCTTATCCTTGTTGGAGGTGTCACCATTCTACTTTTTTCTTTCATTTTCCAGTTTTCTTCCATACTTTTTGCTTGATTATTGGGTAACAAGATAGATGGGTTGAATTTATACCTTGTCGTTTCAGCCTTGCTTCCTTTTGAACTATCATACTGGCCAATTATTGATGTTCCATAGCCTTGTTTCCTTAATAGTGTTGTAATGAACATGAAATGGCCCATATTCAGGAGGTTGGGAGTTCAATATGAAATGCATAAGAAAGTTGTCATCCACAGGCATCCCCAGGTTCTTAAGTTTAGCCGCGATGTTGATCATGTAAAGGACATGGTCATGCATGGTACCACTATCATCAAATTTCTTGGTGGTTGGTTTTCCTATAAGTGTTCCAACAAGTGACTTATCTGCACTTTTGAAACGTTCCTCAACATTCTTCATATACTAATATTCATTAGCATCATCCGTTTTCGGTAAGGTAGACTTAATGTTATTTGCTATAGTCTAGCGCATGGACATAACGCTAAGTCTGTTTTATCTCTCCCACTTATTATAGAGATTCTTCTGAGCCTCAGTTAGGCCTGTTAAAACGGCCCTTAGGCCCTTGGCCCGACCCTGTTCGGCCCGGCCTTTTCGATGAAAACGCCCTCTAAGTCAAGCCCTCCCAATTTTAAGGGCCGGCCCGGGTCGGCCCTGATGTATATAAGGGTAGGGCCAGGCCCAATATTTAAAATGTGTAACCCGGCCCTAAGCCCGACCCTTATTAAGCCCTAATTAAGCCCTTTCATATTTTATAGTTAAATTCATTACTACCTTTAGCTCACACCCAATTTTAATGAAACCCTTATTAAGGATATCCAAATCTTGTGCTTCCAAATGATGATGTACCCCTTTATTTTATTGTAATTACATATATGGATAGTATTACGTAATGTTGATCTTGTTTATGTAGATGTGATGATATTGTTTATGTAATAATGGTAGACATTTATTTTGGGAATATACTTGTAGTTACCTACAAACAATTTTTAGTTAAATTTTTTTTTTGTTAGAATTACATTATAAATTCATTTATATTTAATAAAATACACAGTTAAAAATTGTCGGGCCTTAAGGCCCGACCTATGAGCCCGGCCCTCAACCCTTTAGAAAAGGGTAAGGGTAGGGTAAGGGCTTAAGTATTTTGATGTCAACCCGGCCCTATCCTGGCCCTCATGAATAGTAAGGGTAGGGCTGACCCAGCCCTTAAAACTATAGGGCTTACGTGTTGAAGGGTCGGGCTAGCCCTAGCCCGGCCCATTTCACAGGCTTATCAATATGAAATACTAGATCAGTGCTAGTTGCAGTACGTGATGACATCAGGCTTATCAATATGAAATACTAGATCAAGATCAAACCCTCCAAGATTGAATTGGACTTGTTCAGACCAATCGACAAAATTCATGCTAGTAAGCATGGGAACAGATCCAGCTTGCATATTAAGCGCGACAATGATGATGCTACTGTAATTACAAGAAAAATATACTCACAATATAAATACTTTGAGATTAACAATCATAAAGTAATATCATGCATCACCTTTGGGTAAATTAAACATGATATATTGACATACCCATAATGATGCTTATTATTAGGCGATAAACGATAACTTCTAAGTCATAGATTTAGACAAGTATGCTATCTTTGGATAAACGGTACAAATTAAAATAAAGACACAAATTATATTTATCAAACACTAAATAACAATCCACCTTTGGGCGATTATATGTATTTGGTGGGTGATAAAAAATATTGCATATACTCGATAACAAAATATTCTAGGCAATAAACATCTTTCTAGTGGGAATTAATATATATATTGATATTATAACACCACGGGTCGGCAGGTGGTTACCGAGGGGGTGAGTCCTACGACACTTAAGAGGGCGATGTCCTGACTTTTGAGTTCACTTAGCTCCAGAGTTTGAACACCTCCTAGGACTATCCCACCCGAGCACACCTAACTCTGAAGTTCTTACAACTCTGGAGTCAAGTGAACCCAAAAGGCCTCAGTGATATTATATGACAGATCTATACCTATATTCCAATGTCAGGACCCACCCCCTCAGCAAACTACCTGCCACCCGAGGTGTTATAGGATTAAACTAGTTTGTAACAAGATTAACACTCCTAAACATGCATTTATCACTTGACTTATTAACTCAGGAAACGTTGTTTGACTGGGGACTCATACATGAAACAAACTCTATATTCCGCAACATGGACTATGGTGTACCTACAAGGACACAACAGAGACCGCCTTCACATGCCGGGAGCCACCACCAGACCAAGGTCAGCTTCCCACAGATATGCTTCACTACTGGTACCCCAATGGGGTTTAGGGTTTACCGCCCCTTGGCCCCAGTACTAGCATAACAATAGTTTTTTAGGATACAAAACACTTGTTTTTCAATTGTAGCTACTCAACGAAGGTCTAGACAGATGTACAGAAGTAGTGTGAGCTCCAAAGGATAGTCAAGACTTTATAATAAATGTAGATGGCTGTACAATATTAAAAAGGTAAAGACTTGCAAGGAAAGGTAATTCAGGAATCTCTTTGTGCAACAACCTATTGGCTCTGGAGGGAGAGAATTTCAAGGTTGTTTTAGGGAAGATCCAACACTCCAGAGCAGCTATGTAGCAGAATTATTGAGTTTGGGAAGTTGAGGAATGGGAAGAGATAGAACATCGAAGGACAACCGACAAACAAGTTCTTTGCTCACAAACTGAATGTGCATACTAAGTACAGACGAAATCTAATTCAGTTGGGCAAATGGGCGAAACCTACACCAGGTATGATGTGTCTCAACATAGATGGCCCACTGGAAGACAAAAAGGCAGGTTTTGGACGTCTGTTTAGAGACCATGGTGGCAATAGGACTTTAGCACATGCAGCAGCAAATCCAAAGAAGGGGCTATCACTACAAATTAAATTGACGCAATCACTACAGGAATGCAGATGGTCTGTAGAAAAACTATACTAAACTCAGGCTAGAATCTGATTCTAAGCAGGCAGTTGATAGCATTAATGAGAAAGATTTAGCCTTCATGGAAATCAAAGCAACCTTTTAACAATGCAGGAAGAATGACACAGTTGTTTAAGATCATCACAGTTAGCCGTGCTTACAGGGAGACAAACATGTGTGCAGATTTTTTGGCTCACCAGAGAACTAATGTGGTTGCTCTCAATGTTGTCTATAGGCCCCTTTCTTGAGCACCCGAGTAAACTTATAAACCAGGATGCTGCAGGAACCTTGTAGGCTTGTATCCTAGAATGTAATTGTTTTATATTTTCAGTATAATCTAGTCGGGGTTGCCTAACCCCAGTTTGCTTCATGCAAAAAAACACTTGTCCTTGTTGTTTGAAATCCAAACGAAAGAGGATTATTTAAACAAAATCAAATGAGGGTAAAGAAACAAAATTATTCTTATAACTAGGACTTGCTTGGTAAAATATAATCCTGGCTAGGTTCTGGTTAAGTGGTAAGTAACCCTTCACGCCTTAAACAACGTCCAGTGGCTTCAAGATCATTGACAAAAGAAAATGTAACCAGATGCAGTACGTGCAGGATGTCTCATGTAAATTCAATTACACTATCCAATTGTTCCTAAAGGTATACGTAAAGTATAAGATACACAATAAAACTTATAAACTATTGTTGATATCACACATTTACTATTTGTCTGCATGCTCGTCCTATGTACGAACTAACTAATCTTGTAGAAAATTGTTGAACAGATTAATTGAAATGCTATTTTTCTAGTAATGAATACTCCCGACTGACTTCCTTTAAATAAAAAATTCTTGTCTACTTGTGAAATAAAAATTCATAAATTTAATTAATTCCATAAAAAAAAAAAAAAAAATTCAATGTCAATTGGTTTTATGGTAGACAAGAACACTGACAACATTAGTTCTTTCTTTTTCCGTTACCTAAAAAATAAAAGGCTGTATTGGTTGATGCTAAATTCCATTCACGCACAAACTTCTAATAAAAATGTAGAAACCTCTAGATTGTTTCATACTTCCAACTGCAAAACATATCTAGGCAACTGCAAATATCATGCTTTTAATAAGAAAATCATGCTTTTAATAAGAAAATCATGCTTATAACTGTTAATAAGAAAAGATAAGCAAAAACCACAAATATGTCATAAATTCATAAATACATAATTAGGGTGAAATTGGAATTGGAACTGATAGTTATATCCCTTGTATATATTTTCTGCAAATCATGCTTTTCTTTTAGAATTGTCTCCATTGCTCAGCTTTATACAATGACCACTTCTGCCCTTCAGCCTTGCAAATGGCAAGGGATGAAAGGACTTCACTTTTCAAGTAAAATGAAACCACTAAAATATTGAGGCCTAACATATTAAAAAAAACACTAATAATAAACTTTCAAAATTTTCAAAGGATGAAAGATCACTAACAAAGTGCACTTGCTAATTTGCTATCTCCTCCATGTCTTCGAAATTTACGGCCAAAGATATGTCTTTTAAATGATTGAGTTTCTTCGGAAGTTTCTTTGGCAGTTTCTTAGGCACAATCCCAATTGACAAGAACTGTGATACGAATGGTTTACATAAGATAAGCAAAATGAATATAAAAAATTGGATGATAGTTTTGTAGCAAAGTTCATTTACCTTAATAGAATGAGATATCACTTCAACCTTCTCAATCTTTGGTAGAATCTAGTGATCAATATGCAAATTTCATCTTGCACGATCCATAGCTAATGCAGTCAATGATAGCATTCACACCAGCATAACTTTGAGACATCATAGTTGCTATACTACTCCAGGCTAACTTTGAATCGTCGAACTCCCATGTACAGAGAAT
This sequence comes from Aquilegia kansuensis, assembly GCA_020826895.1. Taxonomy (NCBI): domain Eukaryota; kingdom Viridiplantae; phylum Streptophyta; class Magnoliopsida; order Ranunculales; family Ranunculaceae; genus Aquilegia; species Aquilegia kansuensis. The sequence goes on along the minus strand of CM037005.1, from coordinate 12,360,354 downwards.
TTTGGTTCCAACCTCTTCTTCAATCAGTGTAATCATACGAATTCGGCCACCATTTTTTGCCATGTCAAATGAGAAATTAGAGTTCTCAGGGATGAGTGCAGGGTATACAACTACAAGCTTCAGTCTAGAGTTGCGACACACTAGCGATCACGAGGTTCAATGTAGTAAACTAATACTCACTCTAGTTCTGAACACTTTCAAAGGAAATTCAGTCCAACCATTGTGCACTGATGAGAAGATGCACATGTGAAGACACAATTTGACCTCCATAAAACTACAAAGACGTGGTAAGATGATCCCAAGGCCTGCATTGCTATAGCCTTGAAGTGCACAGTACTGCAGACCCTATCTATTTTAGGCGCAAATCCATCCTGAAAAGCAGCACATGAGACTATTTGAGTTTGCCAAAGGAATTGACGCTACTCCAATTTATGTGCAGCTTGATAGGGAAATGTGGCGCCAACTATCCACTTCTATGTCATACACCACACTTGACGGGTACTGGAAATTAAGCATAAAAAATCATGCATGGATCTTCATTGGAAAGGAGGTACTTGCTAGTAAACATACTTCTTGATGTGAATTTATTTATATAAACCCCATTTTTAGGCAATGAGATGATTTATGGTACCATAAATGGATATTGCTAATCTAACTACTTTATAATGAGGTTGGGCAAGTTGCTAAAGTGAGCTGTTGTCACACACACATGGTCATAGTTTAATTTTATGACCTATTTACCCCCTATCTTTTAAAGTACTACTTAAAAACATCAACAACAAAAATAATAACTATTAGGGATGTAGGCTCAAATGAGTTCAACATTGTGTACAAATTTGATAAAGTGATAGACATTTATGTGATAGCTCAACTTATATGATTTAGCTATAAAAGTCTTTGATCAGGTGCACCCAAACATAAGTTATAGTTGTAATGATTGATAAATTGTCACCCATATTAATTTTAAATAAATTCATGTTTCATGTTCATCCTCTTATTTGTCCATAGTCTATTTTGTTTTTTAAGTACAATAATATTATTTGTGATCTTTTTCATTTTTTTTTATTGGTGGGCGAGGTTGAGGGGACCCCTACCCTTTTTAAATTACATGTGAAAACTTATATCAACAATCAGCTGTTGACGTGTTTCTAACCCACAACCTCTCCACTTTTATGAGAGGGGTGCTACCATTGAGCCACAAGCCCAATCGTAATGTTTTTTTTTTTTTTTCTATTTGTGATCTTATCCCCTAAACATTATTTTTCTATTGTTATTATCAGATATTACTTAAATTATGTTATCTAATCTTATATTTCTTTTATAATTTAAAATAATATTTATAAACAAATAATTATGTATATTATAAATCTAAGTAATGTTTATTTTGTGATCTTAATATATAAAAAATTTAGATTTTAAATTAAATTTATCACAATCAAATATTTTTGAATATTCCTTTTTCTCTTCAAACCTCCCGTAATATAGTGCTTTCTCTTATAATACATCCAACGAATGTGCATTCCACTTGTTAGATTAAAGTTCTACATTTCTCATTTGTCGTGAAGGTAAATTAATACAATATGTGTATTCTTTTCTCATACCTTTTCTTCTCTGATCTAAGTTTCAACTTTTTTTATCTCTTGCCCCCCCCCCCCCCCACCCCAATCTCCTAGCATCTTCGTTTTGACATTAATCAGTTGACATAGTTCCTATTGAGTTCTGTTGTCATTTATTGATATACTGAACATATACAACACAAGCCTCTCCATCTACTTTTCCTCCATATTTTTCCGTCCAAATTAGCAAAGTAATTACTCCTTTTCCACATGTATGAGTTAAAAAAAAAACTATCTTTCTAATTTTCAGATCTAGGGAAAAAATTATCTATGAAAGTCCTAATGAAATTGATAAAATTAAATAAATCCAATGGTAAAAGATGTTTGTATCTTATAGATCTATTAATTGAAAAGAAAACTAATTATGTACAAACCTTCATTTGATGAAGGGCTTGTGTCGTTCTAGTAAATCGCTGATCCCATATGGATTTTGTCTTGGTGAAGGACTCATCTTTCCTACGTTTTCCATGGATGACAACATCAAAACAATTTTATATATTATTCATGTTCTTGAAATTCATTTTTGCCTGCTCTAGAAAGAAAAATGAATAAATATCAATTCCAATCATGTGCTCTGAACAAACCAATGGCTTTAGTTTGATTAGAGAAGGTTAGTATCATCCAAATTTTAACAATCGAAAATCATTTCATAAGTATTTTTTTCGCAAGCCAATGAGAATAATATGAGGGAAAAAACTTTTTATCCTTACCACAAATTGTTTTTTTTTTTTTCTCGCTTCTTCATTTCTAACTTTCTCTTCCTCTATCTGCATATAACAAATGTGTACGCGTAGATGAGATCTTGAGCTTTGTTAATGATTATTGTTGTTTGGCTTCTGTATAAGAGGGTAAGAGGCTTGGTGAGAAGAGAATGTTCAACGAGAGAAAACAATATGAGGGAATTAATGGAGGCAAATGAGGAGGTTGGAAGGGAAAGGAAAGCTAAGAAGCAGAAGAGCAAAGAGATAGAAAGCCTTGGGAACAATGAATCTGGCTAGGGTTTCTTAAGCTATCTTTATATAGCAATTTTCTAGTGGTCCATGGCATACATGTGGCTGCCATGGAGAGCACCATCTAGTATTAGGCTACAAGTGGAAGCCATGGGGAGTGAACGTGTTAGACTATGGATAGGCAGCCACCAGAGCAGTTGTCATATTGTCTTATGCATCGAGATCTGAAAATTAGTATCGGATGAACCAACGACTTAGATGTGATTTCCCTCTATTGTAGTGGTCCAAAGGTTGTATTTTGTTTTCTTTAATTTTTGTTTGTTCCTGATTAAATGGAGCATTTGCAAAATATAAATTAATGATAATTAATGTCATTATTTTAGTTTTTCTAATGGAATATTTCTACATTTGACCTTGCCATATAGAAATTAATTTAAATCAACATACCAAATAAGGCTACAGATAATGAAAGAAACATAACCTAAAGAAGAAAGGCTATATTACATCCATTTTGTCTTCTTTTTGATGTTTTATGTTCGTTTTTCTGTAATATTTGAAGTTTTTTGTTGTTGCCAATTTAGGTAGCAGATGGATTTACATCTAAACAGTTTGTTACTCGTGGAATTTTTGTTTTTTGAGTCTCTTATATCTAATGGCAAGATCTTGATCATTGATTGCAACAAGCTAATAGATTACTCACAAGATTGCCTATTCCATTGATTTATCAAGAAAACGAGCGGTTATTGCATAAGGTGAACTTTTGTTTTAGTAAAATTTGTATAGACCAATAGTAGAGAAAAAAAAATTACTCAAAGATAATTATTTTAAGAAAAAATGAAAAGGGATAAAAGTTCCAGGAGGGTTTTATAGTGTCCCAACCACTAGTTTACAAAACGATGATACACGAGTATGGATTCTCTGATGGGAGATTGAATGGTGGTTTCGCAGCCCACCAACATCTCTCCCCTTTGTGCAAGTCATTTCCCTTTTTTGAACATGCATTCGCTGCGAAGTTCACTTCTCTCCTATTCTTTTTTTTTGGTTGGCAAAATGGTTTGGTAAGCCTGTGAACTGTGTTGGTTTGGAAAGATCGGATTGGCGGTTCAAAATCTGCTTCTATACAAAGGTTACTCCAACTTTTTGCAACTACAAGTTTTAGAGCCTCAATAATTGTCGTTGATTCAGCAAAAATATTTGTAGCTAGCCCTAGCCCGCCATACCATGTTCCCAGGATCTTACACTTGTTGTTTCTGAAAATAACCCCCCATCCAGCTGAGAAACTACAAATAGTGCTTATACAATAATAGAATAATTAGCCAATCAAACAATACGCATAAAGCAAAGAACACACAGAAATTTTTAACGTGGTAAAACCCAATAAGGGAAACGTCCACGGTTGTCCTCGCGACAACAAATAATCCACTAGATGAAAAGAGATGTACAAACCTACCAACTACCTGCACTCACTGCGAGTTGATACTCCTGGTTATCTCTAACACCTTGACTTCACCAGAGCACCTTGATGTACGCACAAGACACTCGACTTCTTGATGAACACACAAGAAGACTCGAAGCCGAATTCACAATAACACTTAAAAGATCACAAAGTTATGAATTGAGAAAAGGGGGAAGAAGGGAATTGAGTTCAATAGCCACAAACACTTTCAATACCAAAACCTAAACCAAAACTCAAGAACCAGACAAACAATGGACGGCCAAAGAACTGACTTATTCTTTGGAAGAGAAACCCTATTTATACTTAGGGTTGAAAGCCAAGGAAAATGGGCCGAAATAGAGAAAAACCATTTTGGACGTACGTACGTCGATATGACGTTCGTACGTCTCCACTCGATACAAACCCTGCTGACTACTTGGACGTACGAACGTCTTGAGAAGGTACGTACGTCCTGACCAAACAAACTTCCTGCTGACTGCTTGGACGTACGAACGTCTTGAGAAGGTACGTACGTCCTGACCAAACAAACTTCCTGCTGACTGCTTGGACGTACGAACGTCTTGAGAGGGTACGTACGTCCTGAACCAAAAACCACACTTTAGACACACGACGCGAAGACAAGGACACCGGACGACGTGCGTACAACTAGGTTTTCTTAACAATGAACTCAAGGCGAAATAACCATGGACACTATGTCACAAAATTGATGTCAAACCTCTTCGTATCGGTTTTACCAGCCCCTGCCTCTTGCTGCTCCCTCTGTATTAGCCTTGACATAACTTGGAGGAGGTTCGCACCAATAGCATTCCAGCACTTTTAATGGCTTTTTCACTCTAGTCTGCAGCTCAAAGTTATGTAAGATTACCAAGTCTGTCACACTATTGTTCATACAGTTATTACATTTATCTCAACCCTTTTTGTTGCTGCTCTACACATATACATAATTGTTCCTGTGCTTGTGCCCTTTTTATGATACAAAGCTCTGTTCCTGGCCTTCCATAGCTGCACTATAGCTGCGATAGAGCATGCTTGCCAAATTTTATTCACTAGGGGACTATGTAGCTTGTTCATTCTAAAAACGCCTTCTACGTTAGTTGCTCGGGCATTTGTGATGCTTGAAAAGAGTTACAAGCATAGTCCACACCTCCTTTGCTAATTTACACTCATATTACATCTTCATTAGTTTCACTTTTTTCTCTACAAATAGAGCCTCTAGAAGCAAGTTGAAAGTTCCTTGGTTGAAGAGATTCATCAGTATTCATGGCCCCATCTAAGACTTTCCATCCCAATGCAGCAACTCTAGGATGAATTTTAGCTGACCGTAGAAACTTACATCAACTAGTACCTTGTCCCTTCTCTCTGATAGCTTCAACGGCTGAGGTTGTAGTAAGCTTCCCTTGGGTATTATAAGGCCAATAACAAGATGTAGTTTGGCATGATATATTGTTTACATCACTTCTCCACCCCTTCTTACTATATTTATGTTCTCCTCAAATTTGATTTATTTGAAGGAATAAATTCATAAAAATAAACTGGCATAAAAAACGCTTTAATATTTGAGACTAATAATTTGCATTCATGATGTTCTAAACACAACAGTTTAAGAAGATCGTATCCCTAGTAAACAATTGGCCCGTTTAATTCATTATATAATATACATCTTTATAGTGTTTTGGAATCTTAGTAACCATGGCCTAATCGTAAGTGATGCAAATTGCTAGGTAAATATACTATTGAATGGTGAATTAAACAATAATAGTAAATAAGATGAATAAAATATAAGATGATATTTGGGATATTATGATTCACAATCAACAATAAACATAATGCAAAAGTATAAATTTAACATACATTTGTCCATTGATATTTTGGAGAAACATGAATTATATCTTGAATGAGACTTTACCAATCTCTAGGATTCAGTTTCTCTTTTATCTACTATGCTATTACGATTTTGAAAAGTCTCTAGAATCGATGATCAATCTTTTGACAACAGAAAGTTTGAAATAGTTGTCCAAATATTATACAAAAGATGTGTGTCTTTTCATAAAGATTCAAAAAAGTCACGTACCATTCTTTTCCAAGAGTTGTGTCTATTCAAAATTTTAACTTTTCTATTAGACACCAAATGGGTAGTGTTTATTCGGCTCGGTAGTGAAAAGGGATTATTCCCAATATTCCAATAATACCATTCCTCCATAAAAGAATGATTAATAGATTGTTTTACAATGTGGTACATAAATCTTACATTCTCCTACTTGGCCAGTATGATAAGACAATAAACAAAACATCATAAAATCATAATTGAAAGATTTGCTAAGGTGAGTCATGGCAGTTGTAAGTAAATTAAGAAACATAGTTTCCTTCCATGTACTACAGCTTTCTAATGTTCAATTTTGGGATTGTTTTGGAATCTACCTAGCATACCTAATGTGTTCCTTGCCCTCATCCACATATCTCTTTGGTAGTTCCATATAAACTTCTTCTTCTAAATTTTCATTTAGAAAAGTCGTTTTCACATCCATTTGGTGTAACTACAAATCATAATGGGCCATCAAAGCCATGACAATTCTAAGAGAATCCTTCTAGGAAACAGGAAAGAAGCTTACATTATAATCAATACCATATTTTTGAGTGTAACCTTTGGCAACTAGTCTAGCTTTATATCGTTCAATCTTGTCGTACGCGTCACGTTTGGTTTTATAGATCCACTTACAACCAATGGTTTCAAAATTTTCAGGCAAAATCATTAAATCCCAGAATTCATTATGTGCCATTGATTCCAACTTTTCTTTCATGGCATCAATCCATCTATGAGAACTAATACACTTCATAGCTTGTGAAAACGTTGTTAGATCCTTTTGAATTCCTATATCATAAACGATTTCTTGTAGATATACCAAATAATCATTCGAGAAGGCAGATTTTTATGTCTTTGAGACCTCCTTAATTTCATCTCTTGTGGTTGTTCTACTTCATGTTTGTTGGCGACAACTACATAATCATTTACAACAATTTATTTAAATTTCATCATGGTTATCATTAAAATCATTGTGGCGTGTATTTTAATTAAGTTGTTGTCCTTGATCTTCATTTGGTACAAAAACCAAAAGAACGTCAACTGGTTCTGAAGTTGAAGGCAAATGTGGCAATGGAACTTGTACCCTAACTTCTGTAAAAACCACATTTTGAGGTTTATTGCTCCCACTAGTTTCACCAGTTTCTAGGAATCTAGCATTACCAGATTCAACAGTTCTCATACCATGGCTAGGACGATAGATGTCTTAGGCTTGGTTTCCTTCCAGTCCACAGTTCAAAAGGTGTCTTAGAAACTACCTTACTAGGAACTGTATGTAGTTGTTTGGAGAGCATGAGTTCACAATGATATGGGCAAAGTTGAATTACTTAACATACTTCTAAACATTTCCATAAGAGTACGATTACACCTTTCTACAACTCCATTTTGCTGAGGCATACCTGGCATAGTGTATTGAGCAAAAATAATTTTCTAGAAGTTTGGCAAATGGGCTAGAGTATTGACCAAATTCATTATATTTGTCACAATATTCACCACCTCTATCTGATTGTACGACTTTCACTTTTCTATTTAATTGACTTTCCACTTTCTTAATATAGACATCAAAGACATCTATAGATTGGGACTTGTCATGCAATAGATAAATATAGCAATACTGTGAATAATCATCGATAAAATATTTTTCTCCGACGAATGATGTAACGCCCCGGGATTTCGTCCTCGCTCATCCTGGTGCATCGAGCACCATACCGCTCGCTAATGTCAATATTGTCCCCTTTTAGTCACTGCCGATATCCAGCAGTAGAGGGTTTTGGATCAGGGCCCACCCATGTGGTTTACCCCAAAAGGCCTTGACATTAGTAAGAGTATGGTTAAGCTCTATATACTACCAATACAACAACTTTCTTGGCAATGTGGGACTAACACCAACTCATGGGTGTTACAATCTCACCACCTTAGAAATAGAGCCGTCCTCGGCTCTGCAGTACAGTCAGTACTGTCCCAAAATCTCCGACGTTCCCTGCCAAGTGAGAAAAGCACCTGGCGCTCCCTGGGCCTTTCCAGGGTACTTCCCACCTGCAACAGGCGACCCGTTGTCGGCTTTGATACCATCTGTAACACCCCGGGATTTCATCCTCGCTCATCCCAGTGCGTCGAGACGCACCATACCGTTCCCTAATGTCAATATTATCCCCCTTTAGTCACTGCGGAAATCCAGCAGTACAGGGTTTTGGATCAGGGCCCACCCATGTGGTTTACGCCAAAATGCCATGACATTAGTTAGAGTATGGTTAAGCTCTATATACTACCAATACAACCACTTTCTTGGCAATGTGGGACTAACACCAACTCATGGGTGTTACAATCTCACCACCTTAGAAATCTGCAGTACACTCAGTACAGTCCCAAAATCTCTGACGTTCCCTACCAAGTGAGACAAGTACCTGACGCTCCCTGGGCCTTTCCAACGTGCTTTCCCACCTGCAACAGGCGACCCATCGTCGGCTCTGATACCATCTGTAACGCCCCGGGATTTAGTCCTCGCACATCCCGGTGCGTCGACCACCATACCGCTCGCTAATGTCAATATTGTCCCCCATCTGTTACGCCCCAGGATTTCGTCCTCGCACATCCCGGTGCGTCGATCACCATACCGCTCGCTAATGTCAATATTGTCCCCCTTTAGTCACTGCGGATATCCAACAGTAGAGGGTTTTGGATCAGGGCCCACCCATGTGGTTTACCACAAAAGGCCTTGACATTGGTTAGAGTATAATTAAGCTCTATATACTACCAATACAACCACTTCCTTGGCAATGTGGGACTAACACCAACTCATTGGGGTTACAATCTCACCACCTTAGAAATAGAGCCGTCCTCGACTCTACAGTACATTCAGTACAGTCCCAAAATCTCCGACGTTCCCTGCCAAATGAGACAAGTACCTGGCGCTCCCTGGGCCTTTCCAGCGTACTTCTCACCTGCAACAGGCGACCCGTCGTCGGCTTTGATACCATCTGTAACGCCCTGGGATTTCGTCCTCGATCATTCCGGTGCGTCAAGCACCATACCGTTCGCTAATGTCAATATTGTCCCCCTTTAGTTACTGCGGATATCCAGCAGTAGAGGGTTTTCGATCAGGGCCCACCCATGTGGTTTACCCCAAAAGGCCTTGACATTAGTTAGAGTATGGTTAAGCTTTATACACTACCAATACAAACACTTCCTTGGCAGTGTGGGACTAACACCAACTCATGGGTGTTACAATCTCACCACCTTAGAAATAGAGCCGTCCTCGGCTCTGCAGTACAGTCAGTACAGTCCCCTAATCTCCGACGTTTCTTGCCAAGTGAGACAAGTACCTGACGCTCCCTGGGCCTTTCCAGCGTACTTTCCCACCTACAACAGGCGACCCATCGTCGGCTTTGATACCATCTGTAACGCTCCGGGATTTCGTCCTCGCACATCCCGGTGCGTCGAGCACCATACCGCTCGCAAATTTCAATATTGTCCCCCTTTTGTAACACCCCGAGATTTCGTCCTCACTCATCCCAGTGCGTTGAGCACCATACCGTTCCCTAATGTCAATATTGTCCCCCTTTTGTCACTGCGGATATCCAGCAGTAGAGGGTTTTGGATCAGGGCCCACCCATGTGATTTACCCCAAAAGGTCTTTACATTAGTTAGAGTATGATTAAGTTCTATACACTACCAATACAACCACTTCCTTGGCAATGTGGGACTAACACCAACTCATGTGTATTACAATCTCACCACCTTAGAAATAGAGTCTTCCTCGGCTCTGCAGTATACTCAGTACAGTCCCAAAATCTTCGACGTTCCCTACCAAGTGATACAAGTACCTGGCGCTCCCTGGGCCTTTCCAGCGTACTTTCCCATCTGGAACAGGCAACCCATCGTCGGCTTTGATACCATCTGTAAAGCTTCAGGATTTCGTCCTCGCTCATCCCGGTGCGTCGAGCACCATACCGCTCGCTAATGTCAATATTATCCCCCTTTAGTCACTGTGGATATCCAGCAGTAGAGGGTTTTGGATCAGGGCCCACCCATGTGTAACACCCCAAAAGGCCTTGACATTAGTTAGAGTATGGTAAAGCTCTATATACTACCAATACAACCACTTCCTTGGCAATGTGGGACTAACACCAACTCATGGGTGTTACAATCTCACCACCTTAGAAATAGAGTCGTCCTCGGCTCTGCAGTACACTCAGTACAGTCCCAAAATCTCCGACGTTCCCTCCCAAGTGAGACAAGTACCTGGCGCTCCCTGGGCCTTTCCAGCGTACTTCCCACCTGCAACAGGCGACCCGTCGTCGGCTCTGATACCAACTGTAACGCCCCGGGATTTCGTCCTCGCTCATCCCGGTGCGTCGAGCACCATACCGCTCGCTAATGTCAATATTGTCCCCCTTTAGTCACTGCGGATATCCAACAGTAGAGGGTTTTGGATCAGGGCCCACCCATGTGTAACACCCCAAAAGGCCTTGACATTAGTTAGAGTATGATTAAGCTCTATATACTACCAATACAACCACTTCCTTGGCAATGTGGGACTAACACCTACTCATGGTTGTTACAATCTAACCACCTTAGAAATAGAGTCGTCTTCGGCTCTGCAGTACACTCAGTATAGCCCCAAAATCTTCGACGTTCCCTGCCAAGTGAGACAAGTACCTGGCGCTCTCCGGGCCTTTCCAGCGTACTTTCCCACCTGCAACAGGCGACCCATCGTCGGTTCTGATACCATCTGTAACGCCCCGGGATTTCGTCCTCGCACATCCCAGTGCGTCGAGTACCATGCCGCTCGCTAATGTCAATATTGTCCCCCTTTAGTCATTTCGGATATCCAACAGTAGAGGGTTTTGGGTCAGGGCCCTCCCATGTGGTTTACCCCAATAGGCCTTGACATTAGTTAGAGTATGATTAAGCTCTATATACTACCAATACAACCACTTCCTTGGCAATGTGAGACTAACACCAACTCATGGGTGTTATAAATGATGGAACATGAAATGGACCACAAATGTTTGTATGTATTATCTCAAGAAGCTCAGTACTTCTTGTGGCTCCTTTCTTAGGATGTTTAGTTTGCTTTCCCTTTATGCAATCTATACATGCGTTACCAAAGTCACTAAAATCCAAATTTGGAAGAATGTCATCTTTTATTAATCTTCCAATTCTTTCCTTGGATATATGACCTAAGCGTTTATACCATAAAAATGATGAATTTTCGTTCATCATTTTTTTTTTCCAACCTTAGGATGCAAGGTTATAAGGGCTTGAGAAAAATGATTATCAAGACTGAATTTGTATAAACCATCAGTAAGAATTCCTAAACCAACATGGATAGTATTCTTAAATAAATTAAAACTTTTATTGCAAAATTTAAATACCTAACCAAATTCACTAAAATCCAAATTTGGAAGAATGTCATCTTTTATTAATCTTCCAACTCTTTTCTTGGATATACAACCTAAGCGTTTATGCAACTAGAATGGTGAATTTTCATTCATCATTTTTCTTTTGTTTTCAACTTTAGGATGCAAAGTTATAAGATCTTGAGAAAAATGATTATCAAGACTAAATTTGTATAAACCATCACTAAGAATTCTTGAACCAACATGGATAGTATGCTTAAATAAATTAAAACTTTTATTGCCAAAGTTAAATACCTAACCAAGTATACCAAGCTTTTACATAGATACTAGGTTTCTGGAAATAGATGGTACATATAAGGTTTGATACAAATCAACATAGTGACTAGAAGACCGAAAAAACCGATAAGTCTGTATAACTTCAAGAGGTATTTTGACTCTATTTCCCATGTACAAAAAATGTTCATTTGGTCTTATGGTCTGGCTTGTAAAGAATCCCTACATTGTTTTAGAAACATGAATAGTAGCACCAGTGTCAGGCCACCAAGTATTGGATAGAACTGTAATTAAATTTGATTCGAAACATACAAAAACACAAGGCTTACCTTTCTTTTAGAGCCAAGCCTTACATTTTGGGTAATCTTTTTGGAAATACTCAGGCTTCTTACAGAAATTACCTTTGTCAGGTTTTTGTTCCTTCCATTATCCTTGTTGGAGGCGTCACCATTCTACCTTTTTCTTTCATTTTCCGGTTTTCTTCCATACTTTTTGCTTGTTTCTTGGGCAACAAGATAGATGGGCTGAATTTATACCTTGTTGTTTCAGCCTTGCTTCCTTTTGAACTATCATACTGGCCAACTTATTGATGTTCCATAGCCTTGTTTCCTTAATAGTGTTGTAATGAACATGAAATGGACCATATTCAGGAGGTTGGGGGTTCAATATGAAATGCATAAGAAAGGTGTCATCCACAGCCATCCCCAGGTTCTTAAGTTTAGCCGCGATGTTGATATTGTAAAGGACATGGTCATGCATGGTACGACTATCATCAAATTTCTTGGTGGTTAATAAGTTTTCCTATAAGTGTTCCAACAAGTGACTTATCTGCACTTTTGAAACGTTCCTCAACATTCTTCATATACTAATATTCCTTAGCATCATCCGTTTTCGGTAAGGTAGACTTAATGTTATTCGTTATAGTCTAACGCATGGACATAACGCTAAGTCTGTTTGATCTCTCCCACTTATTATAGAGATTCTTCCGAGCCTCAATGCTAGTTGCAGTACGTGATGACATCAGGCTTATACATATGAAATACTGGATCAAGATCAAACCCTCCAAGATTGAATTGGACTTGTTCAGACCAATCGGCAAAATTCATGCTAGTAAACATGGGAATAGATGCAGCTTGCATATGAAGCGCGCCAATGATGATGATACTGTAATTACAAGTAAAATATACTCACAATATAAATAATTTGAGATTAACAATCATAAAGTAATATCATGCATCACCTTTGGGTAAATTAAACATGATATATTAACATACCCATAATGATGCTTATTATTAGGAGATAAACGATAACTTCTAAGTCATAGATTTAGACAAGTATGTTATCTTTGGATAGACGGTACAAATTAAAATAAAGACGCAAATTATATTTATCAAACACTAAATAACAATCCACCTTTGGGCGATTATATGTATTTGGTGGGTGATAAAAAACATTGCATATACTCGATAACAAAATATTCTAGGCAATAAACATCTTTATAGTGGAAATTAATATTTGATATTATAACACCACGGGTCGTTAGGTGGTTTACCGAGGGGGTGGATCCTACGACACCTAAGAAGACGATGTCCTGACTTTTGAGTTCACTTAGCTCCAGAGTTTGAACACCTCCTAGGACTACTCCCACACGAGCACACCTAACTCTGAAGTTCTTACAACTCTGGAGTCAAGTGAACCCAAAAGGCCTCAGTGATAATATATGACAGATCTATACCTATATTCCAATGTCAGGACCCACCCCCTCAGCAAACCACCTGTCGACATGGGGTGTTATAGGATTAAGCTAGTTTGTAAAAAGATTAACACTCCTAAACATGCATTTATCACTTGACTTATTAACTCAGGAAAAGTTGTTTAACTGGGGACTCATACATGAGACAAACTCTATATTCCGCAACTTGGACTATGGTGTTCCTACAAGGACACAACAGAGACCGCCTTCACAGGCCTGGACCCACCAACAGACCAAGGTCAGCTTCCCACAGATATGCTTCACTACTGGTGCCCCAATGGCCACCGCCCCTTGGCCCCAGTACTAGCATAACAACAGTTTTTTAGGATACAAAACACTTGTTTTTCAATTGTAGCTACTCAACGAAGGTCTAGACAGATGTACAGAAGTAGTGTGAGCTCCAAAGGATAGTCAAGACTTTATAATAAATGTAGATGGCTGTACAATATTAAAAAGGTAAAGACTTGCAAGGAAAGGTAATTCAGGCATCTCTTTGTGCAACAACCTATTGGCTCTGGAGGGAGAGAATTTCAAGGTTGTTATAGGGGAGATCCAACATTCCAGAGCAGCTATGTAGCAGAATTATTGAGTTTGGGAAGTTGTGGAATGGGAAGAGATAGAACATCGAAGGACAACCGACAAACAAGTTCTTTGCTCACAAACTGAATGCGCATACTAAGTATAGACAAAATCTAATTCAGTTGGGCAAATGTGTGAAACCTACACCAGGTATGATGTGTCTCAACACAGATGGCCCACTGGAAGACAAAAAGGCAGGTTTTGGACGTCTATTTAGAGACCATGGTGGCAATAGGACTTTAGCACATGCAGCAGCAAATCCAAAGAAAGGGCTATCACTACAATTGAAATTGAGGCAATCACTACAGGAATGCAGATGGTCTGTAGAAAAGCTATACTAAACTCAGGGTAGAATCTGATTCTAAGCAGGTAGTTGATAACATTAATGAGAAAGATTCAGCCTTAATGGAAATCAAAGCAACTTTTTAACAATAAACTAGTCGGGGTTGCCTAACCCCAGTTTGCTTCATGCAAAAAAACACTTGTCCTTGTTGTTTGAAATCCAAACGAAAGAGGATTATTTAAACAAAATCAAATGAGGGTAAAGAAACAAAATTATTCTTATAACTAGGAATTGCTTGGTAAAATATAATCCTGGCTAGGTTCTGGTTAAGTGGTAAGTAACCCTTCACGCCTTAAACAACGTCCAGTGGCTTCAAGATCATTGACAAAAGAAAATGTAACCAGATGCAGTACGTGAGAAACTACAAATAGTGCTAATATACCAATTGAATATTCAACCAAACAAACAATATGCAGAAAGTAAAGAACACACAGAAGTTTTAACGTGGTAAAACCCAATAAGGGAAACGTCCACGGTTGTCCTCACGACAACAAATAATCCACTAGATGAAAAGAGATTTACAAACCTATCAACTACCTGCACTCACTGCGAGTTGATACTCCTGGTTATCTCTAACACCTTGACTTCACCAGAGCACCTTGATGTACACACAAGACACTCGACTTCTTGATAAACCCACAAGAAGACTCGAAGCCGAAATCACAATACCACTCTTTAGAATCACAAAGTTATGAATTGAGAAAAAGGGGAAGAAAGGGAATTGAGTTCAATAGCCACAAACACTTTGAATACCAAGACCTAAACCAAAACACCACCACTAGAAGAATAACCAAAACGGCTCAAGAACTACTTCTCTCATTGAAGAGGAAAGCTATTTAAACCTAGGGTTGGAATACACCAAAAATGGGCCTGATTGGACGAAATCCATATTGGACGTACGTACGTCGAATCAACGTTCGTACGTCCCCACACGGTGAAAAGTTTGCTGCCTGCTTGGACGTACGAACGTCCTAACAACGTACGTACGTCCTGACCAAAAGGAAGCTTGCTGCCTCAATGGACGTACGAACGTCCTAACTAGGTACGTACGTCCAGTACCCAAAACAAACCTGCTGACATACGAAGCGTACGTACGTCCTTAAGAGGTACGTACGTCCTGACCCAATTTATATTCGAGACACACGACGCGAAGGCAATGACACAAGACGACACGCGTACACCAAGGTTTTCTTAACAATGAACTCAAGGCGAAATAACCACGGACACTTTGTCACAAAATTGATGTCAAACCACTTAATGCCGGTTTCAATCTCCCCCTTTGACATTGATTTTGTGACAAAAACCTATGACTCTAATAGCACTTATAAAACGTGCTTACAACACCAACCCATGGCATTTATAAATCATGCCTACAAAATCACTCAAGTTAGAACACATACCAAGTCACCAATTCTTGATATCCAGCTTGATCAAGACACTTCAACCATCAGAGATCGAACGGAAGTAACTAAGAATTTTCGAAGTAACATAAGTTCCTTCGAGCAACTCCCCCATACTTCATGAGCTCATGAATTTTGACACTTGAGCTCCCCCATAACTGCACAATCTTCTAAAAACATCAACACGTTCACTCCCCCATACTTGTAGCATACCTGAAACATGACCCAAGAATACCCTAACAATAAAGAGACATTTGTTAGTAATCAGAGTCATAAGTCTCCCCCTTTTTGTCACAATAAGTGAACCAACAATAATAAACAGACGAACCAATAAACAAAAATAACCAGAAGAAGAAATCAAAACCAAATACTTAAGACAGAACAGATAAAAATATATAATTCCTATCCCAACTCTTAAGGTTAACGAAAGCAACTCCGAACCAAACTTACTAATTCATCAACATAAAAAAAAAAAATAAAAAAAAAAAAAAAAAAAATCAAGTTAACGAATTCGAAAAACTCGTTCCCAATGGCCAAGAGGAAGCTGGGAGAAGTAAGCTTCCGCACGAGCCGAAGGTCTATTCCACCGAGCTATCACATGCTCATCATAATCCTCCAGCCATTCGCTCGTACAAAACAACTCCTCAATTCTGCTGTCCAAGCCACAGTCGGTAAGAGGAGCAGCAAGCCCTGGAAACTTCGGGTATCCAACCAACTCCAAGATGTGATTTTGAAGATGACCCGGTAGTCTCTCCCAATGATTGACATGAACCAAACATGGATTAAGGAAAGGTTTATGAATATAGTCATACCCATGGGGAACACGACACAAACGACAAACCTTTGCATTGTTTTTGTACTCCATCACCATAAACGACACATAACCAACAGCCGGAACAAAAACCCCATGAAGTTCATACTCTGCCATTGAGTAATTCTGAAGAACAAAAAGAGAACTAGAGGGAGGTAAGAGGGCACATTATGAGTAAAGGAAGAGAGAACTCCCCTATATATAGAAAAACAAAATTAACCCCAACATGGGCCCAAGGGAAGGGTCCATTACCTAATTAGCAAGAATTTACTGCAAAACAGAAAGATTCTAGAACTAATATTAAAATAGCAATATCCAAAAACATGCTCATATCTAAAGATAGAAGCAAACCGATATAACAAGCAAAAAAGAAGAGAGAAAAAAAAATGTTAAGTACAAAAGTATGAAGAGTAAACCCAAACAAGAACTACTCGGACTCCGAGTTGCCATCAATGTGTTCACCATCACCATCGTCCTCACTCTCGCTAACAGAGTCATCATCACCACTATCAGCTGGAACTGGAGGTACCTCTTCCGGAAATGGAGGTAAGTCAATGGGTGTGAAGTCGAGCTGAAGATGATGCATCTGAGCAACGCTCATCCTATGAAGATCTCGGAGCATAGCATCATGCTGAGAGAGGATGACTTCAAAACGATCAAACCTAGAACCCATGTGATCCTGACGACGCCGAATAGAAGAAACCCGAGCGTCAACTGCAGCAACTGCCCGATTGCCCCTAGCTGAGGCGGGGACGGGGCGTCCAGGGATCAGAGCCTGATCGAAATCATCACCACGAACAAGAGCCCGTCCTCCCCATATAAGGTGATGCGTCAGACGCGCACCCACGGACTCAAACGCAGCCTTTCTAGACTGGCAGCCCTTCTTGATGGCATTGACCCAGTCATGGCCAACAAACCTAGGAGGGCTCACCTCCACATATCGACCCTGAAATCCCAAGTGCTTGAGAATGGTCATTATGAAACTAGGGAAAGGAAGAGTACCCTTAGCAGCATCGATTTGAAGCATCCGTGTGTAGATGACTTCAGAGATATGGAGATGGTGCACCGACATACAAACTACCAATTTGACCATGTCGTCGGTCATGATGATCTTGTTGCCTTTGGTGGGGTAGATGTTGGAATGGGCAACCATATGCAGAAGGATGGCGCTGTAGAACTTGGCGTGATATCTTTCCGTGACCCCATCAATGAACAATCTTTGTATTTGATCGACAAAATCAATCTGAATTGCCTCCGGAATGGGCCACCTAACATGAACGGCATCTTCAGAGAGGCGATCATCATCAATCCCTAACGCCTCCCGAATCACCTTCGGAGAGATAGTGTATCTCCGACCTTCAATCAAAACAGAGAAACTCTTGCGATTCTGAGAGGGTGTCCTTGACTCATAGAAGGCAATCGTATGCTCAACCGAGTACTTGGTAATTGGTTGAGCTACCCTTAACCAATTTCTTGCCTCAAAGAACGAGGCTATGTTGCCTAGTTGAGAGACCCCCAAAGGAGTGGTAGCAATGTCTCCCAAGTCGAAGAACCGCTCAGGAACAATAGCATTTGCTCGAGGGTGAGCACCAAGAGATGTGGGGTGAGGCGACAAGCCCGGAGTGGAACCTCTACCCCTAGGAGCGCGAGAAGAGGATGCCGTGGTGGAGGGTGTGGTGCGTGCGCGCTTAGAAGCCATTTTCTGCACAAACACAACAGAGAACAAACCCAAAAATGTAAGAAAATCGACACAAAACCAATATCAAGTTCATTTAGGCATTTAATCAAACACTTGATGTGCAGAAACAGAACACATCCTATCGACAACAATGAAGCCATAGTGAACACCCCAAACACACAACAAACCACAGCCAACACAAGAGAAGGGGAAACCAATCCTTAAGGTCGTCCATAACAAGAATTAACGAGAATTTAAGTATCGAAACACCAAGTTCCATTAAAGCATTAAACAAGCACACAACCATAACTAACAGTATATGAACAACAAATCCAAACAATCAACAGGAGCATGATAATTGAAGAAGAAAAGATCATAAAAAAAACTTACAGGAGAGTGATCGAGGAGGACTAACGATTAAACCAACCAACACGACGACAAACACCACTATGAAAGAACAGCGCAAAACCAAAATAAGAAGAGCAAGAGAGAGATTGGCGGAAGACAATTCGAGAGAGAAAGAGTGGAGAAGGAAAAGGAAACGGGTATGTTCGTGCAAGAGGGAATAAGAGGCACGATTTGAATGTAACAGTTAGCCTTAGGTTCAACCAAATTTGAATTTAAACCACAAATGGGCCGGACTGTTTCAGGAACGTACGTACGTTCTAGGAACGTTCGAACGTCGGGACCCCAAAAAAAACATCTGCCAAACACTACGTTCGTACGTCTTAGGGACGTTCGTACGTTGCAAAAAGATCTGTCCCCCTCCACGTACGAACGTCTTCAAGGCGTACGTACGACCCCTTTTTTTTTTTTTTTTTTTTTTTTTTTTTTAAAAAAAAAAGGAAAAAAAAACGAGAAACCAACCTTACAGCCAGACAATAAACCAAATCACGACCAAAGACAAGCATTGAGAGACAGCACGAGAAAAATTTCTACTTATTGTAGGGATTCCAATTTTAGAGAAATTACAAGTGAAGCAAATCTCAACCACAAGGAAATGCAAAACCGAAGAACTACATCATACACCAAGTCATGGTACTTCCTAGAATGATGCAGGCATGCAGAAGAAACTGATAGACCAAAACAGCCTCCGGAACCAGAGTACAACCATGATCATTTAATATATGGGAAGGCACGTGCAACTAGACCAATGAGATCATTAACCGGACCACAACAAAATCAAGGAAACACAGAAATTGTTTTCTTCTTGTCTTACCACTAGGCCCATGTGAAAGACACTAATCATTTTTTTTTTTTTTTTTTTTTTTTTTTTTTGTAAAACCATTTGAAACAACTGCCATTCCCGTGTGGGAGTATATAATATCTCCATCTTTTACCAGAACACGAGGGTAGGGTGTAGCCTACATCTTTTCGGCAAAAACACACTCAAAAAGTGCAATACCATGATAACGTGCAACACAGGAACTAACATCTCCTGAGTGCATCCGTCAGAGCATGACCCTCACAGCCCCAACGGGTTCTTAGCCAAATGAGTATGCTCTCAAGACATTCAAATGGCTGGGGATTTTGTGAGTCACTGACCACTTACAAGAGGTATATAACCATGAACGACAATGTTGACCATGAAGAAAGAACATACAAGCTGGAGATGTACAGAAACTTAAAAAAAAATAATCCAACTACATGTAAATGCATCATGTAGAAACAACCAAGACAAAGAGAGTATGATGTAACCCTACTACACTACATGACCAAAAAAACAGTTGAGAACGCCAAACAAGAAACATTTGTAAGAGGAATCCACACAAAAGAGAAAGTAGTATGTCCCCAATACCAACAACAATAACAAAATTAACCAAACCTAAATATCCTAAACACAACCAGTTCCAACGGACACATTAGGTATATAAATGCGGAAGGGGTGTAGTGACAATGAAACAGTTATCAGATGAGCGACTACCAGTTAACACCAAGACATGATTGGAATCAAAAACATCACACTTATCATCCTCAAACACAACCCTAAACTTAGCATCACATAACTGACTAATACTCAATAAATTGGATTTAAGACCCTTAACAAAAAGAAGCTCATGACTATTGAGCGATCCAACCTCAGAAAAGTTACCTTTACCCGCAACCGGAAGCATTTTACCATTTCCAAAACTAACCTTACTTCCATAGTCAAGAGTCAGATTATCAATTAGAGTCTTATCACCTGTCATATGACGCGAACAACCACTATCAAGATACCATGATGAAGGTATTGGTTCAACCAAACGAGCCATGTGAGATACCATTTTCCTGGATGCATCCATACTCCTATCCCAGAAGTGTGGTGGTGGAGTGGGCATGGGTGTTGCTTGAGGACGATTTCCATAAGGAGAAGTCCTGGGTAAACCCCACGGAGCATAGCCATTCCACATGTATGGAGCCTGCATGGAGAAAGTGGAAGACTTGTTCCAATATGAATTACCTGCAAAAGAAGAATGATGAGCAGGATACATATTATTCCAACAGAAAGCAGAGGTGTGACCCATGCGACCACAGGTTAGACATTTAAAGCCTTTGTGTCTAAAGTTCTTTTTCCGGGCATGCTTTACATGAGTGACCTTGGGTGGGGAAACCACACCAGACAGCTGCACAGGAGCAGGAGAAGTGACACCTGTTGGTCTGACAAAAGTAGTACATGAAGTGCTAGCAGTAGAGAGAGGAACAGATGTGTCATAACCTAAACCAGATTTGTCTGAGTGGGATTTACCAATTCCCAGCAGAGAGTTAAGACTATCACTAGCTTTACCAAAGCCAACCAATTGTTTGTTGGCTGCAAACAACTCAGCTTTCACCTTTTCATGTTCCAGTACAAGAGCGCGATACCGTGTCTCCAGATTATTGTTCAGGTTTTCCAGAGAGGCAATACGTGCTTGGAAGTCCTCCTTTTCCTTTGCAAATTTTTCCTTCAACATGTTGGAGTCACCTGCAAGAGTACATATATCCTGACCAAGACTATCTACCTGTTCCTGCAAGACAGTGTTAGTTTTTTCAAGCAACTTTACTTGTTGCATGGAAAACTTATACATATCACATAATTCACTAGTAGTAGCATGAACACCAGAATCAGAAACATTAATATCATCAGTGGAGGATACAATACCTCCTGGATGCTCATCCAGGGATGCACGGAAGACCACATAGTTGGAGACAACATTTGAGGAATTTCCATCCTCATCTTCATCTGAATCATCCCACGTCACCGTGAGATTTGCTTTGGAATCATCACCAGGTTTGCGATCCACCTTCTTGTCACATTCATTAGCAAAATGCCCATATTCACGACACTTGTAACATTGGACATCTTTACGATCAACTCGAGCTCTTCTTCCATCCACAGAAAATCTCTCAAAACCACGACTCCTAGGAGCATTTGAAGTGTCAGGAAATCGCTTTCGAGGGTCTCGATTCTGTTGATATCTCAGAATCTTCTGAAAGCTTCGTGACAGAAACGCATAGTTATCATCCACAGTCTGTTCTTCATCATCAGAAAGTTCTGTGGAAGTTTCTTTAGACGGTGTAACCTTGAATGCCACAGACTTGTTCTTCAACGGTTCTTCCAAGGCTTGTTCCATCTCACATGTCCGTAGTTTCCCAGCAAGTGTCTCAATGGACATGTTCTTGATCACATTACTCTCAGTGATGGCATCCTTACGTGAACGAAACCGAGGAGGCAAGGCACGCAATATCTTACGTACCACTTGTGTGTCAGTATATGCATGACCAATAGCAGCACTACAGTTTATGATGTCTTGGAGACGGATAAAGAAGTCATCAAAAGTCTCAGAATTATCCATCCGTAGATTTTCAAACTGAGAAGTTAACAGTTCTAACTTGCTTTCTTTGACAGTTTCATCACCTTCATGTGTACAGATAAGTCTGTTCCATGCATCTTTAGCCTCTTCACAGCCTTGAACACGACGAAACTCACTGGCATTTAATGCCATGAAAATAGCATTGAGTGCCTTGTTGTTGTAATTTGCCAACAACTTCTGTTCAGGCGTCCACTTTTCACGTGGTGTTAGTGATGTAACAGCAGCATCATCAGTACCTGTAGTAGTAATTGGTTCTTTCCACCCTGTGACAACAGAGAGCCAAACTTCTTCTCCTAATGCTTGGAGATAAGCTCGCATCCTTACTTTCCAATGACCAAAGTCTTTTCCACTAAATTGTGGAGGAAGGCTTGAAGTAGCAAACTTGTTGGATTCCATACAGCACTAATGATCGATAGCGTGAGCCTTTACGCTCCTTAACCAGCCCCCAGCGACTGATACCAATTGAGAAACTACAAATAGTGCTAATATACCAATTGAATATTCAACCAAACAAACAATATGCAGAAAGTAAAGAACACACAGAAGTTTTAACGTGGTAAAACCCAATAAGGGAAACGTCCACGGTTGTCCTCACGACAACAAATAATCCACTAGATGAAAAGAGATTTACAAACCTATCAACTACCTGCACTCACTGCGAGTTGATACTCCTGGTTATCTCTAACACCTTGACTTCACCAGAGCACCTTGATGTACACACAAGACACTCGACTTCTTGATAAACCCACAAGAAGACTCGAAGCCGAAATCACAATACCACTCTTTAGAATAACAAAGTTATGAATTGAGAAAAAGGGGAAGAAAGGGAATTGAGTTCAATAGCCACAAACACTTTGAATACCAAGACCTAAACCAAAACACCACCACTAGAAGAATAACCAAAACGGCTCAAGAACTACTTCTCTCATTGAAGAGGAAAGCTATTTAAACCTAGGGTTGGAATACACCGAAAATGGGCCTGATTGGACGAAATCCATATTGGACGTACGTACGTCGAATCAACGTTCGTACGTCCCCACACGGTGAAAAGTTTGCTGCCTGCTTGGACGTACGAACGTCCTAACAACGTACGTACGTCCTGACCAAAAGGAAGCTTGCTGCCTCAATGGACGTACGAACGTCCTAACTAGGTACGTACGTCCAGTACCCAAAACAAACCTGCTGACATACGAAGCGTACGTACGTCCTTAAGAGGTACGTACGTCCTGACCCAATTTATATTCGAGACACACGACGCGAAGGCAATGACACAAGACGACACGCGTACACCAAGGTTTTCTTAACAATGAACTCAAGGCGAAATAACCACAGACACTTTGTCACAAAATTGATGTCAAACCACTTTAAATAAAAAAATCTTGTCTACTCGTTAAATAAAAATTCATAAATTAAATTAATTCCATAAAAAAAAAAAAAAAAAAATTCAATGTCAATTGTTTTTATGGTAGACAAGAACACTGACAACATTAGTTCTTTCTTTTTCCGTTACCTAAAAAATAAAAGGTTGTATTGGTTGATGCTAAATTCCATTCACGCACAAACTTCTAATAAAAATGTAGAAACCTCTAGATTGTTTCATACTTCCAACTGCAAAACATATCTAGGCAACTGCAAATATCATGCTTTTAATAAGAAAATCATGCTTTTAATAAGAAAATCATGCTTATAACTGTTAATAAGAAAAGATAAGCGAAAACCACAAATATGTCATAAATTCATAAATACATAATTAGGGTGAAATTGGAATTGGAACTGATAGTTATATCCCTTGTATATATTTTCTGCAAATCATGCTTTTCTTTTAGAATTGTCTCCATTGCTCAGCTTTATACAATGACCACTTCTGCCCTTCAGCCTTGCAAATGGCAAGGGATGAAAGGACTTCACTTTTCAAGTAAAATGAAACCACTAAAATATTGAGGCCTAACATATTAAAAAAAACACTAATAATAAACTTTCAAAATTTTCAAAGGATGAAAGATCACTAACAAAGTGAACTTGCTAATTTGCTATCTCCTCCATGTCTTCGAAATTTACGGCCAAAGATATGTCTTTTAAATGATTGAGTTTCTTCGGAAGTTTCTTAGGCAGTTTCTTAGGCACAATCCCAATTAACAAGAACTGTGATACGAATGGTTTACATAAGATAAGCAAAATGAATATAAAAAATTGGATGATAGTTTTTTAGCAAAGTTCATTTACCTTAATAGAATGAGATATCACTTCAACCTTCTCAATCTTTGGTAGAATCTAGTGATCAATATGCAAATTTCATCTTGCACGATCCACAGCCAATGCAGTCAATGATAGCATTCACACCAGCATAACTTTGAGACATCGTAGTTGCTATACTACTCCAGGCTAACTTTGAATCGTCGAACTCCCATCCACAGAGAATTTTGGTTCCAACCTCTTCTTCAATCAGTGTCATCATACGAATTCGGCCACCATTTTTTGCCATGTCAAATGAGAAATTAGAGTTCTCAGGGATGAGTGCAGGGTATACAACTACAAGCTTCAGTCTAGAGTTGCAACACACTAGCGATCACGAGGTTCAATGTAGTAAACTAATACTCACTCTAGTTCTGAACACTTTCAAAGGAAATTCAGTCCAACCATTGTGCACTGATGAGAAGATGCACATGTGAAGACACAATTTGACCTCCATAAAACTACAAAGACGTGGTAAGATGATCCCAAGGCCTGCATTGCTATAGCCTTATATTATAAATCTAAGTAATGTTTATTTTGTGATCTTAATATATCACAAATTTAGATTTTAAATTAAATTTATCACAATCAAATATTTTTGAATATTCCTTTTTCTCTTCAAGCCTCCCGTAATATAGTGCCTTCTCTTATAATACATCCAACGAATGTGCATTCCACTTGTTAGATTAAAGTTCTACATTTCTCATTTGTCGTGAAGGTAAATTAATACAATATGTGTATTCTTTTCTCATACCTTTTCTTCTCTGATCTAAGTTTCGACTTTTTTTATCTCTTGCCCCCCCCCCCAATCTCCTAGCATCTTCGTTTTGACATTAATCAGTTGACATAGTTCCTATTGAGTTCTGTTGTCATTTATTGATATACTGAACATATAGAACACAAGCCTCTCCATCTACTTTTCCTCCATATTTTTCCGTCCAAATTAGCAAAGTAATTACTCTTTTTCCCCATGTATGAGTTAAAAAAAAAACTATCTTTCTAATTTTCAGATCTAGGGAAAAAATTATCTATGAAAGTCCTAATGAAATTGATAAAATTATATAAATCCAATGGTAAAAGATGTTTGTATCTTATAGATTTATTAATTGAAAAGAAAACAAATTATGTACAAACCTTCATTTGATGAAGGGCTTGTGTCGTTCTGGTAAATCGCTGATCCCATATGGATTTTGTCTTGGAGAAGGACTCATCTTTCCTGCGTTTTCCATGGATGACAACATCAAAACAATTTTATATATTATTCATGTTCTTGAAATTCATTTTTGCCAGCTCTAGAAAGAAAAATGAATAAATATCAATTCCAATCATGTGCTCTGAAGAAGCCAATGGCTTTAGTTTGATTAGAGAAGGTTAGTATCATCCAAATTTTAACAATCGAAAATCATTTCATAAGTATTTTTTTCGCAAGCCAATGAGAATAATATGAGGGAAAAAACTTTTTATCCTTACCACAAATTGTTTTTTTTTTTTTTTCGCTTCTTCATTTCTAACTTTCTCTTCCTCTATCTGCATATAACAAATGTGTACGCGTAGATGAGATCTTGAGCTTTGTTAATGGTTATTGTTGTTTGGCTTCTGTATAAGAGGGTAAGAGGCTTGGTGAGAAGAGAATGTTCAACGAGAGAAAACAATATGAGGGAATTAATGGAGGCAAATGAGGAGGTTGGAAGGGAAAGGAAAGCTAAGAAGCAGAAGAGCAAAGAGATAGAAAGCCTTGGGAACAATGAATCTGGCTAGGGTTTCTTAAGCTATCTTTATATAGCAATTTTCTAGTGGTCCATGGCATACATGAGGCTGCCATGGAGAGTACCATCTAGTATGAGGGCTACAAGTGGAAGCCATGGGGAGTGAACGTGTTAGACTATGGATAGGCAGCCACCAGAGCAGTTGTCATATTGTCTTATGCATCAAGATCTGAAAATGAGTATCGGATGAACCAACGACTTAGATGTGATTTCCCTCTATTGTAGTGGTCCAAAGGTTATATGTTGTTTTCTTTAATTTTTGTTTGTTCCTGATTAAATGGAGCATTTTCAAAATATAAATTAATGATAATTAATGTCATTATTTTAGTTTTTCTAATGGAATATTTCTACATTTGACCTTGCCATACAGAAATTAATTTAAATCAGCATACCAAATAAGGCTACAGATAATGAAAGAAACATAACCTAAAAATGTACCAATGCACAATCCTTCTTAACCATAAGAAGAATAACCTTACTTTTTGATATAATTCTTATTTTAACATAATTTAAGAAGAAAGGCTATTTTACATCCATTTTGTCTTCTTTTCGATCATCGATTGTTACTCGTGGAATTTTTGTTTTTTGAGTCTCTAATATCTAATGGCAAGATCTTGATCATCGATTGCAAGAAGCTAATAGATTACTCACAAGATTGCCTATTCCATTGATTTATCAAGAAAACGGGCAATTATTGCATAAGGAAAACTTTTGTTTTAGTAGAATTTGTATAGACCAATAGTAGAGGAAAAAAATTCCAGGAGGGTTTTATAATGTCCCAACCACTAGTTTACAAAATGAAAAGGGATAAGAGTATGGATTCTCTGATGGGAAATTGAATGGTGGTTTCGCAGCCCACCAACATCTCTCCCCTTTGTGCAAGTCATTTCCCTTTTTTGAACATGCATTCGCTGCGAAGTTCACTTCTCTCCTATTCTTTTTTTTTGGTTGGCAAAATGGTTTGGTAAGCCTATGAACTGTGTTGGTTTGGAAAGATCGGATTGGCGGTTCAAAATCTACTTCTATACAAAGGTTACTCCAACTTTTAGAGCCTCAATAATTGTCGTTGATTCAGCAAAAATATTTGCAGCTACCCCTAGCCCGCCATACCATTTTCCCAGGATCTCACACTTGTTGTTTCTGAAAATAACCCCCCATCCAGCCCCTGCCTCTTGCTGCTCCCTCTGTATTAGCCTTGACATAACTTGGAGGAGGTTCGCACCAATAGCATTCCAGCACTTTCAATGGCTTTTTCACTCTAGTCTGCAGCTCAAAGTTGTGTAAGATTACCAAGTCTGTCACACTATTGTTCTGACAGTTTTTACATTTATCTCAACCCTTTTTGTTGCTGCTCTACACATATACATAATTGTTCCTGTGCTTGTGGCCTTTTCATGATACAAAGCCCTGTTCCCGGCCTTCCATAGCTGCACTATAGCTGTGATAGAGCATGCTCGCCAAATTTTATTCACTAGGGGACTATGTAGCTTGTTCATTCTAAGAACGCCTTCTATGTTAGTTGCTCGGGCATTTACGATGCTTGAAAAGAGTTACAAGCATAGTGCACACCTCCTTTGCTAATTTACACTCATATTACATCTTCATTAGTTTCATTTTTTTCTCTACAAATAGAGCCTCTAGAAGCAAGTTAAAAGTTCCTTGGTTGAAGAGATTCATCAGTATTCATGGCCCCATCTAAGACTTTCCATCCCAATGCAGCAACTCTAGGATGAACTTCAGCTGACCGTAGAAACTTACATCAACTAGTACCTTGTCCCTTCTCTCTGATAGCTTCAATGGCTGAGGTTGTAGTAAGCTTCCCTTGGGTATTATAAGGCCAATAACAAGATGTAGTTTGGCATGATATATTGTTTACATCACTTCTCCACCCCTTCTTACTATATTTATGTTCTCCTCAAATTTGATTTATTTGAAGGAATAAATTCATAAAAAACGCTTTAATATTTAGACTAATAATTTGCATTCATGATGTTCTAAACACAACGGTTTAAGAAGATCGTATCCCTAGTAAACAATTGGCCCGTTTAATTCATTATATAATATACATCTTTATAGTGCTTTGGAATCTTAGTAACCATGGCCTAATCGTAAGTGATGCAAATTGCTAGGTAAATATACTATTGAATGGGGAATTAAACAATAATAGTAAATAAGATGAATAAAATATAAGATGATCTTTGGGATATTATGATTCACAATCAACAATAAACATAATGCAAAAGTATAAATTTAACATACATTTGTCCATTGATATTTTGGAGAAACATGAATTATATCTTGAATGAGACTTTACCAATCTCTAGGATTCAGTTTCTCTTTTATCTACTATGCTATTACGATTTTGAAAAGTCTCTAGAATCGATGATCAATCTTTTGACAACACAAAGCCTGAAATAGTTGTCCAAATATTATACAAAAGATGTGTGTCTTTTCATAAAGATTCAAAAAAGTCACGTACCATTCTTTTCCAAGAGTTGTGTCTATTCAAAATTTTAACTTTTCTATTAGACACCAAATGGGTAGTGTTTATTCGGCTCGGTAGTGAAAAGGGATTATTCCCAATATTCCAATAATACCATTCCTCCATAAAAGAATGATTAATAGATTGTTTTACAATGTGGGACATAAATCTTACATTCTCCTACTTGGCCAGTATGATAAGACAATAAACAAAACATCATAAAATCATAATTGAAAGATTTGCTAAGGTGAGTCATGGCAGTTGTAAGTAAATTAAGAAACATAGTTTCCTTCCATGTACTACTACCTCGACACATAATTCAATAAGATCTATAAGCGAGAAAATAAACTTAAATTTCTAGTTCAACATAAGTGTTTTTAAAAACACATTCTTGTTCAACTTTCACCGAAAACATTAATTATACAAAATTTGGAAAACAAGAAAATGGTTCAAATGAACTTTATTAATGATATCTCAAATGTCAAATAGAACATAATACATACTAATGGCTTTCAATTCTTACTATCTATAAGACCTATGTTTTCAACATGTTCATAAAAGGTGTTTGGCGGTAATCCCTTAGTAAGTGGATCCACTATCATAGGTTTTGTACTTATATGTTATGTGGACACACGTTCCTTTTGAATTTCTTTTTTCACGGCAAGATATTTCAACTTCATGTGTTTAACACCTTTAGAATATCTATCGTTCTTAGAAAAAAAGACTGTTGCGACATTATCACAATAAATTTTCAACAGCCTAATAATAGTGTTGACAACTCTAAGTCCCCAAAAAAAAAATCGCAGCCATTATGAACTGTTGCCTCAAATAGTGCCATAAATTCTGCTTCCATAGTTGATGAACCTATAATACTTTTCTTAGCACTCTTCTATGAAATTGACCTTCCAGCCAAAAGGAACAAATAGCCAAAAGTGGATTTTCTAGTGTCTTTGTATTCGGTAAAATCTAAGTCAGAGTATCCAATGACTTCAAGGCTTTCTTAGATCTTCTAAATGTGAGCATATAATCTTTCGTTTCTTGTAAATATCGAAGAACCTTCTTTACAGCTTTCTAATGTTCAATTTTGGGATTGTTTTGGAATCTACCTAGCATACCAAATGCAAAACTGATATCCGACTTTGCACAAGTTTGTGGATACATCAGACTACCAACACGAGATGCATAAGGAATATTTTCCATTTGTTGGTGTTCCAATTCATTTTTAGAACATTGCATACGAGTAAACTTATCATCTTTCTGAATTGGCATTACACCAGCTTTTCAATTAAGCATTCGAAATCGTTTAAGAACTTTATTGATATACGTTTTCTAAGATATTTCTAATAGTCCTTGTGATCTATCATGAAATATTTCGATCATAATCATATTAGATGCCTCTCCAGCTCTCCCAAGTCTTTTATTTCAAAGTTCTTTGAAAGATATTTATTGGTTCCGTGCAATAAACAAAGATCACTACTTGCCAACAATATGTCATCCATATATAAGCTCAGAAAAATGAACTTACTCCCACTGATCTTAAGATATATATATATATATATATATCAACAATGTTTTCTTTAAAACCAAAGAAGTAATGGTATCATTAAACTTAATATACCATTGGCGGAAAGCTTACTTAAGTCCATAGATTGACTTTTATAACTAACAAACCATGTGTTCCTTGCCCTCATCCACATATCTCTTTGGTAGTTCCATATAAACTTCTTCTTCTAAATTTTCATTTAGAAAAGTCGTTTTCACATCCATTTGGTGTAACTACAAATCATAATGGGCCATCAAAGCCATGACAATTCTAAGAGAATCCTTCTAGGAAACAGGAAAGAAGCTTACATTATAATCAATACCATATTTTTGAGTGTAACCTTTGGCAACTAGTCTAGCTTTATATCGTTCAATCTTGTCGTACGCGTCACGTTTGGTCTTATAGATCCACTTACAACCAATGGTTTCAAAATTTTCAGGCAAAATCATTAAATCCCAGAATTCATTATGTGCCATTGATTCCAACTTTTCTTTCATGGCATCAATCCATCTATGAGAATTAATACACTTCATAGCTTGTGAAAACTTTGTTGGATCCTTTTGAATTCCTATATCATAAACGATTTTTTGTAGATATACCAAATAATCATTCGAGAAGGCAGATTTTTATGTCTTTGAGACCTCCTTAATTTCATCTCTTGTGGTTGTTCTACTTCATGTTTGTTGGCGACAACTACATCATCATTAACAACAACCTCTTCATGATTTATTTAAATTTCATCATGGTTATCATTAAAATCATTGTGGCGTGTATTTTAATTAAGTTGTTGTCCTTGATCTTCATTTGGTACTAAAACCAAAAGAACGTAAACTGGTTCTGAAGTTGAAGGCAAATGTGGCAATGGAACTTGTACCCTAACTTCTGTAAAAACCACATTTTGAGGTTTATTGCTCCCACTAGTTTCACCAGTTTCTAGGAATCTAGCATTACCAGATTCAACAGTTCTCATACCATGGCTAGGACGATAGATGTCTTAGGCTTGGTTTCCTTCCAGTCCACAGTTCAAAAGGTGTCTTAGAAACTACCTTACTAGGAACTGTATGTAGTTGTTTGGAGAGCATGAGTCCACAATGATATGGGCAAAGTTGAATTACTAACATACTTTGAAACATTTCCATAAGAGTACGATTACACCTTTCTACAACTCCATTTTGCTGAGGTATACCTGGCATAGTGTATTGAGCAAAAATAATTTTCTAGAAGTTTGGCAAATGGGCTAGAGTATTGACCAAATTCATTATATTTGTCACAATATTCACCACCTCTATCTGATTGTACGACTTTCACTTTTCTATTTAATTGACTTCCCACTTTCTTAATATAGACATCAAAGACATCTATAGATTGGGACTTGTCATGCAATAGATAAATATAGCAATACTGTGAATAATCATCGATAAAATATTTTTCTCCGACGAATGATGTAACGCCCCGGGATTTCGTCCTCGCTCATCCCGGTGCATCGAGCACCATACCGCTCGCTAATGTCAATATTGTCCCCTTTTAGTCACTGCGGATATCCAGCACTAGAGGGTTTTGGATCTGGGCCCACCCATGTGGTTTACCCAAAAGGCCTTGACATTAGTAAGAGTATGGTTAAGCTCTATATACTACCAATACAACAACTTTCTTGGCAATGTGGGACTAACACCAACTCATGGGTGTTACAATCTCACCACCTTAGAAATAGGGCCGTCCTCGGCTCTGTAGTACAGTCAGTACTGTCCCAAAATCTCCGACGTTCCCTGCCAAGTGAGACAAGCACCTGGCGCTCCTTGGGCCTTTCCAGGGTACTTCCCACCTGCAACAGGCGACCCGTTGTCGGCTTTGATACCATCTGTAACACCCCGGGATTTCATCCTCGCTCATCCCAGTGCGTCGAGCCGCACCATACCGTTCCCTAATGTCAATATTGTCCCCCTTTAGTCACTGCGGAAATCCAGCAGTACAGAGTTTTGGATCAGGGCCCACCCATGTGGTTTACGCCAAAATGCCATGACATTAGTTAGAGTATGGTTAAGCTCTATATACTACGAATACAACCACTTTCTTGGCAATGTGAGACTAACACCAACTCATGGGTGTTACAATCTCACGACCTTAGAAATCTGCAGTACACTCAGTACAGTCCTAAAATCTCCGACGTTCCCTGCCAAGTGAGACAAGTACCTGACGCTCCCTGGGCCTTTCCAACGTACTTTCCCACCTACAACAGGCGACCCATCGTCGGCTCTAATACCATCTGTAACGCCCCGGGATTTAGTCCTCGCACATCCCAGTGCGTCGACCACCATACCGCTCGCTAATGTCAATATTGTCCCCCATCTGTTACGCCCCAGGATTTCGTCCTCGCACATCCCGGTGCGTCGAGCACCATACCGCTCGCTAATGTCAATATTGTCCCCCTTTAGTCACTGCGGATATCCAACAGTAGAGGGTTTTGGATCAGGGCCCACCAATGTGATTTACCACAAAAGGCCTTGACATTGGTTAGAGTATGATTAAGCTCTATATACTACCAATACAACCACTTCCTTGGCAATGTGGGACTAACACCAACTCATTGGTGTTACAATCTCACCACGTTAGAAATAGAGCCGTCCTCGACTCTACAGTACATATAGTACAGTCCCAAAATCTCCGACGTTCCCTGCCAAATGAGACAAGTACCTGGCGCTCCCTGGGCCTTTCCAGCGTACTTCTCACCTGCAACAGGAGACCCGTCGTCGGCTTTGATACCATCTGTAACGCCCCGGGATTTCATCCTCGTTCATTCCGGTGCGTCAAGCACCATACCGTTCGCTAATGTCAATATTGTCCCTCTTTAGTCACTGCGGATATCCAGCAGTAGAGGGTTTTGGATCAGGGCCCACCCATGTGGTTTACCCCAAAAGGCCTTGACATTAGTTAGAGTATGGTTAAGCTCTATATACTACCAATACAACCACTTCCTTGGCAATGTGGGACTAACACCAACTCATGGGTGTTACAATCTCACCACCTTAGAAATAGAGCCGTCCTCGGCTCTGTAGTACAGTCCCAAAATCTCCGACGTTTCTTGCCAAGTGAGACAAGTACCTGGCGCTCCCTGGGCCTTTCCAGCGTACTTTCCCACCTACAACAGGCGACCCATCGTCGGCTCTGATACCTTCTGTAACGCTCCGGGATTTCGTCCTCGCACATCCCGGTGCGTCGAGCACCATACCGCTCCCAAATTTCAATATTGTCCCCCTTTTGTAACACCCCGGGATTTCGTCCTCACTCATCCCAGTGCGTCGAGCACCATACCGTTCCCTAATGTCAATATTGTCCCCCTTTAGTCATTGCGGATATCCAGCAGTAGAGGGTATGATTAAGTTCTATACACTACCAATACAACTCATGGGTATTACAATCTCACCACCTTAGAAATAGAGTCGTCCTCGGCTCTGCAGTACACTCAGTACAGTCCCAAAATCTTCGACATTCCCTACCAAGTGATACAAGTACCTGGCGCTCCCTGGGCCTTTCTAGCGTACTTTCCCACCTGCAACAGGCGACCCATCGTCGGCTCTGATACCATCTGTAAAGCTTCAGGATTTCGTCCTCGCTCATCCCGGTGCGTCGAGCACCATACCGCTCGCTAATGTCAATATTATCCCCCTTTAGTCACTGCGGATATCCAGCAGTAGAGGGTTTTGGATCAGGGCCCACCCATGTGGTTTAACCCAAAAGGCCTTGACATTAGTTAGAGTATGGTAAAGCTCTATATACTACCAATACAACCACTTCCTTGGCAATGTGGGACTAACACCAACTCATGGGTGTTACAATCTCACCACCTTAGAAATAGAGTCGTCCTCGGCTCTGCAGTACACTCAGTACAGTCCCAAAATCTCCGACGTTCCCTCCCAAGTGAGACAAGTACCTGGCGCTCCCTGGGCCATTCCAGCGTACTTCCCACCTGCAACAGGCGACCCGTCGTCGGCTCTGATACCAACTGTAACGCCCCGGGATTTCGTCCTCGCTCATCCCGGTGCGTCGAGCACCATACCGCTCGCTAATGTCAATATTGTCCCCCTTTAGTCACTGCGGATATCCAACAGTAGAGGGTTTTGGATCAGGGCCCACCCATGTGTAACACCCCAAAAGGCCTTGACATTAGTTAGAGTATGATTAAGCTCTATATACTACCAATACAACCACTTCCTTGGCAATGTGGGACTAACACCAACTCATGGGTGTTACAATCTCACCACCTTAGAAATAGAGTCGTCTTCGGCTCTGCAGTACACTCAATATAGTCCCAAAATCTTTGACGTTCCCTGCCAAGTGAGACAAGTACCTGGCGCTCTCTGGGCCTTTCCAGCGTACTTTCCCACCTGCAACAGGCGACCCATCGTCGGCTCTGATACCATCTGTAACGCCCCGGGATTTCGTCCTCGCACATCCCAGTGCGTCGAGTACCATGCCGCTCGCTAATGTTAATATTGTCCCCCTTTAGTCATTGCGGATCTCCAACAGTAGAGGGTTTTGGGCCAGGGCCCTCCCATGTGGTTTACCCCAAAAGGCCTTGACTTTAGTTAGAGTATGATTAAGCTCTATATACTACCAATACAACCACTTCCTTGGCAATGTGAGACTAACACCAACTCATGGGTGTTATAAATGATGGAACATGAAATGGACCACAAATGTTTGTATGTATTATCTCAAGAAGCTCAGTACTTCTTGTGGCTCCTTTCTTAGGATGTTTAGTTTGCTTTCCCTTTATGCAATCTATACATGCATTACCAAAGTCACTAAAATCCAAATTTGGAAGAATGTCATCTTTTATTAATCTTCCAATTCTTTCCTTGGATATATGACCTAAGCGTTTATACCATAAAAATGATGAATTTTCGTTCATCATTTTTTTTTTCCAACCTTAGGATGCAAGGTTATAAGGGCTTGAGAAAAATGATTATCAAGACTGAATTTGTATAAACCATCAGTAAGAATTCCTAAACCAACATGGATAGTATTCTTAAATAAATTAAAACTTTTATTGCAAAAGTTAAATACCTAACCAAATTCACTAAAATCCAAATTTGGAAGAATGTCATCTTTTATTAATCTTCCAACTCTTTTCTTGGATATACGACCTAAGCGTTTATGCAACTAGAATGGTGAATTTTCATTCATCATTTTTCTTTTGTTTTCAACTTTAGGATGCAAAGTTATAAGATCTTGAGAAAAATGATTATCAAGACTAAATTTGTATAAACCATCACTAAGAATTTTTGAACCAACATGGATAGTATGCTTAAATAAATTAAAACTTTTATTGCCAAAGTTAAATACCTAACCAAGTATACCAAGCTTTTACATAGATACTAGGTTTCTGGAAATAGATGGTACATATAAGGTTTGATACAAATCAACATAGTGACTAGAAGACCGAAAAAACCGATAAGTCTGTATAACTTCAAGAGGTATTTTGACTCTATTTCCCATGTACAAAAAATGTTCATTTGGTCTTATGGTCTGGCTTGTAAAGAATCCCTACATTGTTTTAGAAACATGAACAGTAGCACCAGTGTCAAACCACCAAGTATTGGATAGAACTGTAATTAAATTTGATTCGAAACATACAAAAACACAAGGCTTACCTTTCTTTTAGAGCCAAGCCTTACATTTTGGGTAATCTTTTTGGAAATACTCAGGCTTCTTACAGAAATTACCTTTGTCAGGTTTTTGTTCCTTCCATTGTCCTTGTTGGAGGCGTCACCATTCTACCTTTTTCTTTCATTTTCCGGTTTTCTTCCATACTTTTTGCTTGTTTCTTGGGCAACAAGATAGATGGGCTGAATTTATACCTTGTTGTTTCAGCCTTGCTTACTTTTGAACTATCATACTGGCCAACTTATTGATGTTCCATAGCCTTGTTTCCTTAATAGTGTTGTAATGAACATGAAATGGACCATATTCAGGAGGTTGGGAGTTCAATATGAAATGCATAAGAAAGGTGTCATCCACAGCCATCCCCAGGTTCTTAAGTTTAGCCGCGATGTTGATCATGTAAAGGACATGGTCATGCATGGTACGACTATCATCAAATTTCTTGGTGGTTAATTAGTTTTCCTATAAGTGTTCCAACAAGTGACTTATCTGCACTTTTGAAACGTTCCTCAACATTCTTTATATACTAATATTCATTAGCATCATCCGTTTTCGGTAAGGTAGACTTAATGTTATTTGCTATAGTCTAGCGCATGGACATAACGCTAAGTCTGTTTGATCTCTCCCACTTATTATAGAGATTCTTCTGAGCCTCAGTTAGGCCTGTTAAAACGGCCCTTAGGCCCTTGGCCCGACCCTGTTCGGCCTGGCCTTTTCGATGAAAAAGCCCTCTAAGTCAAGCCCTCCCAATTTTAAGGGCCGGCCCGGGTCGGCCCTGATGTATATAAGGGTAGGGCCAGGCCCAATATTTAAAATGTGTAACCCGGCCCTAAGCCCGACCCTTATTAAGCCCTAATTAAGCCCTTTCATATTTTATAGTTAAATTCATTACTACCCTTAGCTCACACTCAATTTTAATGAAACCCTTATTAAGGATATCAAAATCTTGTGCTTCCAAATGATGATGTACCCCTTTATTTTATTGTAATTACATATATGGATAGTATTATGTAATGTTGATCTTGTTTATGTAGATGTGATGATATTGTTTATGTAATAATGGTAGACATTTATTTTGGGAATATACCTGTAGTTACCTACAAACAATTTTTAGTTAAATTTTTTTTTTATTAGAATTACATTGTAAATTCATTTATATTTAATAAAATACACAGTTAAAAATTATCGGGCCTTAAGGCCCGACCTATGAGCCCGGCCCTCAACCCTTTAGAAAAGGGTAAGGGTAGGGTAAGGGCTTAAGTATTTTGATGTCAACCCGGCCCTATCCCGGCCCTCATGAATAGTAAGGGTAGGGCTGACCCGGCCCTTAAAACTATAGGGCTTAGGTGTTGAAGGGCCGGGCTAGCCCTAGCCCGGCCCATTTCACAGGCCTAGCCTCAGTGCTAGTTGCAGTACGTGATGACATCAGGCTTATCAATATGAAATACTAGATCAAGATCAAACCCTCCAAGATTGAATTGGACTTGTTCAGACCAATCGGCAAAATTCATGCTAGTAAGCATGGGAACAGATCCAGCTTGCATATTAAGCGCGACAATGATGATGCTACTATAATTACAAGAAAAATATACTCACAATATAAATACTTTGAGATTAACAATCATAAAGTAATATCATGCATCACCTTTGGGTAAATTAAACATGATATATTGACATACCCATAATGATGCTTATTATTAGGCGATAAACGATAACTTCTAAGTCATAGATTTAGACAAGTATGCTATCTTTGGATAAACGGTACAAATTAAAATAAAGACACAAATTATATTTATCAAACACTAAATAACAATCCACCTTTGGGCGATTATATGTATTTGGTGGGTGATAAAAAATACTGCATATACTCGATAACAAAATATTCTAGGCAATAAACATCTTTCTAGTGGGAATTAATATATATATTGATATTATAACACCACGGGTCGGCAGGTGGTTACCGAGGGGGTGAGTCCTACGACACTTAAGAGGGCGATGTCGTGACTTTTGAGTTCACTTAGCTCCAGAGTTTGAACACCTCCTAGGACTATCCCACCCGAGCACACCTAACTCTGAAGTTCTTACAACTCTGGAGTCAAGTGAACCCAAAAGGCCTCAGTGATAATATATGACAGATCTATACCTATATTCCAATGTCAGGACCCACCCCCTCAGCAAACCACCTGCCACCCGAG
Organism: Aquilegia kansuensis; assembly: GCA_020826895.1. NCBI lineage: Eukaryota > Viridiplantae > Streptophyta > Magnoliopsida > Ranunculales > Ranunculaceae > Aquilegia > Aquilegia kansuensis. The sequence goes on along the minus strand of CM037005.1, from coordinate 12,322,346 downwards.
GTGTTATAGGATTAAACTAGTTTGTAACAAGATTAACACTCCTAAACATGCATTTATCACTTGACTTATTAACTCAGGAAACGTTGTTTGACTGGGGACTCATACATGAAACAAACTCTATATTCCGCAACATGGACTATGGTGTACCTACAAGGACACAACAGAGACCGCCTTCACATGCCGGGAGCCACCAACAGACCAAGGTCAGCTTCCCACAGATATGCTTCACTACTGGTACCCCAATGGGGTTTAGGGTTTACCGCCCCTTGGCCCCAGTACTAGCATAACAACAGTTTTTTAGGATACAAAACACTTGTATTTCAATTGTAGCTACTCAACGAAGGTCTAGACAGATGTACAGAAGTAGTGTGAGCTCCAAAGGATAGTCAAGACTTTATAATAAATGTAGATGGCTGTAAAATATTAAAAAGGTAAAGACTTGCAAGGAAAGGTAATTCAGGCATCTCTTTGTGCAACAACCTATTGGCTCTGGAGGGAGAGAATTTCAAGGTTGTTTTAGGGGAGATCCAACACTCCAGAGCAGCTATGTAGCAGAATTATTGAGTTTGGGAAGTTGAGGAATGGGAAGAGATAGAACATCGAAGGACAACCGACAAACAAGTTCTTTGCTCACAAACTGAATGTGCATACTAAGTACAGACGAAATCTAATTCAGTTGGGCAAATGGGTGAAACCTACACCAGGTATGATGTGTCTCAACATAGATGGCCCACTGGAAGACAAAAAGGCAGGTTTTGGACGTCTGTTTAGAGACCATGGTGGCAATAGGACTTTAGCACATGCAGCAGCAAATCCAAAGAAAGGGCTATCACTACAATTGAAATTGAGGCAATCACTACAGGAATGCAGATGGTCTGTAGAAAAGCTATACTAAACTCAGGGTAGAATCTGATTCTAAGCAGGCAGTTGATAGCATTAATGAGAAAGATTCAGCCTTCATGGAAATCAAAGCAACTTTTTAACAATGCAGGAAGAATGAAACAGTTGTTTAAGATCATCACAGTTAGACAAACATGTGTGCAGATTTTTTAACTCACCAGAGAACTAATGTTGTTGCTCTCAATGTTGTCTATAGGCCCCTTTCTTGAGCACCCGAGTAAACTTATAAACCAGGATACTGCAGGAACCTTGTAGGCTTGTATCCTAGAATGTAATTGTTTTATATTTTCAGTATAATCTAGTCGGGGTTGCCTAACCCCAGTTTGCTTCATGCAAAAAAACATTTGTCCTTGTTGTTTGAAATCCAAACGAAAGAGGATTATTTAAACAAAATCAAATGAGGGTAAAGAAACAAAATTATTCATATAACTAGGACTTGCTTGGTAAAATATAATCCTGGCTAGGTTCTGGTTAAGTGGTAAGTAACCCTTCACGCCTTAAAGAACGTCCAGTGGCTTCAAGATCATTGACAAAAGAAAATGTAACCAGATGCAGTACGTGCAGGATGTCTTGTGTAAATTCAATTACACTATCCAATTGTTCCTAAAGGTATACGTAAAGTTTAAGATACACAATAAAACTTATAAACTATTGTTGATATCACACATTTACTATTTGTCTGCATGCTCGTCCTATGTACGAACTAACTAATCTTGTAGAAAATTGTTGAACAGATTAATTGAAATGCTATTTTTCTAGTAATGAATACTCCCGACTGACTTCCTTTAAATAAAAAATTCTTGTCTACTCGTGAAATAAAAATTTATAAATTAAATTAATTCCATAAAAAAAAAAATTCAATGCCAATTGTTTTTATGGTAGACAAGAACACTGACAACATTAGTTCTTTCTTTTTTCCGTTACCTAAAAAATAAAAGGCGGTATTGGTTGATGCTAAATTCCATTCACGCACAAACTTCTAATAAAAATGTAGAAACCTCTAGATTGTTTCATACTTCCAACTGCAAAACATATCTAGGCAACTGCAAATATCATGCTTTTAATAAGAAAATCATGCTTATAACTGTTAATAAGAAAAGATAAGCAAAAACCACAAATATGTCATAAATTCATAAATACATAATTAGGGTGAAATTGGAATTGGAACTGATAGTTATATCCCTTGTATATATTTTCTGCAAATCATGCTTTTCTTTTAGAATTGTCTCCATTGCTCAGCTTTATACAATGACCACTTCTGCCCTTCAGCCTTGCAAATGGCAAGGGATGAAAGGACTTCACTTTTCAAGTAAAATGAAACCACTAAAATATTGAGGCCTAACATATTAAAAAAAACACTAATAATAAACTTTCAAAATTTTCAAAGGATGAAAGATCACTAACAAAGTGCACTTGCTAATTTGCTATCTCCTCCATGTCTTCGAAATTTACGGCCAAAGATATGTCTTTTAAATGATTGAGTTTCTTCGGAAGTTTCTTAGGCAGTTTCTTAGGCACAATCCCAATTGACAAGAACTGTGATACGAATGGTTTACATAAGATAAGCAAAATGAATATAAAAAATTGGATGATAGTTTTGTAGCAAAGTTCATTTACCTTAATAGAATGAGATATCACTTCAACCTTCTCAATCTTTGGTAGAATCTAGTGATCAATATGCAAATTTCATCTTGCACGATCCACAGCCAATGCAGTCAATGATATCATTCACACCAGCATAACTTTGAGACATCATAGTTGCTATACTACTCCAGGCTAACTTTGAATCGTCGAACTCCCATGTACAGAGAATTTTGGTTCCAACCTCTTCTTCAATCAGTGTAATCATACGAATTCGGCCACCATTTTTTGCCCTGTCAAATGAGAAATTAGAGTTCTCAGGGATGAGTGCAGGGTATACAACTACAAGCTTCAGTCTAGAGTTGCAACACACTAGCGATCACGAGGTTCAATGTAGTAAACTAATACTCACTCTAGTTCTGAACACTTTCAAAGGAAATTCAGTCCAACCATTGTGCACTGATGAGAAGATGCACATGTGAAGACACAATTTGACCTCCATAAAACTACAAAGACGTGGTAAGATGATCCCAAGGCCTGCATTGCTATAGCCTTGAAGTGCACAGTACTGCAGACCCTATCTATTTTAGGCGCAAATCCATCCTGAAAAGCAGCACATGAGACTATTTGAGTTTGCCAAAGGAATTGACGCTACTCCAATTTATGTGCAGCTTGATAGGGAAATGTGGCGCCAACTATCCACTTCTATGTCATACACCACACTTGACGGGTACTGAAAATTAAGCATAAAAAATCATGCATGGATCTTCATTGGAAAGGAGGGTACTTGCTAGTAAACATACTTCTTGATGTGAATTTATTTATATAAACCCCATTTTTAGGCAATGAGATGATTTATGGTACCATAAATGGATATTGCTAATCTAACTACTTTATAATGAGGTTGGGCGAGTTGCTACAGTGAGCTGTTGTCACACACACATGGTCATAGTTTAATTTTATGACCTATTTACCCCCTATCTTTTAAAGTACTACTTAAAAACATCAACAACAAAAATAATAACTATTAGGGATGTAGGCTCAAAAGAGTTCAACATTGTGTACAAATTTGATAAAGTGATAGACATTTATGTGATAGCTCCAGTTATATGATTTAGCTATAAAAGTCTTTGATCAGGTGCACCCAAACATAAGTTATAGTTGTAAAGATTGATAAATTGTCACCCATATTAATTTTAAATAAATTCATGTTTCATGTTCATCCTCTTATTTGTCCATAGTCTATTTTATTTTTTAAATACAATAATATTATTTGTGATCCTTTTCATTTTTTTTTATTGGTGGGCGAGGTTGAGGGGACCCCTACCCTTTTTAAATTACATGTGAAAACTTATATCAACAATCAGCTGTTGACGTGTTTCTAACCCACAACCTCTCCACTTTTATGAGAGGGGTGCTACCATTGAGCCACAAGCCCATTCATAATGTTTTTTTTTTTTTTTTTTCTATTTGTGATCTTATCCCCTAAACATTCTTTTTCTATTGTTATTATCAGATATTACTTAAATTATGTTATCTAATCTTATATTTCTTTTATAATTTAAAATAATATTTATAAACAAATAATTATGTATATTATAAATCTAAGTAATGTTTATTTTGTGATATTAATATATCACAAATTTAGATTTTAAATTAAATTTATCACAATCAAATATTTTTGAATATTCCTTTTTCTCTTCAAGCCTCCCGTAATATAGTGCTTTCTCTTATAATACATCCAACGAATGTGCATTCCACTTGTTAGATTAAAGTTCTACATTTCTCATTTGTCGTGAAGGTAAATTAATACAATATGTGTATTCTTTTCTCATACCTTTTCTTCTCTGATCTAAGTTTCAAATTATTTTATCTCTTGCCCCCCCCCCCACCTCAATCTCCTAGCATCTTCGTTTTGACATTAATCAGTTGACATAGTTCCTATTGAGTTCTGTTGTCATTTATTGATATACTACACATATAGAACACAAGCCTCTCCATCTACTTTTCCTCCATATTTTTCCGTCCAAATTAGCAAAGTAATTACTCTTTTTCCACATGTATGAGTTAAAAAAAAACTATCTTTCTAATTTTCAGATCTAGGGAAAAAATTATCTATGAAAGTCCTAATGAAATTGATAAAATTAAATAAATCCAATGGTAAAAGATATTTGTATCTGAAACCGGCACGAAGTGGTTTGACATCAATTTTGTGACATTGGTCGTCCTTGGTTATTTCGCTTTGAGTTCATTGTTAAGAAAACCTTGTTGTACGCGAGTCGTCCCGTGTCCTTGTCTTCGCGTCGTGTGTCTCAAGTATCATGTTTGAGTTAGGACGTACGTACCTCTTCAGGACGTACGTACGTTTGGTATGTCAGCAGAAAGCTAGTTTGGTCTGGACGTACGTACCTCTTCAGGACGTACGTACGTATGGTATGTCAGCAAGATTGTTTGTGTTCTGGACGTACGTACCTGTTTAGGACGTTCGTACGTCCAAGTAGTCAGCAAACCCTATTTCGTGTGGAAGACGTACGAACGTCATATCGACGTACGTACGTCCAATATGGATTTTGCTTGTTTCGACCCATTTTCCTTGGTTTCCAACCCTAAGTATAAATAGGGTTTCTCTTCCAAAGAACAAGTCAGTTCTTTGGCCGTCCATTGTTCTTCTAGTTCTGGAGTTTTTGTTTAGGTTTTGGTATTGAAAGTGTTTGTGGCTATTGAACTCAATTCCCTTCTTCCCCCTTCTCTCAATTCATAACTTTGTGATCTTCTAAGTTTGATTGTGATTTCGGCTTCGAGTCTTCTTGTGTGTTCATCAAGAAGTCGAGTGTCTTGTGCGTACATCAAGGTGCTCTGGTGAAGTCAAGGTGTTAGAGATAACCAGGAGTATCAACTCGCAGTGAGTGCAGGTTGTTGGTAGGTTTGTAAATCTCTTTCATCTAGTGGATTATTTGTTGTCGCAAGGACAACCGTGGACGTTTCCCTTATTGGGTTTTACCACGTTAAAAATTTCTGCGTATTGTTTGATTTGTTTGAATATCCAGTTGTTAAGTTAGCACTATTTATAGTTTCTCAATTGGTATCAGTCGCTGGGGGCTGGTTAAGGAGCGTAAAGGCTCACGCTAACGATCAATAGTGCTTTATGGAACCTCATAAGTTTGCTACTTCAAGTCTTCCTCCACAATTCAGTGGAAAAGATTTTGGTCACTGGAAAGTACGGATGCGAGCTTATCTCCAAGCATTAGGAGAAGAAGTCTGGCTTTCTGTTGTTACAGGGTGGAAAGAACCTTTGACTATCACAAGTACTGATGATACTGCCGTTACATCACTGACACCACGTGAAAAGTGGACGCCTGAACAGAAGTTGTTGGCAAATTATAACAACAAGGCACTCAATGCTATTTTCATGGCATTAAATGCCAGTGAGTTTCGTCGTGTGCAAGGCTGTGAAGAGGCTAAAGATGCATGGAACAGACTTATCTGTACACATGAAGGTGACGAAACTGTCAAAGAAAGCAAGCTGGAACTGTTAACATCTCAGTTTGAGAATCTACGGATGGATAATTCTGAGACTTTTGATGATTTCTTTATTCGTCTCCAAGATATCATAAACTGCAGTGCTGCTATTGGTCATGCATATACTGACACACAAGTGGTACGTAAGATATTGCGTGCTTTGCCTCCTCGGTTTCGTTCTCGTAAGGATGCCATCACTGAGAGTAATGTGATTAAGAACATGTCCATTGAGACACTTGCTGGGAAACTAAGGACATGTGAGATGGAACAGGCCTTGGAAGAACCCTTGAAGAACAAGTCTGTGGCATTCAAAGCTACATCGTCTAAAGAAACTTCCACAGGACCTCTTGATGATGAAGAACAGGATGTGGATGATAACTATGCGTTTCTGTCACGTAGCTTTCAGAAGATTCTGAAATATCAACAGAATCGAGACCCTCGGAAGCGTTTTCCTGACTCCTCAAATGCTCCTAGGAGTCGTGGGTTTGAGCGATTCTCTGTGGATGGGAGAAGAGCTCGAGTTGATCGTAAAGATGTCCAATGTTACAAGTGTCGTGAATATGGACACTTTGCAAATGAATGTGACAAGAAGGTGGATCGCAAACCTGGTGATAATTCCAAAGCGAACCTCACAGTGACATGGGATGATTCAGATGAAGATGATGATGGCAATCCCTCAAATGTTGTCTCCAACTATGTGGTCTCCAGTGCATCCCTGGATGAGCATCCAGGAGGTATTGTATACTCTACTGATGATATTAATGTTTCTGATTCTGGTGTTCATGCTACTACTAGTGAATTATGTGATATGTATAAGTTTTCCATGCAACAAGTAAAGTTGCTTGAAAAAACTAACACTGTCTTGCAGGATCAGGTAGACAGTCTTGGGCAGGATATCTGTAGTCTTGCAGGTGACTCCAACATGTTGAAGGAGGAATTTGAAAAAGAAAAGGAGGACTTCCAAGCACGTATTGCCTCTCTGGAAAACCTGAATAATAATCTGGAGACACGGTATCGCACTCTTGTACTGGAACATGAAAAAGTGAAAGCTGAGTTGTTTGCAGCCAACAAACAATTGGTTGGCTTTGGTAAAGCTAGTGATAGTCTTAACTCTCTGCTGGGAATTGGTAAATCCCATTCAGACAAATCTGGCTTAGGTTATGACACATCTGTTCCTCTTTCTACTGCTAGCACCTCCTGTACTACTTTTGTCAGACCAACAGGTGTCGCTTCTCCTGCTCCTGTGCAGGTGTCTGGTGTGGTTTCCCCACCCAAGGTCACTCGTGTAAAACATGTCCGGAAAAAGAATTTTAGACACAAAGGCTTTAAATGTCTAACCTGTGGTCGCATGGGTCACACTTCTGCTTTTTGTTGGAATAATTTGTATCCTGCTCACCATCCTTCTTTTGCAGGTAATTCATATTGGAACAAGTCTTCCACTTTCTCTATGCAGGCTCCATACATGTGGAATGGCTATGCTCCATGGGGCTTACCCAGAACTTCTCCTTATGGAAATCGTCCTCAAGCAACACCCATGCCTACTCCACCTCCACATTTCTGGGATAGGAGTATGGATGCATCCAGGAAAATGGTATCTCACATGGCTCGTTTGGTTGAACCGATGCCTTCATCATGGTATCTTGACAGCGGTTGTTCGCGTCATATGACAGGTGATAAGACTCTAATTGATAATCTGAATCTTAGTTATGGAGGTAAGGTTAGTTTTGGAAATGGTAAAATGCTTCCGGTTGAAGGTAAAGGTAACTTTTCTGAGGTTGGATCGCTCAATAGTCATGAGCTTCTTTTTGTTAAGGGTCTTAAGTCCAATCTATTGAGTATTAGTCAACTACGTGATGCTAAGTTTAAGGTTGTGTTTGAGGATGATAGGTGTGATGTCTTTGATTCCAATCATGTCTTGATGTTAACTGGTAGTCGCTCATCTGATAACTGTTTCATTGTCACTACATCCCTTCCGCATCTATATACCTAAGTTGTTCATTGGTACTGTCTGTGTTTAGGATGTTTAGGTTTGGTTAATTTTGTTATTGTTGTTGGTATTGAGAACATACTACTTTCCCTATTGTGTGGATTCCATTTTACAGATGTTTCTAGTTTGGCATCTTCAACTGTTTTTGTGTCGTGCATAGTTGTAGGGTTCCATCATACTCTCTTTGTCTTGGTAGTTTCTTACATGATGCATTTACATGTAGTTGGACTATCATTTTAAATACCTGCATGTCTTCAGTCTCATATGACTTTCCTTCATGGGTATCGTCTTCTTTTATTTTTTTATATATATCTCTTGTAAGTGGTCAATGACTCACAAAATCCCCAGCCATTTGACTGTCTTGAGAGCATGCTCATTTGGCTAAGAACCCGTTGGGGCTGTGAGGGTCATGCTCTGACGGATGCACTCAGGAGATGTTAGTTCTTGTGTTGCACGTTACCATGGTATTGCACTTCTTGAGTGTGTTTTGCCGGAAAGATGTAGGCTACACCCTACCCTTGTGTTCTGGTAAAAGACGGAGATATTATATACTCCCACACGGGAATGGCATTTGTCTAAAATTTTTTTTAACAAAAAAAAAAAAAAAAAGACAAAGGGGGGGTGACAGGTGACTCTCACATTTGTCTAGTTGAAAGGAAAAGAAGAAAAACAATGCTTTGTGTTTCCTTAGTTTTGTTGTAATCCGGTTCACTTCACATTGGCCTTGTAGCAAGTGACTTTCAATATACTCAATGATCATGTTTTTAGTTTGTTTCCGGAGGTTGGTATTGGTCTGTCAGTTTCTTCTACATGCTTGCATCATTCTAGTAAGTACCATGGCTTGGTGTATGATGTCGTTCTTCGATTTTGCATTTTCTTGTGGTTGAGGTTTGTTTAAACTATATTCGGTTGTAATTGGAATTCTTATGATAAGTAGAAAAGTTTTCTTGTGATGTATCTCAATATGTGGTTGGGTTGTTAGTCGGTCTGCTGTCTGGTCTTTAGGTTGCTCTCTCATTTTAAAAAAAAAAAAAAAAAAAAAAAAAAAGGGGTTCGTACGTACGCCTTCAAGGCATTCGTACGTGGAGGGGGACAGATCCTTTTGCAACGTACGAACGCTCCTAGGACGTACGAATGTGTTGTTTGACAGATGTTTTTTTTGGGGTCCCGACGTTCGAACGTAAATAGAACGTACGTACGTTCCTGCTACAGACTCGGCCCATATATACCTTTTAAGCTTATATGTTTGACAGGTTTTGGCCCATCTGTTACATTCAAATCGTGCCCACTCTTCCCTCTCGTACGACCATAACGGTTTTTTTTTTTTTTTTTTCTTGCTCTTCCCTTTCCTTTCTCTCTCACATTGATTTTCGTCGACCTTTTTCTTGTTCTTTTTCTCTTCGATTGTTGCTGTTCTTCCATAGTGATTCTTGTCGTTGTTTTGGTCCGTTGTGTTGGTCGGCGAATTTGTTTGTCATCCTCAATCACTATCTCTTGTAAGTTTTTCTTTTGTTCTTTCTTTCTTCTCTATTATCATGTTGTGTTGATTAATTGGCTTGCTTTATCGTACTGTTAGTTAAGGTTGTTTGCTTACATATTGTCTTCATGGAAATCGGTATTTCGTCACTTGAATTCGCCTTGTTTGTTTTTTTTATTGTGGATGACCTTGGGGATTGTTTCCTCCTTCTCTCTTGTTATTTATGTTTCCTTCATTGTGTTTGGGTGCTTGCCATTGCTCCATTGTTGTCAGTAGCATGTATCAAGGTTCTGCACATCAAGTGTTTGATAAAATGCCTAAATGAACTTGCTATTGTTTATTTCGTCAATTTTCTCATACTTTTGGTTTGTTTACTGTTGTGCTTGTGTAGAAAATGGCTTCAAAGCGCGCACGCACCACTCCCTCCACCACGGCATCCGGTTCTAAGGGTGCTTCCTCTTCTCGCGCTCCTAGGGGTAGAGGTTCCACTCCAGCCTTGTCGCCTCATCACACATCCCTTGGTGCTCATCCTCGAGCCAAGGCTATTGTTCCCGAGCGTTTCTTCGACTTGGGAGACATTGCTGCCACCCCCTTTGGGGCTTCCCAACTTGGCAACAAAGCCTTATTTTTTGAGACTCGGAATTGGTTAAGGGTGGCTCAACCAATCACCAAGTACTCGGTTGAGCATACGATTGCCTTCTACGAGACGAAGACACCCTCATCGAATCGCTCGAGTTTTTCAGTTTTAATTGAAGGTCGGCGATACACCATTTCTCCGAAGGTGATTCGTGAGGCGTTGGGGATTGATGATGATCTTCTCTCCGAAGATGCTATTCATGTTAGGTGGCCGATTCCAGAGGCGATTCAGATTGACTTTGTAGATCAAGTTCAGAGGATGTTCATCGATGGTGTCACGGAGAGATATCATGCCAAGTACTACAGCGCCATCCTCTTACACATGGTTGCCCATTCCAACATCTACCCTACAAAGGGCAACAAGATCATCATGACCGACGACATGGTGAAATTAGTGGTGTGTATGTCGGTGCATCATCTCCATCTCTCTGAAGTCATCTACACACGGATGCTTCAAATCGATGCAGCCAAGGGTACTCTTCCTTTCCCTAGCTTTATAATGACAATACTCAAGCAATTGGGTTTTCAGGGACAATATATGGAGGTGAGCCCTCCGAGGTTTGTTGGTCATGACTGGGTCAATGCCATCAAGAAGGGCTGCCAGTCTAGGAAGGCTGCTTTTGAGTCCGTGGGTGCGCGTCGGACGCATCATCTAATTTGGGGAGGCCGGGCTCTTGTTCGTGATGATGATTTTGATCGGGCACTGACTTCTAGACGCCCCGTCTCAGCCTCAGCTAGGGGCAATCGGGCAGTTGCGGCTGTTGACGCTCGGGTTTCTTCAATTCGCCGTCATCAAGATCATATGGATGCTCGGTTAGATCGTGTTGGAGTCATCCTATCTCAGCATGATGTTATGCTCCGTGATCTTCATAAGATGAACGTAGCTCAGATGCGTCATCTTCAGCTAGACTTTACTCCCATCGACCTGCCTCCATTTCCGGAGGACGTACCTCCCGTTCCAGGTGACATTGATGGTGATGACTCTGATGGAGAGAGTGAGGACGAGGGTGTTGGTGAACATAGTGATGGTGACTCAGAGTCCGAGTAGTTCTTGTTCTGGTTTACTCTCTACATTTTTGTACTTAACATTGCTCTTTTGTTATATCGTTTTGTTTCTACACTTAGATGTTGGGGATGTTATTGGATATTGCTATGTTTCTATTAGTGATAACTCTTTTCTGTTTTGCAGTATTTTCCTCCTAATTAGGTAATGGACCTCTTTAATCGGGCCCATGTTTCGGTTTATTTTTGTTTTTCCTATATATATAGGAGTCTTCTCTTCTTTTACTCCTATTGTGTCTTCTTACCTTCTTCTAGTTCTGTCTTTGTTTTTCAGAATTTTCAATGGCAGAGTATGAACTTTATGGGGTTTTTGTTCCGGTTGTTGGTTATGTGTCGTTTATGGTAATGGAGTACAAAAACAATGCAAAGGTTTGTCGTTTATGTCGTGTTCCCTATGGGTATGACTATATTCATCGACCTTTCCTTAATCCATGCCTGGTTCATGTCAATCATTGGGAGAGACTACCGGGACATCTTCAAAATCACATCTTGGAGTTGGTTGGGTACCCGAAGGTTCAAGGACTTGCTGCTCCTCTTACCGACTGTGGCTTGGACAGCAGAATTGAGAAGTTATTTTGTACGAGTACATGTCTGGAGGAATATAATGATCATGTGATAGCTCGGTGGAATAGATTTTTGGCTCGTGCGAGAGCTTTATGTCCCTTCTTAAGCTTCATGTTCATGTGATAGTTCGGTGGAGTAGATCTTCTGATTAACTTAAGCTTTATATTATGTCTTTTCTGTTTCTTATGTCTATGGATTCCTTTGTTCGGTTCATAGTTGGGTTCATGAGACTTTAAGAGTTCGGTTAGGTTTTATTTTTTATCATTAATTGTTTGGTATTGAATTCTTTTCTTGGTTATTTGTCTATTGTTGTTATTTATTGTTCTTCTTGTTGATTGGTTAGTTTGTTCACTTGTTGTGACAAAAAGGGGGAGATTTATGACTCTAATACTAACAATCGTTTCTTTGTTGTTAGGTTATTTTTGGGTCATGTTTCAGGTATTCTACACGTATGGGGGAGTGAACGCGTTAATGTTTGTAGAGGTTGTACAATTATGGGGGAGCTCGAGTGTCAAAATTTTGGAGCTCATGAAGTATGGGGGAGTTGCTCGAAGGAACCTTGATTGATTCGAAAATTCTTAGTTGCTTCCGTGCGGTCTCTGATGTTTAAAGCGTCTTGTTCAAGTGTCTTGTTCAAGAATTGGTGACTCGGTACGTGTTCTACCTTGAGTGATTTTGTAGGCATGATTTATAAATGCCATGGTTTGGTGTTGTAAGCACGTTTTATAAGTGCTATTAGAGTCATAGGTTTTTGTCACAAAATCAATGTCAAAGGGGGAGATTGAAACCGGCACGAAGTGGTTTGACATCAATTTTGTGACATTGGTCGTCCTCGGTTATTTCGCTTTGAGTTCATTGTTAAGAAAACCTTGTTGTACGCGAGTCGTCCCGTGTCCTTGTCTTCGCGTCGTGTGTCTCAAGTATCATGTTTGAGTTAGGACGTACGTACCTCTTCAGGACGTACGTACGTTTGGTATGTCAGCAGAAAGCTAGTTTGGTCTGGACGTACGTACCTCTTCAGGACGTACGTACGTATGGTATGTCAGCAAGATTGTTTGTGTTCTGGACGTACGTACCTGTTTAGGACGTTCGTACGTCCAAGTAGTCAGCAGACCCTATTTCGTGTGGAAGACGTACGAACGTCATATCGACGTACGTACGTCCAATATGGATTTTGCTTGTTTCGGCCCATTTTCCTTGGTTTCCAACCCTAAGTATAAATAGGGTTTCTCTTCCAAAGAACAAGTCAGTTCTTTGGCCGTCCATTGTTCTTCTAGTTCTGGAGTTTTGGTTTAGGTTTTGGTATTGAAAGTGTTTGTGGCTATTGAACTCAATTCCCTTCTTCCCCCTTCTCTCAATTCATAACTTTGTGATCTTCTAAGTTTGATTGTGATTTCGGCTTCGAGTCTTCTTGTGTGTTCATCAAGAAGTCGAGTGTCTTGTGCATACATCAAGGTGCTCTGGTGAAGTCAAGGTGTTAGAGATAACCAAGAGTATCAACTCGCAGTGAGTGCGGGTAGTTGGTAGGTTTGTAAATCTCTTTCATCTAGTGGATTATTTGTTGTCGCAAGGACAACCGTGGACGTTTCCCTTATTGGGTTTTACCACGTTAAAAATTTCTGTGTGTTAGTTACTTTCTGCGTATTGTTTGATTTGTTTGAATATTCAGTTGTTAAGTTAGCACTATTTATAGTTTCTCAGTATCTTATAGATCTATTAATTGAAAAGAAAACAAATTATGTACAAACCTTCATTTGATGAAGGGCTTGTGTCGTTCTAGTAAATCGCTGATCCCATATGGATTTTGTCTTGGTGAAGGACTCATCTTTCCTGCGTTTTCCATGGATGACAACATCAAAACAATTTTATATATTATTCATGTTCTTGAAATTCATTTTTGCCTGCTCTAGAAAGAAAAATGAATAAATATCAATTCCAATCATGTGCTCTGAACAAACCAATGGCTTTAGTTGGATTAGAGAAGGTTAGTATCATCCAAATTTTAACAAGCGAAAATCATTTCATAAGTATTTTTTTCGCAAGCCAATGAGAATAATATGAGGGAAAAAACTTTTTATCCTTACCACAAATTGTTATTTTTTTTTTCGCTTCTTCATTTCTAACTTTCTCTTCCTCTATCTGCATATAACAAATGTGTACGCGTAGATGAGATCTTGAGCTTTGTTAATGGTTATTGTTGTTTGGCTTTTGTATAAGAGGGTAAGAGGCTTGGTGAGAAGAGAATGTTCAACGAGAGAAAACAATATGAGGGAATTAATGGAGGCAAATGAGGAGGTTGGAAGGGAAAGGAAAGCTAAGAAGCAGAAGAGCAAAGAGATAGAAAGCCTTGGGAACAATGAATCTGGCTAGGGTTTCTTAAGCTATCTTTATATAGCAATTTTCTAGTGGTCCATGGCATACATGTGGCTGCCATGGAGAGCACCATCTAGTATGAGGGCTACAAGTGGAAGCCATGGGGAGTGAACGTGTTAGACTATGGATAGGCAGCCACCAGAGCAGTTGTCATATTGTCTTATGCATCGAGATCTGAAAATGAGTATCGGATGAACCAACGACTTAGATGTGATTTCCCTCTATTGTAGTGGTCCAAAGGTTATATGTTGTTTTCTTTAATTTTTGTTTGTTCCTGATTAAATGGAGCATTTGCAAAATATAAATTAATGATAATTAATGTCATTATTTTAGTTTTTCTAATGGAATATTTCTACATTTGACCTTGCCATATAGAAATTAATTTAAATCAACATACCAAATAAGGCTACAGATAATGAAAGAAACATAACCTAAAGAAGAAAGGCTATATTACATCCATTTTGTCTTCTTTTTGATCTTTTATGTTCGTTTTTCTGTAATATTTGAAGTTTTTTGTTGTTGTCAATTTAGGTAGCAGATGGATTTACATCTAAACAGTTTGTTACTCGTGGAATTTTTGTTTTTTGAGTCTCTAATATCTAATGGCAAGATCTTGATCATTGATTGCAACAAGCTAATAGATTACTCACAAGATTGCCTATTCCATTGATTTATCAAGAAAACGAGCGGTTATTGCATAAGGTGAACTTTTGTTTTAGTAGAATTTGTATAGACCAATAGTAGAGAAAAAAAATTACTCAAAGATAATTATTTTAAGAAAAAATGAAAAGGGATAAGAGTTCCAGGAGGGCTTTATAGTGTCCCAACCACTAGTTTACAAAATGATGATACACGAGTATGGATTCTCTGATGGGAGATTGAATGGTGGTTTCGCAGCCCACCAACATCTCTCCCCTTTGTGCAAGTCATTTCCCTTTTTTGATCATGCATTCGCTGCGAAGTTCACTTCTCTCCTATTCTTTTTTTTTTTGGTTGGCAAAATGGTTTGGTAAGCCTGTGAACTGTGTTGGTTTGGAAAGATCGGTTTGGCGGTTCAAAATCTGCTTCTATACAAAGGTTACTCCAACTTTTTGCAACTACAGGTTTTAGAGCCTCAATAATTGTCGTTGATTCAGCAAAAATATTTGTAGCTAGCCCTAGCCCGCCATACCATGTTCCCAGGATCTCACACTTGTTGTTTCTGAAAATAACCCCCCATCCAGCCCCTGCCTCTTGCTGTTCCCTCTGTATTAGCCTTGACATAACTTGGAGGAGGTTCGCACCAATAGCATTCCAGCACTTTGAATGGCTTTTTCACTCTAGTCTGTAGCTCAAAGTTGTGTAAGATTACCAAGTCTGTCACACTATTGTTCATACAGTTATTACATTTATCTCAACCCTTTTTGTTGCTGCTCTACACATATACATAATTGTTCCGGTGCTTGTGGCCTTTTTATGATACAAAGCTCTGTTCCTGGCCTTCCATAGCTGCACTATAGCTGCGATAGAGCATGCTTGCCAAATTTTATTCACTAGGGGACTATGTAGCTTGTTCATTCTAAAAACACCTTCAACGTTAGTTGCTCGGGCATTTGTGATGCTTGAAAAGAGTTACAAGCATAGTCCACACCTCCTTTGCTAATTTACACTCATATTACATCTTCATTAGTTTCACTTTTTTCTCTACAAATAGAGCCTCTAGAAGCAAGTTGAAAGTTCTTTGGTTGAAGAGATTCATCAGTATTCATGGCCCCATCTAAGACTTTCCATCCCAATGCAGCAACTCTAGGATGAATTTTAGCCGACCGTAGAAACTTACATCAACTAGTACCTTGTCCCTTCTCTCTGATAGCTTCAACGGCTGAGGTTGTAGTAAGCTTCCCTTGGGTATTATAAGGCCAATAACAAGATGTAGTTTAGCATGATATATTGTTTACATCACTTCTCCACCCCTTCTTACTATATTTATGTTCTCCTCAAATTTGATTTATTTGAAGGAATAAATTCATAAAAATAAACTGCCATAAAAAACGCTTTAATATTTGAGACTAATAATTTGCATTCATGATGTTCTAAACACAACGGTTTAAGAAGATCGTATCCCTAGTAAACAATTGGCCTGTTTAATTCATTATATAATATACATCTTTATAGTGTTTTGGAATCTTAGTAACCATGGCCTAATCGTAAGTGATGCAAATTGCTAGGTAAATATACTATTGAATGGTGAATTAAACAATAATAGTAAATAAGATGAATAAAATATAAGATGATCTTTGGGATATTATGATTCACAATCAACAATAAACATAATTCAAAAGTATAAATTTAACATACATTTGTCCATTGATATTTTGGAGAAACATGAATTATATCTTGAATGAGACTTTACCAATCTCTAGGATTCAGTTTCTCTTTTATCTACTATGCTATTACGATTTTGAAAAGTCTCTAGAATCGATGATCAATCTTTTGACAACACAAAGCCTGAAATAGTTGTCCAAATATTATACAAAAGATGTGTCTTTTCATAAAGATTCAAAAAAGTCACGTACCATTCTTTTCCAAGAGTTGTGTCTATTCAAAATTTTAACTTTTCTATTAGACACCAAATGGGTAGTGTTTATTCGGCTCGGTAGTGAAAAGGGATTATTCCCAATATTCCAATAATACCATTCCTCCATAAAAGAATGATTAATAGATTGTTTTACAATGTGGGACATAAATCTTACATTCTCCTACTTGGCCAGTATGATAAGACAATAAACAAAACATCATAAAATCATAATTGAAAGATTTGCTAAGGTGAGTCATGGCAGTTGTAAGTAAATTAAGAAACATAGTTTCCTTCCATGTACTACTACCTCGACACATAATTCAATAAGATCTATAAGCGAGAAAATAAACTTAAATTTCTAGTTCAACATAAGTGTTTATAAAAACACATTCTTGTTCAACTTTCACCGAAAACATTAATTATACAAAATTTGGAAAACAAGAAAATAGTTCAAATGAACTTTATTAATGATATCTCAAATGTCAAATAGAACATAGTACATACTAATGGATTTCAATTCTTACTATCTATAAGACCTATGTTTTCAACATGTTCATAAAAGGTCTTTGGCAGTAATCCCTTAGTAAGTGGATCCACTATCATAGGTTTTGTACTTATATGTTATGTGGACACACGTTCCTTTTGAATTTCTTTTTTCACGGCAAGATATTTCAACTTCATGTGTTTAACACCTTTAGAATATCTATCGTTCTTAGAAAAAAAACTGTTGCGACATTATCACATTAAATTTTCAACAGCCTAATAATAGTGTCGACAACTTTAAGTCCCAAAAAAAAAAAAATCGCAGCCATTATGAACTGTTGCCTCAAATAGTGCCACAAATTCTGCTTCCATAGTTGATGAACCTATAATACTTTTCTTAACACTCTTCTATGAAATTGACCTTCCAGCCAAAAGGAACAAATAGCCAAAAGTGGATTTTCTAGTGTCATTGTATTCGGTAAAATCTAAGTCAGAGTATCCAATGACTTCAAGGCTTTCTTAGATCTTCTAAATGTGAGCATATAATCTTTCGTTTCTTGTAAATATCGAAGAACCTTCTTTACAGCTTTCTAATGTTCAATTTTGGGATTGTTTTGGAATCTACCTAGCATACCAAATGCAAAACTGATATCCGACTTTGCACAAGTTTGTGGATACATCAGACTACCAACACGAGATGCATAAGGAATATTTTCCATTTGTTTGGTGTTCCAATTCATTTTTAGAACATTGCATAAGAGTAAACTTATCATCTTTCTGAATTGGCATTACACCAGCTTTTCAATTAAGCATTCGAAATCGTTTAAGAACTTTATTGATATACGTTTTCTAAGATATTTCTAATAGTCCTTGTGATCTATCATGAAATATTTCGATCATAATCATATTAGATGCCTCTCCAGCTCTCCCAAGTCTTTTATTTCAAAGTTCTTTGAAAGATATTTATTGGTTCCGTGCAATAAACAAAGATCACTACTTGCCAACAATATGTCATCCATATATAAGCTCAGAAAAATGAACTTACTCCCACTGATCTTAAGATATATATATATATATATATCAACAATGTTTTCTTTAAAACCAAAGAAGTAATGGTATCATTAAACTTAATATACCATTGGCGGAAAGCTTACTTAAGTCCATAGATTGACTTTTATAACTAACAAACCATGTGTTCCTTGCCCTCATCCACATATCTCTTTGGTAGTTCCATATAAACTTCTTCTTCTAAATTTTCATTTAGAAAAGTCGTTTTCACATCCCTTTGGTGTAACTACAAATCATAATGGGCCATCAAAGCCATGACAATTCTAAGAGAATCCTTCTAGGAAACAGGAAATAAGCTTACATTATAATCAATACCATATTTTTGAGTGTAACGTTTGGCAACTAGTCTAGCTTTATATCGTTCAATCTTGTCGTACGCGTCACGTTTGGTCTTATAGATCCACTTACAACCAATGGTTTCAAAATTTTCAGGTAAAATCATTAAATCCCAGAATTCATTATGTGCCATTGATTCCAATACAACAACTTTCTTGGCAATGTGGGACTAACACCAACTCATGGGTGTTACAATCTCACCACCTTAGAAATAGAGCCGTCCTCGGCTCTGTAGTACAGTCAGTACTGTCCCAAAATCTCCGACGTTCCCTGCCAAGTGAGACAAACACCTGGCGCTCCCTGGGCCTTTCCAGGGTACTTCCCACCTGCAACAGGCGACCCGTTGTCGGCTTTGATACCATCTGTAACACCCCGGGATTTCATCCTCGCTCATCCCAGTGCGTCGAGCCGCACCATACCGTTCCCTAATGTCAATATTGTCCCCCTTTAGTCACTGCGGAAATCCAGCAGTACAGAGTTTTGGATCAGGGCCCACCCATGTGGTTTACGCCAAAATGCCATGACATTAGTTAGAGTATGGTTAAGCTCTATATACTACCAATACAACCACTTTCTTGGCAATGTGGGACTAACACCAACTCATGGGTGTTACAATCTCACCACCTTAGAATTCTGCAGTACACTCAGTACAGTCCCAAAATCTCCGACGTTCCCTGCCAAGTGAGACAAGTACCTGACGCTCCCTGGGCCTTTCCAACGTACTTTCCCACCTGCAACAGGCGACCCATCGTCGGCTCTGATACCATCTGTAACGCCCCGGGATTTAGTCCTCGCACATCCCGGTGCGTCGACCACCATACCGCTCGCTAATGTCAATATTGTCCCCCATCTGTTATGCCCCAGGATTTCGTCCTCGCACATCCCGGTGCGTCGAGCACCATACCGCTCGCTAATGTCAATATTGTCCCCCTTTAGTCACTGCGGATATCCAACAGTAGAGGGTTTTGGATCAGGGCCCACCCATGTGGTTTACCACAAAAGGCCTTGACATTGGTTAGAGTATGATTAAGCTCTATATACTACCAATACAACCACTTCCTTGGCATTGTGGGACTAACACCAACTCATTGGTGTTACAATCTCACCACCTTAGAAATAGAGCCATCCTCGACTCTACAGTACATTCAGTACAGTCCTAAAATCTCCGACGTTCCCAGCCAAATGAGACAAGTACCTGGCGCTCTCTGGGCCTTTCCAGCGTACTTCTCACCTGCAACAGGCGACCCGTCGTCGGCTTTGATACCATCTGTAACGCCCCGGGATTTCGTCCTCGTTCATTCCGGTGCATCAAGCACCATACCGTTCGCTAATGTCAATATTGTCCCCCTTTAGTCACTGCGGATATCCAGCAGTAGAGGGTTTTGGATCAGGGCCCACCCATGTGGTTTACCCCAAAAGGCCTTGACATTAGTTAGAGTATGGTTAAGCTCTATATACTACCAATACAACCACTTCCTTGGCAATGTGGGACTAACACCAACTCATGGGTGTTACAATCTCACCACCTTAGAAATAGAGTCGTCCTCGGCTCTGCAGTACACTCAGTACAGTCCCAAAATCTCCGACGTTCCCTCCCAAGTGAGACAAGTACCTGGCGCTCCCTGGGCCTTTCCAGCGTACTTCCCACCTGCAACAGGTGACCCGTCGTCGGCTCTGATACCAACTGTAACGCCCCCGGATTTCGTCCTCGCTCATCCCGGTGCGTCGAGCACCATACCGCTCGCTAATGTCAATATTGTCCCCCTTTAGTCACTGCGGATATCCAACATTAGAGGGTTTTGGATCAGGGCCCACCCATGTGTACCACCCCAAAAGGCCTTGACATTAGTTAGAGTATGATTAAGCTCTATATACTACCAATACAACCACTTCCTTGGTAATGTGGGACTAACACCTACTCATGAGTGTTACAATCTAACCACCTTAGAAATAGAGTCGTCTTCGGCTCTGCAGTACACTCAGTATAGTCCCAAAATCTTCGACGTTCCCTGCCAAGTGAGACAAGTACCTGGCGCTCTCTGGGCCTTTCCAGCGTACTTTCCCACCTGCAACAGGCGACCCATCGTCGGCTCTGATACCATCTGTAATGCCCCGGGATTTCGTCCTCGCACATCCCAGTGCGTCGAGTACCATACCGCTCGCTAATGTCAATATTGTCCCCCTTTAGTCATTGCGGATATCCAACAGTAAAGGGTTTTGGGTCAGGGCCCTCCCATGTGGTTTACCCCAAAAGGCCTTGACTTTAGTTAGAGTATGATTAAGCTCTATATACTACCAATACAACCACTTCCTTGGCAATGTGAGACTAACACCAACTCATGGGTGTTATAAATGATGGAACATGAAATGGACCACAAATGTTTGTATGTAGTATCTCAAGAAGCTCAGTACTTCTTGTGGCTCCTTTCTTAGGATGTTTAGTTTGCTTTCCCTTTATACAATCTATACATGCGTTACCAAAGTCACTAAAATCCAAATTTGGAAGAATGTCATCTTTTATTAATCTTCCAATTCTTTCCTTGGATATATGACCTAAGCGTTTATACCATAAAAATGATGAATTTTCGTTCATCATTTTTTTTTCCAACCTTAGGATGCAAGGTTATAAGGGCTTGAGAAAAATGATTATCAAGACTGAATTTGTATAAACCATCAGTAAGAATTCCTAAACCAACATGGATAGTATTTTTAAATAAATTAAAACTTTTATTGCAAAAGTTAAATACCTAACCAAATTCACTAAAATCCAAATTTGGAAGAATGTCATCTTTTATTAATCTTCCAACTCTTTTCTTGGATATACGACCTAAGCGTTTATGCAACTAGAATGGTGAATTTTCATTCATCATTTTTCTTTTGTTTTCAACTTTAGGATGCAAAGTTATAAGATCTTGAGAAAAATGATTATCAAGACTAAATTTGTATAAACCATCACTAAGAATTCTTGAACCAACATGGATAGTATGCTTAAATAAATTAAAACTTTTATTGCCAAAGTTAAATACCTAACCAAGTATACCAAGCTTTTACATAGATACTAGGTTTCTGGAAATAGATGGTACATATAAGGTTTGATACAAATCAACATAGTGACTAGAAGACCGAAAAAACCGATAAGTCTGTATAACTTCAAGAGGTATTTTGACTTTATTTCCCATGTACAAAAAATGTTCATTTGGTCTTATGGTCTGGCTTGTAAAGAATCCCTACATTGTTTTAGATACATGAACAGTAGCACCAGTGTCAAGCCACCAAGTATTGGATAGAACTATAATTAAATTTGATTCGAAACATACAAAAACACAAGGCTTGCCTTTCTTTTAGAGCCAAGCCTTACATTTTGGGCAATCTTTTTGGAAATACTCAGGCTTCTTACAGAAATTACCTTTGTCAGGTTTTTGTTCCTTCCATTATCCTTGTTGGAGGCGTCACCATTCTACCTTTTTCTTTCATTTTCCGGTTTTCTTCCATA
This sequence comes from Aquilegia kansuensis, assembly GCA_020826895.1. NCBI lineage: Eukaryota > Viridiplantae > Streptophyta > Magnoliopsida > Ranunculales > Ranunculaceae > Aquilegia > Aquilegia kansuensis. Next base: position 12,300,310 of record CM037005.1, on the reverse strand, counting down.
CTTTTTGCTTGTTTCTTGGGCAACAAGATAGATGGGCTGAATTTATACCTTGTTGTTTCAGCCTTGCTTACTTTTGAACTATCATACTGGCCAACTTATTGATGTTCCATAGCCTTGTTTCCTAAATAGTGTTGTAATGAACATGAAATGGACCATATTCAGGAGGTTGGGAGTTCAATATGAAATGCATAAGAAAGGTGTCATCCACAGCCATCCCCAGGTTCTTAAGTTTAGCCGCGATGTTGATCATGTAAAGGACATGGTCATGCATGGTACGACTATCATCAAATTTCTTGGTGGTTAATTAGTTTTCCTATAAGTGTTCCAACAAGTGACTTATCTGCACTTTTGAAACGTTCCTCAACATTCTTCATATACTAATATTCCTTAGCATCATCCGTTTTCGGTAAGGTAGACTTAATGTTATTCGTTATAGTCTAACGCATGGACATAACGCTAAATCTGTTTGATCTCTCCCACTTATTATAGAGATTCTTCCGAGCCTCAGTGCTAGTTGCAGTACGTGATGACATCAGGCTTATCAGTATGAAATACTGGATCAAGATCAAACCAATCGGCAAAATTCATGCTAGTAAACATGGGAATAGATGCAGCTTGCATATGAAGCGCGACAATGATGATGATACTTTAATTACAAGTAAAATATACTCACAATATAAATAATTTGAGATTAACAATCATAAAGTAATATCATGCATCACCTTTGGGTAAATTAAACATGATATATTAACATACCCATAATGATGCTTATTATTAGGCGATAAACGATAACTTCTAAGTCATAGATTTAGACAAGTATGTTATCTTTGGATAGACGGTACAAATTAAAATAAAGACGCAAATTATATTTATCAAACACTAAATAACAATCCACCTTTGGGCGATTATATGTATTTGGTGGGTGATAAAAAACATTGCATATACTCGATAACAAAATATTCTAGGCAATAAACATCTTTATAGTGGGAATTAATATTTGATATTATAACACCACGGGTCGTTAGGTGGTTTACCGAGGGGGTGGATCCTACGACATGTAAACCCCCCCTATTTTAATGTTAATGAAAATTTTATTTAAGTTTAATTTGAGATTAAGAATAATTGGGTTAAAGTCCCTGGACCAAGGGTTTAAGCATAATTACTATAAAGTAGTGGACTATGGTTTAAATCACCCAAACTTGGAGAAAACATATCACGAACAGATCTGGTTGGTTGCTTGTAGTTCGGAAACACGTCAACACGATCGAATTGGGATTAAGCATGAACCGTTAGATCAGCCCACCAATTGCTCTATATAGAGATTGAAACAAGGGTTTGTTCGCATAGTTTGTTTTAAACAAAGAAAAAGGGTTTGCGATAAACAGCGAGAGAGAGAGAGAGAGATCGAGAGTGGCGGCGCTGCGATCAATTGAAGAAGAAGAAGAAATAATTACTGTGGTGTCGGTGTTTTTGTTTTGGGAGTTGCAGAGTGTAGAAGCAGCAGCTGGGGCGGAAACTTGCTGCGAGAAGAATTGAGAGCCTGGAACTTAGAAATAGGGAGAAGAAGAACAGTAGCAAGTGAGTGGACTTTATGTTTCTTTTAAAAAAAAAAAATTGATTCTATCTGTTTGATTGAAGCAGAGAACTAAGGACTTATATAGAGTTGGATATATATAACTTCTTCTTAAAATGTTTTGGGTCAGAGAATATATAGCTTAGCTGTTAAGCACTTGTGTGATTAAAAATTTAAGTTACAGATGAACAGATAATGATAAGTTACTGTACACAGTATTCACTGTTCACTAATGGTGACGATTTATAACTACTGTACACAGTATTCACTGTTCACTAATGGTGACGATTTATAACTTTTCCTTAGTGTAAATTCTTTTGGTTTGATTTTATCTTTGATATATGAAATTATAATGAGATTTGGGTTTTAGTGGTTATATAGTTTTATTAGTATTGTGCACACTAGTTATCGTGGTATCGATCTCAAGATTTAATTTATACAGTATAATATTTATGCATAGATGGAATTGTCACGACGCGTGTATAAATTTTTAGTATATGGCTATGCATGTTAAGGAATTTAATGACGACAGAGAAAAAGTTTATAAAAAAAAAAGGATTATTTCTGAACCTTGGGATATAGTTGATAAATGCCTTGGAATGGCTTTATATACCATTGACGGTATTTGATTAATTTGGAAAATGCGAAAGGAATACAAAATGGATTGGATGTGAAGTTGATGTGAAATTTTATTGTCGAGTGTTATTTGATTGATTGATGGTTTAGATGTTTGGTAGTCGCCAAACCATTAGTACACTTGCCGCACCTGTGGAATTAGGATTAAGAAATTAGATATCACCCTAGACGGCTTAGCCTGCGGGTTGACACTTGGAATATATATTTGGGTATTTCCTAGATGGCTTAGCCTGCGGAACTGACCCTACAGACCTTCATAGCCTTCGGGGTTGGTCTGGGCGCCACATTAGAAAGCTCCAGGGAGCTAGTAGAGGCCATGAGTTAGGCATACGTCGAGGCTAGCCAAAGCTTGCAGGTGAGCACCCACTTGGGTTTTGGTTTCCGCGTAGAGGGTCTTAACCATGGTCAAGGCACACTGGTGCAGTGTGGGTATGGCAAATGTGTGGAGTGCATCCTGTGGGAGGTGTACTAGTGATTGGGTATATGTTGTGAAGTGTTGTTTGGGTGTAATGATTGATTTGTAGTGATTGAGATACAGTGTCGAGAGTTGAGATATCATGAATTATATATTATTGTACTAACACAGTTTTGCAGGAGGATAGGTCAATTAACATTTCTTGCAGGGCTCGACCTATCCTAATAGGAGGCGCAGCTCAGGTAATGTATTATTAGTATATACAATATTTATTTAGTAAACGAGATAAGTGTATAAAGACCGCGGAGTCTGTTGTATTATTGTTTTTGGGAATGGAGTTCCCTACTCTTGTCTACTCATACCAGCATAATTTGCTGACCCATGTTGCTTGTTTTGCACGTGGGTACGTATCCTTATGGAGCGTAGGTGGAGGAGAGCAGCCAGTTGAGTACGATCAGGAGCAACATCAGGAAGCTCGGGCTGATCCAGTTGTTCGAGAGGGAGTTTGAGATTTACAGGAGTATCCTTCACAGTAGGTTTAGTTCTTTGATTCGTTGTTTAGTTGATTACTCAAGTTATTTCATTTATTGGATTATTATTGATTGGGGAAGACAATACCTCCGTAGAAGTTGTTGAATTTTATTATTGGAGTTGTGTGATTCGATATTTGGAGATTTGGATTATATATGAAAATTATTGGGAGTTCAATTTATTTGTGTTGAAGTATTTGTCTTTAATGGTTATGGATTTTACCTTGTGCAAAATGTTGATTTAGATTACTGTCCCGATCCTTTGTCCTTTTATTGGTTTATTGAGGGTAATTTTGTAAATTCTCTCTTTTTGCCAATTTTTGGATATTAGGGTCGTGACACGACACCTAAGAAGACGATATCCTGACTTTTGAGTTCACTTAGCTCCAGAGTTTGAACACCTCCTAGGACTACTCCCACACGAGCACACCTAACTCTGAAGTTCTTACAACTCTGGAGTCAAGTGAACCCAAAAGGCCTCAGTGATAATATATGACAGATCTATACCTATATTCCAATGTCAGGACCCACCCCCTCAGCAAACCACCTGTCGACACGGGGTGTTATAGGATTAAGCTAGTTTGTAAAAAGATTAACACTCCTAAACATGCATTTATCACTTGACTTATTAACTCAGGAAAAGTTGTTTAACTGGGGACTCATACATGAGACAAACTCTATATTCCGCAACTTGGACTATGGTGTTCCTACAAGGACACAACAGAGACCGCCTTCACAGGCCTGGAGCCACCAACAGACCAAGGTCAGCTTCCCACAGATATGCTTCACTACTGGTGCCCCTATGCTTCACTACTGGTGCCCCAATGGCCACCGCCCCTTGGCCCCAGTACTGGCATAACAACAGTTTTTTAGGATACAAAACACTTGTTTTTCAATTGTAGCTACTCAACGAAGGTCTAGACAGATGTACAGAAGTAGTGTGAGCTCCAAAGGATAGTCAAGACTTTATAATAAATGTAGATGGCTGTACAATATTAAAAAGGTAAAGACTTGCAAGGAAAGGTAATTCAGGCATCTCTTTGTGCAACAACCTATTGGCTCTGGAGGGAGGGAATTTCAAGGTTGTTTTAGGGGAGATCCAACATTCGAGAGCAGCTATGTAGCAGAATTATTGAGTATGGGAAGTTGTGGAATGGGAAGAGATAGAACATCGAAGGACAACCGGCAAACAAGTTCTTTGCTCACAAACTGAATGCGCATACTAAGTATAGACAAAATCTAATTCAGTTGGGCAAATGTGTGAAACCTACACCAGGTATGATGTGTCTCAACACAGATGGCCCACTGGAAGACAAAAAGGCAGGTTTTGGACGTCTATTTAGAGACCATGGTGGCAATAGGACTTTAGCACATGCAGCAGCAAATCCAAAGAAAGCGCTATCACTACAATTGAAATTGAGGCAATCACTACAGGAATGCAGATGGTCTGTAGAAAAGCTATACTAAACTCAGGGTAGAATCTGATTCTAAGCAGGCAGTTGATAGCATTAATGAGAAAGATTCAGCCTTAATGGAAATCAAAGCAACTTTTTAACAATAAACTAGTCGGGGTTGCCTAACCCCAGTTTGCTTCATGCAAAAAAACACTTGTCCTTGTTGTTTGAAATCCAAACGAAAGAGGATTATTTAAACAAAATCAAATGAGGGTAAAGAAACAAAATTATTCTTATAACTAGGACTTGCTTGGTAAAATATAATCCTGGCTAGGTTCTGGTTAAGTGGTAAGTAACCCTTCACGCCTTAAACAACGTCCAGTGGCTTCAAGATCATTGACAAAAGAAAATGTAACCAGATGCAGTACGTGCAGGATGTCTTGTGTAAATTCAATTACACTATCACACATTTACTATTTGTCTGCATGCTCGTCCTATGTACGAACTAACTAATCTTGTAGAAAATTGTTCAACAGATTAATTGAAATGCTATTTTTCTAGTAATGAATACTCCCGACTGACTTCCTTTAAATAAAAAATTCTTGTCTACTCGTGAAATAAAAATTCATAAATTAAATTAATTCCATAAAAAAAAAAAAAAAAATTCAATGTCAATTGTTTTTATGGTAGACAAGAACACTGACAACATTAGTTCTTTCTTTTTTCGTTACCTAAAAAATAAAAGGCTGTATTGGTTGATGCTAAATTCCATTCACGCACAAACTTCTAATAAAAATGTAGAAACCTCTAGATTGTTTCATACTTCCAACTGCAAAACATATCTAGGCAACTGCAAATATCATGCTTTTAATAAGAAAATCATGCTTATAACTGTTAATAAGAAAAGATAAGCAAAAACCACAAATATGTCATAAATTCATAAATACATAATTAGGGTGAAATTGGAATTGGAACTGATAGTTATATCCCTTGTATATATTTTCTGCAAATCATGCTTTTCTTTTAGAATTGTCTCCATTGCTCAGCTTTATACAATGACCACTTCTGCCCTTCAGCCTTGCAAATGGCAAGGGATGAAAGGACTTCACTTTTCAAGTAAAATGAAACCACTAAAATATTGAGGCCTAACATATTAAAAAAAACACTAATAATAAACTTTCAAAATTTTCAAAGGATGAAAGATCACTAACAAAGTGCACTTGCTAATTTGCTATCTCCTCCATGTCTTCGAAATTTACGGCCAAAGATATGTCTTTTAAATGATTGAGTTTCTTCGGAAGTTTCTTAGGCAGTTTCTTAGGCACAATCCCAATTGACAAGAACTGTGATACGAATGGTTTACATAAGATAAGCAAAATGAATATAAAAAATTGGATGATAGTTTTGTAGCAAAGTTCATTTACCTTAATAGAATGAGATATCACTTCAACCTTCTCAATCTTTGGTAGAATCTAGTGATCAATATGCAAATTTCATCTTGCACGATCCACAGCCAATGCAGTCAATGATAGCATTCACACAAGCATAACTTTGAGACATCATAGTTGCTATACTACTCCAGGCTAACTTTGAATCGTCGAACTCCCATCCACAGAGAATTTTGGTTCCAACCTCTTCTTCAATCAGTGTCATCATACGAATTCGGCCACCATTTTTTGCCATGTCAAATGAGAAATTAGAGTTCTCAGGGATGAGTGGAGGGTATACAACTACAAGCTTCAGTCTAGAGTTGCAACACACTAGCGATCACGAGGTTCAATGTAGTAAACTAATACTCACTCTAGTTCTGAACACTTTCAAAGGAAATTCAGTCCAACCATTGTGCACTGATGAGAAGATGCACATGTGAAGACACAATTTGACCTCCATAAAACTACAAAGACGTGGTAAGATGATCCCAAGGCCTGCATTGCTATAGCCTTGAAGTGCACAGTACTGCAGACCCTATCTATTTTAGGCGCAAATCCATCCTGAAAAGCAGCACATGAGACTATTTGAGGTTGCCAAAGGAATTGACGCTACTCCAATTTATGTGCAGCTTGATAGGGAAATGTGGCGCAACCTATCCACTTCTATGTCATACACCACACTTGACGGGTACTGAAAATTAAGCATAAAAAATCATGCATGGATCTTCATTGGAAAGGAGGTACTTGCTAGTAAACATACTTCTTGATGTGAATTTATTTATATAAACCCCATTTTTAGGCAATGAGATGATTTATGGTACCATAAATGGATATTGCTAATCTAACTACTTTATAATGAGGTTGGGCGAGTTGCTACAGTGAGCTGTTGTCACACACACATGGTCATAGTTTAATTTTATGACCTATTTACCCCCTATCTTTTAAAGTACTACTTAAAAACATCAACAACAAAAATAATAACTATTAGGGATGTAGGCTCAAATGAGTTCAACATTGTGTACAAATTTGATAAAGTGATAGACATTTATGTGATAGCTCCACTTATATGATTTAGCAATAAAAGTCTTTGATCAGGTGCACCCAAACATAAGTTATAGTTGTAAAGATTGATAAATTGTCACCCATATTAATTTTAAATAAATTCATGTTTCATGTTCATCCTCTTATTTGTCCATAGTCTATTTTGTTTTTTAAATACAATAATATTATTTGTGATCTTTTTCATTTTTTTTTATTGGTGGGCGAGGTTGAGGGGACCCCTACCGTTTTTAAATTACATGTGAAAACTTATATCAACAATCAGCTGTTGACGTGTTTCTAACCCACAACCTCTCCACTTTTATGAGAGGGGTGCTACCATTGAGCCACAAGCCCATTCGTAATGTTTTTTTTTCTATTTGTGATCTTATCCCCTAAACATTATTTTTCTATTGTTATTATCAAAAATTACTTAAATTATGTTATCTAATCTTATATTTCTTTTATAATTTAAAACAATATTTATAAACAAATAATTATGTATATTATAAATTTAAGTAATGTTTATTTTGTGATCTTAATATATCACAAATTTAGATTTTAAATTAAATTTATCACAATCAAATATTTTTTAATATTCCTTTTTCTCTTCAAGCCTCCCGTAATATAGTGCCTTCTCTTATAATACATCCAACGAATGTGCATTCCACTTGTTAGATTAAAGTTCTACATTTCTCATTTGTCGTGAAGGTAAATTAATACAATATGTGTATTCTTTTCTCATACCTTTTCTTCTCTGATCTAAGTTTCGACTTTTTTATCTCTTGCCCCCCCCCCATCAATCTCCTAGCATCTTCGTTTTGACATTAATCAGTTGACATAGTTCCTATTGAGTTCTGTTGTCATTTATTGATATACTGAACATATAGAACACAAGCCTCTCCATCTACTTTTCCTCCATATTTTTCCGTCCAAATTAGCAAAGTAATTACTCTTTTTCCCCATGTATGAGTTAAAAAAAAACTATCTTTCTAATTTTCAGATCTAGGGAAAAAATTATCTATGAAAGTCCTAATGAAATTGATAAAATTATATAAATCCAATGGTAAAAGATGTTTGTATCTTATAGATCTATTAATTGAAAAGAAAACAAATTATGTACAAACCTTCATTTGATGAAGGGCTTGTGTCGTTCTGGTAAATCGCTGATCCCATATGGATTTTGTCTTGGAGAAGGACTCATCTTTCCTGCGTTTTCCATGGATGACAACATCAAAACAATTTTATATATTATTTATGTTCTTGAAATTCATTTTTGCCAGCTCTAGAAAGAAAAATGAATAAATATTAATTCCAATCATGTGCTCTGAACAAGCCAATGGCTTTAGTTGGATTAGAGAAGGTTAGTATCATCCAAATTTTAACAATCGAAAATCATTTCATAAGTATTTTTTTCGCAAGCCAATGAGAATAATATGAGGGAAAAAACTTTTTATCCTTACCACAATTTTTTTTTTTTTTTTTCGCTTCTTCATTTCTAACTTTCTCTTCCTCTATCTGCATATAACAAATGTGTACGCGTAGATTAGATCTTGAGCTTTGTTGATGGTTATTGTTGTTTGGCTTCCGTATAAGAGGGTAAGAGGCTTGGTGAGAAGAGAATGTTCAATGAGAGAAAACAATATGAGGGAATTAATGGAGGCAAATGAGGAGGTTGGAAGGGAAAGGAAAGCTAAGAAGCAGAAGAGCAAAGAGATAGAAAGCCTTGGGAACAATGAATCTGGCTAGGGTTTCTTAAGCTATCTTTATATAGCAATTTTCTAGTGGTCCATGGCATACATGTGGCTGCCATAGAGAGCACCATCTAGTATGAGGGCTACAAGTGGAAGCCATGGGGAGTGAACGTGTTAGACTATGGATAGGCAGCCACCAGAGCAGTTGTCATATTGTCTTATGCATCAAGATCTGAAAATGAGTATCGGATGAACCAACGACTTAGATGTGATTTCCCTCTATTGTAGTGGTCCAAAGGTTATATGTTGTTTTCTTTAATTTTTGTTTGTTCCTGATTAAATGGAGCATTTACAAAATATAAATTAATGATAATTAATGTCATTATTTTAGTTTTTCTAATGGAATATTTTTACATTTGACCTTGCCATACAGAAATTAATTTAAATCAGCATACCAAATAAGGCTACAGATAATGAAAGAAACATAACCTAAAAATGTACCAATGCACAATCCTTCTTAACCATAAGAAGAATAACCTTACTTTTTGATATAATTCTTATTTTAACATAATTTAAGAAGAAAGGCTATTTTACATCCATTTTGTCTTCTTTTCGATCTTTTATGTTCGTTTTTCTGTAATATTTGAAGTTTTTTGTTGTTGTCAATTTAGGTAGCAGATGGATTTACATCTAAACAGTTTGTTACTCGTGGAATTTTTGTTTTTTGAGTCTCTAATATCTAATGGCAAGATCTTGATCATCGATTGCAAGAAGCTAATAGATTACTCACAAGATTGCCTATTCCATTGATCTATCAAGAAAACGGGCGATTATTGCATAAGGTGAACTTTTGTTTTAGTAGAATTTGTATAGACCAATAGTAGAGAAAAAAAAATTACTCAATAATAATTTTTTTAAGAAAAAATGAAAAGGGATAAGAGTTCCAGGAGGGTTTTATAGTGTCCCAACCACTAGTTTACAAAATGAAAAGGGATAAGAGTATGGATTCTCTGATGGGAGATTGAATGGTGGTTTCACAGCCCACCAACATCTCTCCCCTTTGTGCAAGTCATTTCCCTTTTTTGAACATGCATTCGCTGCGAAGTTCACTTCTCTCCTATTCTTTTTTTTTTTGGTTGGCAAAATGGTTTGGTAAGCCTGTGAACTGTGTTGGTTTGGAAAGATCGGATTGGCGGTTCAAAATCTGCTTCTATACAAAGGTTGCTCCAACTTTTAGAGCCTCAATAATTGTCGTTGATTCAGCAAAAATATTTGCAGCTACCCCTAGCCCGCCATACCATTTTCCCAGGATCTCACACTTGTTGTTTCTGAAAATAACCACCCATCCAGCCCCTGCCTCTTGCTGCTCCTTCTGTATTAGCCTTGACATAACTTGGAGGAGGTTCGCACCAATAGCATTCCAGCACTTTCAATGGCTTTTTCACTCTAGTCTGCAGCTCAAAGTTGTGTAAGATTACCAAGTTTGTCACACTATTGTTCTTACAGTTTTTACATTTATCTCAACCCTTTTTGTTGCTGCTCTACACATATACATAATTGTTCCTGTGCTTGTGGCCTTTTCATGATACAAAGCCCTGTTCCCGGCCTTCCATAGCTGCACTATAGCTGTGATAGAGCATGCTCGCCAAATTTTATTCACTTGGAGACTATGTAGCTTGTTCATTCTAAGAACGCCTTCTATGTTAGTTGCTCGGGCATTTATGATGCTTGAAAAGAGTTACAAGCATAGTGCACACCTCCTTTGCTAATTTACACTCATATTACATCTTCATTAGTTTCATTTTTTTCTCTACAAATAGAGCCTCTAGAAGCAAGTTGAAAGTTCCATGGTTGAAGAGATTCATCAGTATTCATGGCCCCATCTAAGACTTTCCATCCCAATGCAGCAACTCTAGGATGAATTTTAGCCGACCGTAGAAACTTACATCAACTAGTACCTTGTCCCTTCTCTCTGATAGCTTCAACGGCTGAGGTTGTAGTAAGCTTCCCTTGGGTATTATAAGGCCAATAACAAGATGTAGTTTGGCATGATATATTGTTTACATCACTTCTCCACCCCTTCTTACTATATTTATGTTCTCCTCAAATTTGATTTATTTGAAAGAATAAATTCATAAAAAACGCTTTAATATTTAGACTAATAATTTGCATTCATGATGTTCTAAACACAACGGTTTAAGAAGATCGTATCCCTAGTAAACAATTGGCCCGTTTAATTCATTATATAATATACATCTTTATAGTGCTTTGGAATCTTAGTAACCATGGCCTAATCGTAAGTGATGCAAATTGCTAGGTAAATATACTATTGAATGGGGAATTAAACAATAATAGTAAATAAGATGAATAAAATATAAGATGATCTTTGGGATATTATGATTCACAATCAACAATAAACATAATGCAAATTATAAATTTAACATACATTTGTCCATTGATATTTTGGAGAAACATGAATTATATCTTGAATGAGACTTTACCAATCTCTAGGATTCAGTTTCTCTTTTATCTACTATGCTATTACGATTTTGAAAAGTCTCTAGAATCGATGATCAATCTTTTGACAACACAAAGCCTGAAATAGTTGTCCAAATATTATACAAAAGATGTGTGTTTTTTCATAAAGATTCAAAAAAGTCACGTACCATTCTTTTCCAAGAGTTGTGTCTATTCAAAATTTTAACTTTTCTATTAGACACCAAATGGGTAGTGTTTATTCGGCTCGGTAGTGAAAAGGGATTATTCCCAATATTCCAATAATACCATTCCTCCATAAAAGAATGATTAATAGATTGTTTTACAATGTGGGACATAAATCTTACATTCTCCTACTTGGCCAATATGATAAGACAATAAACAAAACATCATAAAATCATAATTGAAATATTTGCTAAGGCGAGTCATGGTAGTTGTAAGTAAATTAAGAAACATAGTTTCCTTCCATGTACTACTACCTCGACACATAATTCAATAAGATCTATAAGCGAGAAAATAAACTTAAATTTCTAGTTCAACATAAGTGTTTTTAAAAACACATTCTTGTTCATCTTTCACCGAAAACATTAATTATACAAAATTTGGAAAACAAGAAAATGGTTCAAATGAACTTTATTAATGATATCTCAAATGTCAAATAGAACATAATACATACTAATGGCTTTCAATTCTTACTATCTATAAGACCTATGTTTTCAACATGTTCATAAAAGGTGTTTGGCGGTAATCCCTTAGTAAGTGGATCCACTATCATAGGTTTTGTACTTATATGTTATGTGGACACACGTTCCTTTTGAATTTCTTTTTTCACGGCAAGATATTTCAACTTCATGTGCTTAACACCTTTAGAATATCTATCGTTCTTAGAAAAAAAGACTGTTGCGACATTATCACAATAAATTTTCAACAGCCTAATAATAGTGTCGACAACTCTAAGTCCAAAAAAAAAAAATCGCAGCCATTATGAACTGTTGCCTCAAATAGTGCCACAAATTCTGCTTCCATAGTTGATGAACCTATAATACTTTTCTTAACACTCTTCTATGAAATTGACCTTCCAGCCAAAAGGAACAAATAGCCAAAAGTGGATTTTCTAGTGTCATTGTATTCGGAAAAATCTAAGTCAGAGTATCCAATGACTTCAAGGCTTTCTTAGATCTTCTAAATGTGAGCATATAATCTTTCGTTTCTTGTAAATATCGAAGAACCTTCTTTACAGCTTTCTAATGTTCAATTTTGGGATTGTTTTGGAATCTACCTAGCATACCAAATGCAAAACTGATATCCGACTTTGCACAAGTTTGTGGATACATCAGACTACCAACACGAGATGCATAAGGAATATTTTCCATTTGTTGGTGTTCCAATTCATTTTTAGAACATTGCATAAGAGTAAACTTATCATCTTTCTGAATTGGCATTACACCAGCTTTTCAATTAAGCATTCGAAATCGTTTAAGAACTTTATTGATATACGTTTTCTAAGATATTTCTAATAGTCCTTGTGATCTATCATGAAATATTTCGATCATAATCATATTAGATGCCTCTCCAGCTCTCCCAAGTCTTTTATTTCAAAGTTGTTTGAAAGATATTTATTGGTTCCGTGCAATAAACAAAGATCACTACTTGCCAACAATATGTCATCCACATACAAGCTCAGAAAAATGAACTTACTCCCACTGATCTTAAGATATATATATATATATATATATATATATCAACAATGTTTTCTTTAAAACCAAAGAAGTAATGGTATCATTAAACTTAATATACCATTGGCGGAAAGCTTACTTAAGTCCATAGATTGACTTTTATAACTAACAAACCATGTGTTCCTTGCCCTCATCCACATATCTCTTTGGTAGTTCCACATAAACTTCTTCTTCTAAATTTTCATTTAGAAAAGTCGTTTTCACATCCATTTGGTGTAACTACAAATCATAATGGGCCATCAAAGCCATGACAATTCTAAGAGAATCCTTCTAGGAAACAGGAAATAAGCTTACATTATAATCAATACCATACTTTTGAGTGTAACGTTTGGCAACTAGTCTAGCTTTATATCGTTCAATCTTGTCGTACGCGTCACGTTTGGTCTTATAGATCCACTTACAACCAATGGTTTCAAAATTTTCAGGCAAAATCATTAAATCCCAGAATTCATTATGTGCCATTGATTCCAACTTTTCTTTCATGGCATCAATCCATCTATGAGAATTAATACACTTCATAGCTTGTGAAAACGTTGTTGGATCCTTTTGAATTCCTATATCATAAACGATTTCTTGTAGATATACCAAATAATCATTCGAGAAGGCAGATTTTTATGTCTTTGAGACCTCCTTAATTTCATCTCTTGTGGTTGTTCTACTTCATGTTTGTTGGCGACAACTACATCATCATTAACAACAACCTCTTCATGATTTATTTAAATTTCATCATGGTTATCATTAAAATCATTGTGGCGTGTATTTTAATTAAGTTGTTGTCCTTGATCTTCATTTGGTACTAAAACCAAAAGAACGACAACTGGTTCTGAAGTTGAAGGCAAATGTGGCAATGGAACTTGTACCCTAACTTCTGTAAAAACCACATTTTGAGGTTTATTGCTCCCACTAGTTTCACCAGTTTCTAGGAATCTAGCATTACCAGATTCAACAGTTCTCATACCATGGCTAGGACGATAGATGTCTTAGGCTTGGTTTCCTTCCAGTCCACAGTTCAAAAGGTGTCTTAGAAACTACCTTACTAGGAACTGTATGTAGTTGTTTGGAGAGCATGAGTCCACAATGATATGGGCAAAGTTGAATTACTTAACATACTTCGAAACATTTCCATAAGAGTACGATTACACCTTTCTACAACTCCATTTTGCTGAGGCATACCTGGCATAGTGTAATGAGCAAAAATAATTTTCTAGAAAATTGGCAAATGGGCTAGAGTATTGACCAAATTCATTATATTTGTCACAATATTCACCACCTCTATCTGATTGTACGACTTTCACTTTTCTATTTAATTGACTTTCCACTTTCTTAATATAGACATCAAAGACATCTATAGATTGGGACTTGTCATGCAATAGATAAATATAGCAATACTGTGAATAATCATCGATAAAATATTTTTCTTCGACGAATGATGTAACGCCCCGGGATTTCGTCCTCGCTCATCCCGGTGCATCGAGCACCATACCGCTCGCTAATGTCAATATTCTCCCCTTTTAGTCACTGCAGATATCCACCAGTAGAGGGTTTTGGATCAGGGCCCACCCATGTGGTTTACCCCAAAAGGCCTTGACATTAGTAAGAGTATGGTTAAGCTCTATATACTACCAATACAACCACTTCCTTGGCAATGTGGGACTAACACCAACTCATGGGTGTTACAATCTCACCACCTTAGAAATAGAGCCGTCCTCGGCTCTACAGTACAGTCAGTACAGTCCCAAAATCTCCGACGTTCCCTGCCAAGTGAGACAAGTACCTGGCGCTCCTTGGGCCTTTCCAGCGTACTTTCCTACCAGCAACAGTGACCCATCGTCGGCTCTGATACAATCTATAACGCCCCGGGATTTCGTCCTTGCACATCCCGGTCCGTCGAGCACTATACCGCTCGCAAATGTCAATATTGTCCCCCTTTTGTAACACCCCGGGATTTCATCCTCGCTCATCCCAGTGCGTCGAGCACCATACCGTTCCCTAATGTCAATATTATCCCCCTTTTGTCACTGTGGATATTCAGCAGTAGAGGGTTTTGGATCAGGGCCCACCCATGTGGTATACCCCAAAAGGTCTTGACATTAGTTAGAGTATGATTAAGCTCTATATACTACCAATACAACCACTTCCCACGTAATGTGGGACTAACACCAACTCATCGGTGTTACAATCTCACCACCTTAGAAATAGAGTTGTCCTCGGCTCTGCAGTACACTCAGTACAGTCCCAAAATCTTCGACGTTCCCTACCAAGTGAGACAAGTACATGGCGCTCCCTGGGCCGTTCCAGCGTACTTTCCCACCTCCAACAGGCGACCCATCGTCGGCTTTGATACCATCTTTAACGCCCCAGGATTTCTTCCTCGCTCATCCCGGTGTGTCGAGCACCATACCGCTCGCTAATGTCAATATTGTCCCCCTTTAGTCACTGCGGATATCCAGCAGTAGAGGGTTTTGAATCAGGGCCCACTCATGTGGTTTACCCCAAAAAGCCTTGACATTAGTTAGAGTATGGTAAAGCTCTATATACTACCAATACAACCACTTCCTTGGCAATGTAGGAATAACACCAACTCATGGGTGTTACAATCTCACCACCTTAGAAATAGAGTCGTCCTCGGCTCTGCAGTACACTCAGTACAGTCCCAAAATCTCCGACGTTCCCTCCCAAGTGAGACAAGTACCTGGCGCTCCCTAGGCCTTTCCAGCGTACTTTTCACCTGCAACAAGCAACCCGTCGTCAGCTCTGATACCAACTGTAACGCCCCGGGATTTCGTCCTCGCTCATCCCGGTGCGTCGAGCACCATACCGCTCGCTAATGTCAATATTGTCCCCCTTTAGTCACTGCGGATATCCAACAGTAGAGGGTTTTGGATCAGGGCCCACCCATGTGTAACACCCCAAAAGGCCTTGACATTAGTTAGAGTATGATTAAGCTCTATATACTATCAATACAACCACTTCCTTGGCAATGTGGGACTAACACCAACTCATGGGTGTTACAATCTCACCACCTTAGAAATAGAGTCGTCCTCGGCTCTGTAGTACACTCAGTACAGTCCCAAAATCTTCGACGTTCCCTGCCAAGTGAGACAACTACCTGGCGCTCCCTAGGCCTTTCCAGCGTACTTTCCGACCTGCAACAGGCGACCCATCGTCGGCTCTGATACCATCTGTAACGCCCCGGGATTTCGTCATCGCACATCCCAGTGCGTCGAGCACCATACCGCTCGCTAATGTCAATATTGTCCCCCTTTAGTCACTGCGGATATCCAACAGTAGAGGGTTTTGGATCAGGGCCCACCTATGTGGTTTACCCCTAAAGGCCTTGACATTAGTTAGAGTATGATTAAGCTCTATATACTACCAATACAACCACTTCCTTGGCAATGTGAGACTAACACCAACTCATGGGTGTTATAAATGATGGAACATGAAATGGACCACAAATGTTTGTATGTATTATCTCAAGAAGCTCAGTACTTCTTGTGGCTCCTTTCTTAGGATGTTTAGTTTGCTTTCCCTTTATGCAATCTATACATGCGTTACCAAAGTCACAAAAATCCAAATTTGGAAGAATGTCATCTTTTATTAATCTTCCAATTCTTTCCTTGGATATATGACCTAAGCGTTTATTCCATAAAAATGATGAATTTTCGTTCATCATTTTTTTTTTCCAACCTTAGGATGCAAGGTTATAAGGGCTTGAGAAAAATGATTATCAGGACTGAATTTGTATAAACCATCAGTAAGAATTCCTAAACCAACATGGATAGTATTCTTAAATAAATTAAAAAATTTATTGCAAAAGTTAAATACCTAACCAAATTCACTAAAATCCAAATTTGGAAGAATGTCATCTTTTATTAATCTTCCAACTCTTTTCTTGGATATACGACCTAAGCGTTTATGCAACTAGAATGGTGAATTTTCATTCATCATTTTTCTTTTGTTTTCAACTTTAGGATGCAAAATTATAAGATCTTGAGAAAAATAATTATCAAGACTGAATTTGTATAAACCATCAGTAAGAATTCTTGAACCAACATGGATAGTATGCTTAAATAAATTAAAACTTTTATTGCCAATGTTAAATACCTAACCAAGTATACCAAGCTTTGACATAGATACTAGGTTTCTGGAAATAGATGGTACATATAAGGTTTGATACAAATCAACATAGTGACTAGAAGATCGAAAAAACCGATAAGTCTGTATAACTTCAAGAGGTATTTTGACTCTATTTCCCATGTACAAAAAATGTTCATTTGGTCTTATGGTTTGGCTTGTAAAGAATCCCTACATTGTTTTAGAAACATGAACAGTAGCACCAGTGTCAAGCCACCAAGTATTGGATAGAACTGTAATTAAATTTGATTCGAAACATACAAAAACACAAGGCTTACCTTTCTTTTAGAGCCAAGCCTTACATTTTGGGCAATCTTTTTGGAAATACTCAGGCTTCTTACAGAAATTACCTTTGTCAGGTTTTTGTTCCTTCCCTTATCCTTGTTGGAGGCGTCACCATTCTACCTTTTTCTTTCATTTTCCGGTTTTCTTCCATACTTTTTGCTTGTTTCTTGGGCAACAAGATAGATGGGCTGAATTTATACCTTGTTGTTTCAGCCTTGCTTCCTTTTGAACTATCATACTGGCCAACTTATTTGATGTTCCATAGCCTTGTTTCCTTAATAGTGTTGTAATGAACATGTAATGGACAATATTCAGGAGGTTGGGAGTTCAATATGAAATGCATAATAAAGGTGTCATCCACAGCCATCCCCAGGTTCTTAAGTTTAGCCGCGATGTTGATCATGTAAAGGACATGGTCATGCATGGTACGACTATCATCAAATTTCTTGGTGGTTAATTAGTTTACCTATAAGTGTTCCAACAAGTGACTTATCTGCACTTTTGAAACGTTCCTCAACATTCTTCATATACTAATATTCCTTAGCATCATCCGTTTTCGGTAAGGTAGACTTAATGTTATTCGTTATAGTCTAACGCATGGACATAACGCTAAGTCTGTTTGATCTCTCCCACTTATTATAGAGATTCTTCCGAGCCTCAGTGCTAGTTGTAGTACGTGATGACATCAGGCTTATCAATATGAAATACTGGATCAAGATCAAACCCTCCAAGATTGAATTGGACTTGTTCAGACCAATCGGCAAAATTCATGCTAGTAAGCATGGGAATAGATGCAGCTTGCATATGAAGCGCAACAATGATGATGATACTGTAATTACAAGTAAAATATACTCACAACATAAATACTTTGAGATTAACAATCATAAAGTAATATCATGCATCACCTTTGGGTAAATTAAACATGATATATTGACATACCCATAATGATGCTTATTATTAGGCGATAAACGATAACTTCTAAGTCATAGATTTAGACAAGTATGTTATCTTTGGATTGACGGTACAAATTAAAATAAAGACGCAAATTATATTTATCAAACACTAAATAACAATCCACCTTTGGGCGATTATATGTATTTTGTGGGTGATAAAAAACATTGCATATACTCGATAACAAAATATTCTAGGCAATAAACATCTTTATAGTGGGAATTAATATTTGATATTATAACACCACGGGTCGGTAGGTGGTTTACCGAGGGGGTGGATCCTACGACACCTAAGAGGAGGATGTCCAGACTTTTGATTTAACTTAGCTCCAGAGTTTGAACACCTCCTAGGACTACTCCCACACGAGCACACCTAACTCTGAAGTTCTTACAACTCTGGAGTCAAGTGAACCCAAAAGGCTCTACAAGAATACAACAGAATTGCCACGGACCGGAACCGTGGCAAAATAGGATTAGCCACTGTTTTCGGCCGTGGCTAGACCGTGGCTGTTCAGGGCGTAGCTAATTCGTTTGCCACGGTCCGGGTCCGTGGCAACTACCTATTTTTAGCCACGGTTATTAGCCGTGGGAATTGCCACGGATATCAACCGTGGCTAATTTCAATATACCCACGGTCCTCGTCCGTGGCAAATATTTTTTTTTTTTGAAAAAAAATATTGAAATTAATTTTATTTTTAAAATAGGTACAGTTTTTAGCCATGGCAAATCCAAAAATTTAAAAAAAAAAAAATTTAATTTAGCTACGGTTTGAAGCCGTGGGAAATCAGAATTATTTGCAGAAAAAAAAAATAATTATTATTTTAGCACCTGCCCTGCATAATCTAAATTGGCTAATGCCGAACAAATTGTTGCACCTCCACAATGCATAATATAAAATAACTATTCAGTTCAACTGAACCAAAAACTGACTCCAACAAGGACGCCAATCTCAAATGCCAAGAAATAATGGGCAATGAAAGTGATGGTCCATGGAAAAAAAATCTTTCCTATTCACCCTCCATAAAAAGATGGCTTCATCATAATCCACCTGAACAACAAAATTAAAAGTTAAAACAGACAGAATCTTAAAACAGGCCAGAGGTAGCCTGCACTTACACCTTAAACAACATGATTTCCAACAGCAAATTGAGAAACACATATCTGGATCACTTGGTACGAACAGTTTTGTTGGCATGTATTGACAACTGGCAAGACCACCGTAGCCTAATAAAATGAGGACTTCACCTGTACAGTCATTCAATGCATTGCCCCTTTACACTGAGCTGCCATTTTTCCCTCCTCCTTTCCCGGGCTTGGGACCGGCAATGCAATATATATTGCATTGGCGGAGTTAAAAAATGGGATAAACCTGCAAGACAACAAAGAATCTTATACACTCAAAAAGATAAGATCCAAAACCTAGATATTTATCACATGTCTCCACAATATAGTCTAAGCACAAAGGCAATACCCGAAAATAAGAAATAAACGAAGTCCTAAATGAAACATAATGGAAAATATTTGTTAACAAAACCAAACGAGTAATGTTCAGCTGATGAACTCAAGACTAGCCTTCGGCCATATAACATGACAAACACAACCTTATATAGAATTTTGAGCAAAGCCCTATATGGCACATCTAAGCATATACTATAGTTTTCATGTAATTTTATAGAAAACTCATAACAATAATAAGAGTAAACCATGACAGAATCCAGCTTATTCAAGGAATAATTTGATAAACTATCAAAACAAGGTAAACAAACATTATCATATAGACAATTAGGAACAAAAAGATATGTGCAAACTCTAAAAAATTAAAAATAAAATATTAAACTTCATTAAACCAGCACATGGAAGAAAAAGAGAATAACCACTAAACATAACAAAAGTAAGCAATTAGAATTAATTTTCCTAAAGGAAATAATGAACAAAGTTACCTGCGACAAATGCCTTCGCAAAATCTAATCCAAGCAAAAAAAAAAAAAAAAACTGCAAAATTTAAAAAAACTAATTAATTTTGTACTATATAGATACACAACATATAGTAGCTCATCAATCATTATAGTGCTTTATGATGCTTTATACACAACAAAAAGAAAATAAAATTATATGATGCTTTATGAAATTGTATTATTGTTCATCAAAGTGGACCTTGAGTATATATGTATATATATATATATATATATATATATATATAGTAGCTCTCGATGGATTAATAGTAATTTTAAAGGTGTTGTTATCTTAAGTTTAAAACTTGAAGTGAATCCTTAAATTTTTTTTCCAAAAACTCTTACTGTATATAATTGTGGATTCTAGCAGACTGAGGAGGCACCTAAAGTTACATAATCCCACCTAAAGTCTGGGACAATATATAGTCCCCCAGTCCCACTATAGCCTATAGGATTCACATTATACTGTTGTAATGGTAAATACCTTTTAGGTATTTGCTTTATGAAATGCTTTGCAGTGAGAAAAAGACAGAAGTAAATTCACAGTGGCTTCGGCATACAACGAGATCAAAGCACAAAGGATTGAAGGTGTGTATGTGTCATGCACACCAAATCATCTAGAAGAAACATATACATCTAACGAGTGCTGCTATATTGATAATCATAATTAAGATATTCCTGAGGTTTTTACTTAGGCTAAAAAGAAGAAAACAAAATGCCACTTGTATAAAAATTGTTGTTTTATATAGTGGCTGAGAGTGCATTGGATAATAATAGTGATTACTAAATAAGTTAAAGAGCACCTAGTACGTATCAGATTAGGATTTAGATGTCAGTAGAAAATCTCCGAAGTCCCTTCCCTTCTTGTTGGTATTGTTTGAGAGAGAGAGAGAGAGAGAGAGAGAGAGAGAGAGAGAGAGAGAGAGAGAGAGAGAGAGAATTGTTGTTCTAGATTAATAGCTCATCAAGCAGAAATTGAAAAGGTGTTGTAGGCTATCAAGGCGACAGTTTGGAATTGGCTGATCATGAGCCCCAAGGCTATGGAACTCCGACAGAACACTAGGTTCACTGACCTGCTCTATGGTTGGCGACTAGTGATGACAGAGAGATGGTAATGATGCTGAAGGCTAAAGTATGGACTGCAGCAAGGCAACACAGTGCAACTAACTGAAGCAGCGACATTTTTCGGGTTAGTGTACTGTTAACTGTGTATGTATTGTTCCTCTATTTAGAGAATAGGCATGGGATAATGGGAGAGGGTTATCTGTAAAATGAGGACATGTCTTCAGGGATTAACGTGTGGTGCAACTTTGCACTCAAATCAGTCTGTGTAAGGTTGTTTTATTAATGGAAATCTTAACTTTTTTTTAAAAAAAATGAATCTAAACATTATCAACAACAAAGATGATAAAAACCTAAGTTAAACAAGTAATTTTGCGATTTTTATCGATTCAACAGAAATTACAATGAGAATTTGCAATTTTTAAAATTGAGAAATAAAAACTTAAGTTAAACAAGTAATTCTAGAAAATTAAGATTGGATGAATGGCATTACATGAGATTTTGCAATTTCTGAAATTGAGAAATAATAACTTAATTTAAACAAGTAATTCTAGAAAATTAAGATTGGATGAACGACTTACGCCGAGCAGATGATTCAATTTCGGAAATTGAGATACCAAACCCAAATTCGAACGGAAATTGAGACACCAAACCCAAATTTGCGATTTTGATCGATCAGGAAGTGCAAGAACAGAGAGACGGAG
This sequence comes from Aquilegia kansuensis, assembly GCA_020826895.1. Lineage (NCBI taxonomy): Eukaryota > Viridiplantae > Streptophyta > Magnoliopsida > Ranunculales > Ranunculaceae > Aquilegia > Aquilegia kansuensis. The sequence goes on along the minus strand of CM037005.1, from coordinate 12,278,278 downwards.
AGGTTTTCTCCAATAAGTAAAAGACTTCTCTTCCAAAGATGTTCTCTTTGTTAGAGAGGTTGTAGAGACGGAGAGAGGTGAAGAGAGTTGGAGAAGAAAACAATTTTCTCTTTGAGATAATACCCTTGATAATCCTAATAATATATACCCTTGATAATCCTCGTAATTTGAAATAACAATCGGAGGGTAGTAAATCATATAATTTCCCACGGTTAACAACCGTAGTTAAATTCTCAAAATATATTAAAAATTAAAACATTATTGCTACGGACAATATTTGTACTACAACGGACAAAAACCGTAGCTAGGCAAATCGTAGAACCGTGGCTTTAATCAGATTTTCTTGTAGGCCTCAGTGATAATATATGACAGATCTATACCTATATTCCAATGTCAGGACCCACCCCCTCAGCAAACCACCTGTCGACACAGGGTGTTATAGGATTAAGCTAGTTTGTAAAACGATTAACACTCCTAAACATGCATTTATCACTTGACTTATTACAGGAAAAGTTGTTTAACTGGGGACTCATACATGAGACAAACTCTATATTCCACAACTTGGACTATGGTGTTCCTACAAGGACACAACAGAGACCGCCTTCACATGCCTGGAGCCACCAACAGACCAAGGTCAGCTTCCCACAGATATGCTTCACTACTGGTGCCCCAATGGCCACCGCCCCTTGGCCCCAGTACTGGCATAACAACAGTTTTTTAGGATACAAAACACTTGTTTTTCAATTGTAGCTACTCAACGAAGGTCTAGATAGATGTACAGAAGTAGTGTGAGCTCCAAAGGATAGTCAAGACTTTATAATAAATGTAGATGGTTGTACAATATTAAAAAGGTAAAGACTTGCAAGGAAAGGTAATTCAGGCATCTCTTTGTGCAACAACCTATTGGCTCTGGAGGGAGAGAATTTCAAGGTTGTTTTAGGGGAGATCCAACACTCCAGAGCAGCTATGTAGCAGAATTATTGAGTTTGGGAAGTTGAGGAATGGGAAGAGATAGAACATCGAAGGACAACCGACAAACAAGTTCTTTGCTCACAAACTGAATGTGCATACTAAGTACAGACGAAATCTAATTCAGTTGGGCAAATGGGTGAAACCTACACCAGGTATGATGTGTCTCTACACAGATAGCCCACTGGAAGACAAAAAGGTAGGTTTTGGACGACTGTTTAGAGACCATCGTGGCAATAGGACTTTAGCACATGCAGCAGCAAATCCAAAGAAAGGGCTATCACTATAATTGAAATTGAGGCAATCACTACAGGAATGCAGATGGTCTGTAGAAAAGCTATACTAAACTCAGGGTAGAATCTGATTCTAAGCAGGCAGTTGATAGCATTAATGAGAAAGATTCAGCCTTCATGGAAATCAAAGCAACTTTTTAACAATGCAAGAAGAATGACACAGTTGTTTAAGATCATCACAGTTAGCCGTGCTTACAGGGAGACAAACATGTGTGCAGATTTTTTGGCTCACCAGAGAACTAATGTGGTTGCTCTCAATGTTGTCTATAGGCCCCTTTCTTGAGCACCCGAGTAAACTTATAAACCAGGATGCTGCAGGAACCTTGTAGGCTTGTATCCTAGAATGTAATTGTTTTATATTTTCAGTATAATCTAGTCGGGGTTGCCTCACCCCAGTTTGCTTCATGCAAAAAACACTTGTCCTTGTTGTTTGAAATCCAAATGAAAGAGGATTATTTAAACAAAATCAAATGAGGGTAAAGAAACAAAATTATTCTTATAACTAGGACTTGCTTGGTAAAATATAATCCTGGCTAGGTTCTGGTTAAGTGGTAAGTAACCCTTCACGCCTTAAACAACGTCCAGTGGCTTCAAGATCATTGACAAAAGAAAATGTAACCAGATGCAGTACGTGCATGATGTCTCGTGTAAATTCAATTACACTATCCAATAGTTCCTAAAGGTAAATGTAAAGTATACCTTTAAACTTTCAAAATTTTCAAAGGATGAAAGATCACTAACAAAGTGCACTTGCTAATTTGCTATCTCCTCCATGTCTTCGAAATTTACGGCCAAAGATATGTCTTTTAAATGATTGAGTTTCTTCGGAAGTTTCTTACGCAGTTTCGTAGGCACAATCACAATTGACAAGAACTGTGATACGAATGTTTTACATAAGATAAGCAAAATGAATATAAAAAATTGGATGATAGTTTTGTAGCAAAGTTCATTTACCTAAATAGAATGAGATATCACTTCAACCTTCTCAATCTTTGGTAGAATCTAGTGATCAATATGCAAATTTCATCTTGCACGATCCACAGCCAATGCAGTCAATGATAGCATTCACACCAGCATAACTTTGAGACATCATAGTTGCTATACTACTCCAGGCTAACTTTGAATCGTCGAACTCCCATGCACAGAGAATTTTGGTTCCAACCTCTTCTTCAATCAGTGTCATCATACGAATTCGGCCACCATTTTTTGCCATGTCAAATGAGAAATTAGAGTTCTCAGGGATGAGTGCAGGGTATACAACTACAAGCTTCAGTCTAGAGTTGCAACACATTAGCGATCACGAGGTTCAATGTAGTAAACTAATACTTACTCTAGTCTGAACACTTTCAAAGGAAATTCAGTCCAACCATTGTGCACTGATGAGAAGATGCACATGTGAAGACACAATTTGACCTCCATAAAACTACAAAGACGTGGTAAGATGATCCTAAGGCCTGCATTGCTATAGCCTTGAAGTGCACAGTCTTGCAGACCCTATCTATTTTAGGCGCAAATCCATCCTGAAAAGCAGCACATTAGACTATTTGAGTTTGCCAAAGGAATTGACGCTACTCCAATTTATGTGCAGCTTGATAGGGAAATGTGGCGCCAACTATCCACTTCTATGTCATACACCACACTTGACGGGTACTGAAAATTAAGCATAAAAAATCATGCATGGATCTTCATTGGAAAGGAGGTACTTGCTAGTAAACATACTTCTTGATGTGAATTTATTTATATAAACCCCATTTTTAGGCAATGAGATGATTTATGGTACCATAAATGGATATTGCTAATCTAACTACTTTATAATGAGGTTGGGCGAGTTGCTACAGTGAGCTGTTGTCACACACACATGGTCATAGTTTAATTTTATGACCTATTTACCCCCTATCTTTTAAAGTACTACTTAAAAACATCAACAACAAAAATAATAACTATTAGGGATGTAGGCTCAAAAGAGTTCAACATTGTGTACAAATTTGATAAAGTGATAGACATTTATGTGATAGCTCCACTTATATGATTTAGCTATAAAAGTCTTTGATCAGGTGCACCCAAACATAAGTTATAGTTGTAAAGATTGATAAATTGTCACCCATATTAATTTTAAATAAATTCATGTTTCATGTTCATCCTCTTATTTGTCCATAGTCTATTTTGTTTTTTAAATACAATAATATTATTTGTGATCTTTTTCATTTTTTTTTATTGGTGGGCGAGGTTGAGGGGACCCCTACCCTTTTTAAATTACATGTGAAAACTTATATCAACAATCAGCTGTTGACGTGTTTCTAACCCACAACCTCTCCACTTTTATGAGAGGGGTGCTACCATTGAGCCACAAGCCCATTCGTAATGTTTTTTTTTTCTATTTGTGATCTTATCCCCTAAACATTCTTTTTCTATTATTATTATCAAAAATTACTTAAATTGTGTTATCTAATCTTATATTTCTTTTATAATTTAAAACAATATTTATAAACAAATAATTATGTATATTATAAATCTAAGTAATGTTTATTTTGTGATCTTAATATATCACAAATTTAGATTTTAAATTAAATTTATCACAATCAAATATTTTTGAATATTCCTTTTTTCTCTTCAAGCCTCCCGTAATATAGTGCCTTCTCTTATAATACATCCAACGAATGTGCATTCCACTTGTTAGATTGAAGTTCTACATTTCTCATTTGTCGTGAAGGTAAATTAATACAATATGTGTATTCTTTTCTCATACCTTTTCTTCTCTGATCTAAGTTTCAACTTTTTTTATCTCTTGCCCCCCCCCCCCAATCTCCTAGCATCTTCGTTTTGACATTAATTAGTTGACATAGTTCCTATTGAGTTATGTTGTCATTTATTGATATACTGAACATATAGAACACAAGCCTCTCCATCTACTTTTCCTCCATATTTTTCCGTCCAAATTAGCAAAGTAATTACTCTTTTTCCCCATATATGAGTTAAAAAAAACTATCTTTCTAATTTTCAGATCTAGGGAAAAAATTATCTATGAAAGTCCTAATGAAATTGATAAAATTAAATAAATCCAATGGTAAAAGATGTTTGTATCTTATAGATCTATTAATTGAAAAGGAAACAAATTATGTACAAACCTTCATTTGATGAAGGGCTTGTGTCGTTCTGGTAAATCGCTGATCCCATATGGATTTTGTCTTGGTGAAGGACTCATCTTTCCTGCGTTTTCCATGGATGACAACATCAAAACAATTTTATATATTATTCATGTTCTTGAAATTCATTTTTACCAGCTCTAGAAAGAAATATGAATAAATATCAATTCCAATCATGTGCTCTGACCAAGCCAATGGCTTTAGTTGGATTAGAGAAGGTTAGTATATCATCCAAATTTTAACAATCGAAAATCATTTCATGAGTATTTTTTTCGCAAGCCAATGAGAATATGAGGGAAAAAACTTTTTATCCTTACCACAAATTGTTTTTTTTTTCGCTTCTTCATTTCTAACTTTCTCTTCCTCTATCTGCATATAACAAATGTGTACGTGTAGATGAGATCTTGAGCTTTGTTAATGGTTATTGTTGTTTGGCTTTTGTATAAGAGGGTAAGAGGCTTGGTGAGAAGAGAATGTTCAACGAGAGAAAACAATATGAGGGAATTAATGGAGGCAAATGAGGAGGTTGGAAGGGAAAGAAAACCTACGAAACAGAAGGGCAAAGAGAGAGAAAGCCTTGGGAACAATGAATCTGGCTAGGGTTTCTTAAGCTATCTTTATATAGCAATTTTCTAGTGGTCCATGGCATACATGTGGCTGCCATGGAGAGCACCATCTAGTATGAGGGCTACAAGTGGAAGCCATGGGGAGTGAACGTGTTAGACTATGGATAGGCAGCCACCAGAGCAGTTGTCATATTGTCTTATGCATCGAGATCTGAAAATGAGTATCGGATGAACCAACGACTTAGATGTGATTTCCCTCTATTGTAGTGGTCCAAAGGTTATATGTTGTTTTCTTTAATTTTTGTTTGTTCCTGATTAAATGGAGCATTTGCAAAATATAAATTAATGATAATTAATGTCATTATTTTAGTTTTTCTAATGGAATATTTCTACATTTGACCATGCCATATAGAAATTAATTTAAATCAGCATACCAAATAAGGCTACAGATAATGAAAGAAACATAACCTAAAAATGTACCAATGCACAATCTTTCTTAACCATAAGAAGAATAACCTTACTTTTTGATATCATTCTTATTTTAACATAATTTAAGAAGAAAGGCTATTTTCCATCCATTTTGTCTTCTTTTCGATCTTTTATGTTCGTTTTTCTGTAATATTTGAAGTTTTTTGTTGTTGTCAATTTAGGTAGCAGATGGATTTACATCTAAACAGTTTGTTACTCGTGGAATTTTTGTTTTTTGAGTCTCTAATATCTAAATGAAAGATCTTGATCATTGATTGCAAGAAGCTAATAGATTACTCACAAAATTGCATATTCCATTGATTTATCAAGAAAACGGGCGGTTATTGCATAAGTTGAACTTTTGTTGTAGTAGAATTTGTATAAACCAATACTAGAGAAAAAAAAATTACTCAAAGATAATTTTTTTAAGAAAAATTGAAAAAGGATAAGAGTTCCAGGAGGGTTTTATAGTGTCCCAACCACTAGTTTACAAAACGATGATACACGAGTATGGATTCTCTAATGGAAGATGGAATGGTGGTTTCGTAGCCCACCAACATCTCTCCCCTTTGTGAAAGTCATTTCCCTTTTTTGAACATGCATTCGCTGCGAGGTTCACTTCTCTCCTATAATACTTTTCTTAGCACTCTTCTATGAAATTGACCTTCCAGCCAAAAGGAACAAATAGCCAAAAGTGGATTTTCTAATGTCATTGTATTCTGTAAAATCTAAGTCAGAGTATCCAATGACTTCAAGGCTTTCTTAGATCTTCTAAATGTGAGCATATAATCTTTCGTTTCTTGTAAATATCGAAGAACCTTCTTTACAGCTTTCTAATGTTCAATTTTGGGATTGTTTTGGAATCTACCTAGCATACCAAATGCAAAACTGATATCCGACTTTGCACAAGTTTGTGGATACATCAGACTACCAACACGAGATGCATAAGGAATATTTTCCATTTGTTGGTGTTCCAATTCATTTTTAGAACATTGCATACGAGTAAACTTATCATCTTTCTGAATTGGCATTACACCAGCTTTTCAATTAAGCATTCGAAATCGTTTAAGAACTTTATTGATATACGTTTTCTAAGATATTTCTAATAGTCCTTGTGATCTATCACGAAATATTTCGATCATAATCATATTAGATGCCTCTCCAGCTCTCCCAAGTCTTTTATTTCAAAGTTCTTTGAAAGATATTTATTGGTTCCGTGCAATAAACAAAGATCACTACTTGCCAACAATATGTCATCCACATACAAACTCAGAAAAATGAACTTACTCCCACTGATCTTAAGATATATATATATATATATATTTGTCAACAATATTTTCTTTAAAACCAAAGAAGTAATGGTATCATTAAACTTAATATACCATTGGCGGAAAGCTTACTTAAGTCCATAGATTGACTTTTATAACTAACAAACCATGTTTTCCTTGCCCTCATCCACATATCTCTTTGGTAGTTCCATATAAACTTCTTCTTCTAAATTTTCATTTAGAAAAGTCGTTTTCACATCCATTTGGTGTAACTACAAATCATAATAGGGCATCAAAGCCATGACAATTCTAAGAGAATCCTTCTAGGAAATAGGAAAGAAGCATACATTATAATCAATACCATATTTTTGAGTGTAACCTTTGGCAACTAGTCTAGCTTAATTATATCGTTCTATCTTTTCGTTCGAGTCACGTTTGGTCTTATAGACCCACTTACAACCAATGGTTTCAAAATTTTCAGGCAAAATCATTAAATCCCAGAATTCATTATGTGCCATTGATTCCAACTTTTCTTTCATGGCGCGCATCAATCCATCTATGAGAATTAATACACTTCATAGCTTGTGAAAACGTTGTTGGATCCTTTTGAATTCCTATATCATAAACGATTTCTTGTAGATATACCAAATAATCATTCGAGATGGCAGATTTTTTATGTCTTTGAGACCTCCTTAATTTCATCTCTTGTGGTTGTTCTACTTCATGTTTGTTGGCGACAACTACATCATTATTAACAACAACCTCTTCATGATTTATTTAAATTTCATAATAGTTATCATTAAAATCATTGTGGCGTGTATTTTAATTAAGTTGTTGTTCTTGATCTTCATTTGGTACTAAAACCAAAAGAACGTCAACTGCTTTTGAAGTTGAAGGCAAATGTGGCAATGGAACTTGTACCCTAACTTCTGTAACAACCACATTTTTAGGTTTATTGCTCCCACTAGTTTCACCAGTTTCTAGGAATCTAGCATTACCATATTCAACAGTTCTCATACCATGCCTAGGACGATGATGTCTTAGGCTTGGTTTCCTTCCAGTCGTCTTAGAAATTACCTTACTAGGAACTGTATGTAGTTTTTTGGAGAGCATGAGTCCACAATGATATGGGCAAAGTTGAATTACTTAACATACTTCGAAACATTTCCATAAGAGTACGATTACACCTTTCTACAACTCCATTTTGCTGAGGCATACCTGGTATAGTGTATTGAGCAAAAATACTTTTCTAGAAGTTTGGCAATTGGGCTAGAGTATTGACCAAATTCATTATATTTGTCACAATATTCACCACCTCTATCTGATTGTACGACTTTCACTTTTCTATTTAACTGACTTTCCACTTTCTTAATATAGACATCAAAGACATCTATAGATTGGAACTTGTCATGCAATAGATAAATATAACAATACTGTGAATAATCATCGATAAAATATTTTTCTCCGACGAATGATGGAACATGAAATGGACCACAAATGTTTGTATGTATTATCTCAAGAAGCTCAGTACTTCTTGTGGCTCCTTTCTTAGGATGTTTAGTTTGTTTTCCCTTTATGCAATCTATACATGCGTTACCAAAGTCACTAAAATCCAAATTTGGAAGAATGTCATCTTTTATTAATCTTCCAATTCTTTCCTTAGATATATGACCTAAGCGTTTATACCATAAAAATGATGAATTTTTGTTCATGATTTTTTTTTCCAACCTTAGGATTCAAGGTTAGAAAGGCTTGAGAAAAATGATTATCAAGACTGAATTTGTATAAACCATCAGTAAGAATTCCTAAACCAACATGGATAGTATTCTTAAATAAATTAAACTTTTATTGAAAAAGTTAAATACCTAACCAAAGTCACTAAAATCTAAATTTGGAAGAATGTCATCTTTTATTAATCTTCCAACTCTTTTCTTGGATATATAACCTAAGCGTTTATGCAACTAGAATGGTGAATTTTCATTCATCATTTTTCTTTTGTTTCCAACTTTAGGATGCAAAGTTATAAGATCTTGAGAAAAATAATTATCAAGACTGAATTTGTATAAACCATCAGTAAGAATTCTTGAACCAACATGGATAGTATGCTTAAATAAATTAAACCTTTTATTGCCAAAGTTAAATACCTAACCAAGTATACCAAGCTTTGACATAGATACTAGGTTTCTGGAAATAGATGGTACATATAAGGTTTGATACAAATCAACATAGTGACTAGAAGATCGAAAAAACCGATAAGTCTGTATAACTTCAAGAGGTATTTTGACTCTATTTCCCATGTACAAAAAATGTTCATTTGGTCTTATGGTTTGGCTTGTAAAGAATCCCTACATTGTTTTAGAAACATGAACAGTAGCACCAGTGTCAAGCCACCAAGTATTGGATAGAACTGTAATTAAATTTGATTCGAAACATACAAAAACACAAGGCTTACCTTTCTTTTAGAGCCAAGCCTTACATTTTGGGCAATCTTTTTGGAAATACTCAGGCTTCTTACAGAAATTACCTTTGTCAAGTTTTTGTTCCTTCCCTTATCCTTGTTGGAGGCGTCACCATTCTACCTTTTTCTTTCATTTTCCGGTTTTCTTCCATACTTTTTGCTTGTTTCTTGGGCAACAAGATAGATGGGCTGAATTTATACCTTGTTGTTTCAGCCTTGCTTCCTTTTGAACTATCATACTGGCCAACTTATTTGATGTTCCATAGCCTTGTTTCCTTAATAGTGTTGTAATGAACATGTAATGGCCCATATTCAGGAGGTTGGGAATTCAATATGAAATGCATAAGAAAGTGAAACCGGCACGAAGTGGTTTGACATCATGTTAAGAAAACCTTGTTGTACGCGCGTCGTCCCGTGTCCTTGTCTTCGTGTCGTGTGTCACAAGTATCATGTTTGAGTCAGGACGTACGTACCTCTTCAGGACGTACGTACGTATGGTATGTCAGCAGAAAGCTAGTTTGGTCTGGACGTACGTACTCCTTTAGAACGTTCGTACGTTTAGGTAGTCAGCAGGTTTATTTCGGTTTGAGACGTACGAACGTCATATCGACGTACGTACGTCCAATATTGGTTTTCACAAATTCGGCCCATTTTCCTTGGTTTTCAACCCTAAGTATAAATAGGGTTTCTCTTCCAAAGAACAAGTTAGTTCTTTGGCCGTCCATTGTTCTTCTAGTTCTGGAGTTTTGGTTTAGGTTTTGGTATTGAAAGTGTTTGTGGCTATTGAACTCAATTCCCTTCTTCCCCCTTCTCTCAATTCATAAATCTGTGATCTTCTAAGTGTTATTGTGAATTCGGCTTCGAGTCTTCTTGTGTGTTCATCAAGAAGTCGAGTGTCTTGTGCGTACATCAAGGTGCTCTGGTGAAGTCAAGGTGTTAGAGATAACCTGGAGAATCAACTCGCAGTGAGTGCAGGTAGTTGGTAGGTTTGTAAATCTCTTTCATCTAGTGGATTATTTGTTGTCATCAAGGCAACCGTGGACGTTTCCCATATTGGGTTTTACCACGTTAAAAACTCCTGCGTGTTATTTACTTTCTGCGTATTGTTTGATTTGTTTGAATATTCAGTTGTTAAGTTAGCACTATTTATAGTTTCTCAATTGGTATCAGTCGCTGGGGGCTGGTTAAGGAGCGTAAAGGCTCACGCTAACGATCAATAGTGCTTTATGGAACCTCATAAGTTTGCTACTTCAAGTCTTCCTCCACAATTCAGTGGAAAAGATTTTGGTCATTGGAAAGTACGGATGCGAGCTTCTCTCCAAGCATTAGGAGAAGAAGTCTGGCTTTCTGTTGTTACAGGGTGGAAAGAACCTTTGACTGTCGCAGGTACTGATGATACTGCCGTTACATCACTGACACCACGTGAAAAGTGGACGCCTGAACAGAAGTTGTTGGCAAATTATAACAACAAGGCACTCAATGCTATTTTCATGGCATTAAATGCCAGTGAGTTTCGTCGTGTGCAAGGCTGTGAAGAGGCTAAAGATGCATGGAACAGGCTTATCTGTACACATGAAGGTGACGAAACTGTCAAAGAAAGCAAGCTGGAACTGTTAACATCTCAGTTTGAGAATCTACGGATGGATAATTCTGAGACTTTTGATGATTTCTTTATTCGTCTCCAAGATATCATAAACTGCAGTGCTGCTATTGGTCATGCATATACTGACACACAAGTGGTACGTAAGATATTGCGTGTTTTGCCTCCTCGGTTTCGTTCTCGTAAGGATGCCATCACTGAGAGTAATGTGATTAAGAACATGTCCATTGAGACGCTTGCTGGGAAACTAAGGACATGTGAGATGGAACAGGCCTTGGAAGAACCCTTGAAGAACAAGTCTGTGGCATTCAAAGCTACATCGTCTAAAGAAACTTCCACAGGACTTTCTGATGATGAAGAACAGGATGTGGATGATAACTATGCGTTTCTGTCACGTAGCTTTCAGAAGATTCTGAAATATCAACAGAATCGAGACCCTCGAAAGCGTTTTCCTGACTCCTCAAATGCTCCTAGGAGTCGTGGGTTTGAGTGATTCTCTGTGGATGGGAGAAGAGCTCGAGTTGATCGTAAAGATGTCCAATGTTACAAGTGTCGTGAATATGGACACTTTGCAAATGAATGTGACAAGAAGGTGGATCGCAAACCTGGTGATAATTCCAAAGCGAACCTCACAGTGACATGGGATGATTCAGATGAAGATGATGATGGCAATCCCTCAAATGTTGTCTCCAACTATGTGGTCTTCAGTGCATCCCTGGATGAGCATCCAGGAGGTATTGTATCCTCTACTGATGATATTAATGTTTCTGATTCTGGTGTTCATGCTACTACTAGTGAATTATGTGATATGTATAAGTTTTCCATGCAACAAGTAAAGTTGCTTGAAAAAACTAACACTGTCTTACAGGAACAGGTAGATAGTCTTGGGCAGGATATTTGTAATCTTGCAGGTAACTCCAACATGTTGAAGGAAGAATTTGTGAAGGAAAAGGAGGATTTCCAAGTGCGTATTGTCACTCTGGAAAAACTGAATAATGAACTGGAGACACGGTATCGATCTCTTGTATTGGAACATGAGAAAGTAAAAGCTGAGTTGTTTGCTGCTAACAAACAATTGGTTGGGTTTGGTAAAGCTAGTGATAATCTAAACTCTCTGCTGGGAATCGGTATATCCCATTCAGATAAATCTGGCTTAGGTTATGACACATCTGTTCCTCTTTCTACTGCTAGCACCTCCTGTATTACTTTTGTCAGACCAACAGGTATCGCTTCTCCTGCTTCTGTGCAGGTGTCTGGTGTGGTTTCCCCACCCAAGATCACTCGTGTAAAGCATGTCCTGAAAAAGAATTTTAGACACAAAGACTTTAAATGTCTAACCTGTGGTCGCATGGGTCACACTTCTGCTTTTTGTTGGAATAATTTGTATCCTGCTCACCATCCTTCTTTTGCAGGTAATTCATATTGGAACAAGTCTTCCACTTTCTCTATGCAGGCTCCATACATGTAGAATGGCTATGCTCCATGGGGCTTACCCAGAACTTCTCCTTATAGAAATCGTCCTCAAGCAACACCCATGCCTACTCCACCTCCACATTTCTGGGATAGGAGTATGGATGCATCCAGGAAAATGGTATCTCACATGGCTCGTTTGGTTGAACCGATGCCTTCATCATGGTATCTTGACAGCGGTTGTTCGCGTCATATGACAGGTGATAAGACTCTAATTGATAATCTGACTCTTGGTTATGGAGGTAAGGTTAGCTTTGGAAATGGTAAAATGCTTCCGGTTGAAGGTAAAGGTAATTTTTCTGAGGTTGGATCGCTCAATAGTCATGTGCTTCTTTTTGTTAAGGGTCTCAAGTCCAATCTATTGAGTATTAGTCAGCTATGTGATGCTAAGTTTAAAGTTGTGTTTGAGGATGATAAGTGTGATGTCTTTGATCCCAATCATGTCTTGGTGTTAACTGGTAGTCGCTCATCTGATAACTGTTTCATTGTCACTACATCCCTTCTGCATCTATATACCTAATTTGTTCATTGGTACTGTCTGTGTTTAGGATGTTTAGGTTTGGTTAATTTTGTTATTGTTGTTGGTATTGAGGACATACTACTTTCTCTATTGTGTGGATTCCATTTTACAGATGTTTCTAGTTTGGCATCTTCAACTGTTTTTCTGTCATGCATAGTTGTAGGGTTACATCATACTCTCTTCGTCTTGGTAGTTTCTTACGTGATGCATTTACATGTAGTTGGATTGTCATTTTGGAATACCTGTATATCTCCAGTCTTATATGATTTTCTTTCATGGTCATCGTTTTTTTTTTATATTTCTACACCTCTTGTAAGTGGTCAATGACTCACAAAATCCCCAGCCATTTGAATGTCTTGAGAGCATACTCATTTGGCTAGAACCCGTTGGGGCTATGAGGGTCATGCTCTGACGGATGCACTCAAGAGATGTTAGTTCTTGTGTTGCACGTTACCATGGTATTGCACTTCTTGAGTGTGTTTTGCCGAAAAGATGTAGGCTACACCCTACCCTCGTGTTTTGGTAAAAGATGGAGGTATTATATACTCCCACACGGGAATGGCATTTGTTTCAAATGGTTTTACAAACAAAAAAAAAAAAAAAAAATGACAAGTGAATTTCACATTTGTCTGGTTGAAAGACAAGAAGAAAAACAATTTTTTTGTGTTTCCTTGGTCTTGTTGTGATCCGGTTCACTTTCACATTGGTCTAGTTGCAAGTGACTTTCAATATACTCAATGATCATGTTTTTTTTTTTTTAGTTTGTTTCCGGAGGTTGGTATTGGTCTATCAGTTTCTTCTACATGTTTGCATCATTCTAGTAAGTACCATGGCTTGGTGTATGATGTCGTTCTTCGATTTTGCATTTTCTTGTGGTTGAGGTTTGTTTAAACTATATTCGGCTATAATTGGAATCCTTACGATAAGTAGAAATGTTTTCTTGTGATGTCTCTCAATATTTGTTTTTGGTAGTTATTTGGTTTATTGTCTGGCTGTTAGGGTGGTTCTTCGTTTTCTTACATAAAAAAAAAAGGGTTCGTACGTACGCTCTCAAGACGTTCGTACGTTTAGGGTGACAGATCTTTTTGCAGCGTACGAACGTTCCTAGAACGTACGAACGTGTGCTATGTCAGAAGTTTTTTTTTGGGCTCGACGTACGAACGTTCTTAGAACGTACGAACGTCTTTAATACAGTTCGGCCCATTTGCTGTTTAAATTCAAATTTTTGTTAAACCAAATGCCAACTGTTATATCAATCGTGTTCCCTCTTCTTTGGCACACTACAAGCAGTTACCTTTTTGGTTCCTTTGCTCGTCTTAGGAGATATTCCTCTTCTCTCTTCTTGCTTGTTTTTGTTCTCATTCTTTGGTGGTTGTTTCTTGCTCTGAGAAACTACAAATAGTGCTAATATACCAATTGAATATTCAACCAAACAAACAATATGCAGAAAGTAAAGAACACACAGAAGTTTTAACGTGGTAAAACCCAATAAGGGAAACGTCCACGGTTGTCCTCACGACAACAAATAATCCACTAGATGAAAAGAGATTTACAAACCTATCAACTACCTGCACTCACTGCGAGTTGATACTCCTGGTTATCTCTAACACCTTGACTTCACCAGAGCACCTTGATGTACACACAAGACACTCGACTTCTTGATAAACCCACAAGAAGACTCGAAGCCGAAATCACAATACCACTCTTTAGAATCACAAAGTTATGAATTGAGAAAAAGGGGAAGAAAGGGAATTGAGTTCAATAGCCACAAACACTTTGAATACCAAGACCTAAACCAAAACACCACCACTAGAAGAATAACCAAAACTGCTCAAGAACTACTTCTCTCATTGAAGAGGAAAGCTATTTAAACCTAGGGTTGGAATACACCGAAAATGGGCCTGATTGGACGAAATCCATATTGGACGTACGTACGTCGAATCAACGTTCGTACGTCCCCACACGGTGAAAAGTTTGCTGCCTGCTTGGACGTACGAACGTCCTAACAACGTACGTACGTCCTGACCAAAAGGAAGCTTGCTGCCTCAATGGACGTACGAACGTCCTAACTAGGTACGTACGTCCAGTACCCAAAACAAACCTGCTGACATACGAAGCGTACGTACGTCCTTAAGAGGTACGTACGTCCTGACCCAATTTATATTCGAGACACACGACGCGAAGGCAATGACAAAAGACGACACGCGTACACCAAGGTTTTCTTAACAATGAACTCAAGGCGAAATAACCACGGACACTTTGTCACAAAATTGATGTCAAACCACTTAATGCCGGTTTCAATCTCCCCCTTTGACATTGATTTTGTGACAAAAACCTATGACTCTAATAGCACTTATAAAACGTGCTTACAACACCAACCCATGGCATTTATAAATCATGCCTACAAAATCACTCAAGTTAGAACACATACCAAGTCACCAATTCTTGATATCCAGCTTGATCAAGACACTTCAACCATCAGAGATCGAACGGAAGTAACTAAGAATTTTCGAAGTAACATAAGTTCCTTCGAGCAACTCCCCCATACTTCATGAGCTCATGAATTTTGACACTTGAGCTCCCCCATAACTGCACAATCTTCTAAAAACATCAACACGTTCACTCCCCCATACTTGTAGCATACCTGAAACATGACCCAAGAATACCCTAACAATAAAGAGACATTTGTTAGTAATCAGAGTCATAAGTCTCCCCTTTTTTGTCACAATAAGTGAACCAACAATAATAAACAGACGAACCAATAAACAAAAATAACCAGAAGGAGAAATCAAAACCAAATACTTAAGACAGAACAGATAAAAATATATAATTCCTATCCCAACTCTTAAGGTTAACGAAAGCAACTCCGAACCAAACTTACTAATTCATCAACATAAAAAAATAAAATAAAAAAAAAAAAAAATCAAGTTAACGAATTCGAAAAACTCGTTCCCAATGGCCAAGAGGAAGCTGGGAGAAGTAAGCTTCCGCACGAGCCGAAGGTCTATTCCACCGAGCTATCACATGCTCATCATAATCCTCCAGCCATTCGCTCGTACAAAACAACTCCTCAATTCTGCTGTCCAAGCCACAGTCGGTAAGAGGAGCAGCAAGCCCTGGAAACTTCGGGTATCCAACCAACTCCAAGATGTGATTTTGAAGATGACCCGGTAGTCTCTCCCAATGATTGACATGAACCAAACATGGATTAAGGAAAGGTTTATGAATATAGTCATACCCATGGGGAACACGACACAAACGACAAACCTTTGCATTGTTTTTGTACTCCATCACCATAAACGACACATAACCAACAGCCGGAACAAAAACCCCATGAAGTTCATACTCTGCCATTGAGTAATTCTGAAGAACAAAAAGAGAACTAGAGGGAGGTAAGAGGGCACATTATGAGTAAAGGAAGAGAGAACTCCCCTATATATAGAAAAACAAAATTAACCCCAACATGGGCCCAAGGGAAGGGTCCATTACCTAATTAGCAAGAATTTACTGCAAAACAGAAAGATTCTAGAACTAATATTAAAATAGCAATATCCAAAAACATGCTCATATCTAAAGATAGAAGCAAACCGATATAACAAGCAAAAAAGAAGAGAGAAAAAAAAATGTTAAGTACAAAAGTATGAAGAGTAAACCCAAACAAGAACTACTCGGACTCCGAGTTGCCATCAATGTGTTCACCATCACCATCGTCCTCACTCTCGCTAACAGAGTCATCATCACCACTATCAGCTGGAACTGGAGGTACCTCTTCCGGAAATGGAGGTAAGTCAATGGGTGTGAAGTCGAGCTGAAGATGATGCATCTGAGCAACGCTCATCCTATGAAGATTTCGGAGCATAGCATCATGCTGAGAGAGGATGACTTCAAAACGATCAAACCTAGAACCCATGTGATCCTGACGACGCCGAATAGAAGAAACCCGAGCGTCAACTGCAGCAACTGCCCGATTGCCCCTAGCTGAGGCGGGGACGGGGCGTCCAGGGATCAGAGCCTGATCGAAATCATCACCACGAACAAGAGCCCGTCCTCCCCATATAAGGTGATGCGTCAGACGCGCACCCACGGACTCAAACGCAGCCTTTCTAGACTGGCAGCCCTTCTTGATGGCATTGACCCAGTCATGGCCAACAAACCTAGGAGGGCTCACCTCCACATATCGACCCTGAAATCCCAAGTGCTTGAGAATGGTCATTATGAAACTAGGGAAAGGAAGAGTACCCTTAGCAGCATCGATTTGAAGCATCCGTGTGTAGATGACTTCAGAGATATGGAGATGGTGCACCGACATACAAACTACCAATTTGACCATGTCGTCGGTCATGATGATCTTGTTGCCTTTGGTGGGGTAGATGTTGGAATGGGCAACCATATGCAGAAGGATGGCGCTGTAGAACTTGGCGTGATATCTTTCCGTGACCCCATCAATGAACAATCTTTGTATTTGATCGACAAAATCAATCTGAATTGCCTCCGGAATGGGCCACCTAACATGAACGGCATCTTCAGAGAGGCGATCATCATCAATCCCTAACGCCTCCCGAATCACCTTCGGAGAGATAGTGTATCTCCGACCTTCAATCAAAACAGAGAAACTCTTGCGATTCTGAGAGGGTGTCCTTGACTCATAGAAGGCAATCGTATGCTCAACCGAGTACTTGGTAATTGGTTGAGCTACCCTTAACCAATTTCTTGCCTCAAAGAACGAGGCTATGTTGCCTAGTTGAGAGACCCCCAAAGGAGTGGTAGCAATGTCTCCCAAGTCGAAGAACCGCTCAGGAACAATAGCATTTGCTCGAGGGTGAGCACCAAGAGATGTGGGGTGAGGCGACAAGCCCGGAGTGGAACCTCTACCCCTAGGAGCGCGAGAAGAGGATGCCGTGGTGGAGGGTGTGGTGCGTGCGCGCTTAGAAGCCATTTTCTGCACAAACACAACAGAGAACAAACCCAAAAATGTAAGAAAATCGACACAAAACCAATATCAAGTTCATTTAGGCATTTAATCAAACACTTGATGTGCAGAAACAGAACACATCCTATCGACAACAATGAAGCCATAGTGAACACCCCAAACACACAACAAACCACAGCCAACACAAGAGAAGGGGAAACCAATCCTTAAGGTCGTCCATAACAAGAATTAACGAGAATTTAAGTATCGAAACACCAAGTTCCATTAAAGCATTAAACAAGCACACAACCATAACTAACAGTATATGAACAACAAATCCAAACAATCAACAGGAGCATGATAATTGAAGAAGAAAAGATCATAAAAAAAACTTACAGGAGAGTGATCGAGGAGGACTAACGATTAAACCAACCAACACGACGACAAACACCACTATGAAAGAACAGCGCAAAACCAAAATAAGAAGAGCAAGAGAGAGATTGGCGGAAGACAATTCGAGAGAGAAAGAGTGGAGAAGGAAAAGGAAACGGGTATGTTCGTGCAAGAGGGAATAAGAGGCACGATTTGAATGTAACAGTTAGCCTTAGGTTCAACAAAATTTGAATTTAAACCACAAATGGGCCGGACTGTTTCAGGAACGTACGTACGTTCTAGGAACGTTCGAACGTCGGGACCCCAAAAAAAACATCTGCCAAACACTACGTTCGTACGTCTTAGGGACGTTCGTACGTTGCAAAAAGATCTGTCCCCCTCCACGTACGAACGTCTTCAAGGCGTACGTACGACCCCCTTTTTTTTTTTTTTTTTTTTTTTAAAAAAAAAAGGAAAAAAAAACGAGAAACCAACCTAACAGCCAGACAATAAACCAAATCACGACCAAAGACAAGCATTGAGAGACAGCACAAGAAAAATTTCTACTTATTGTAGGGATTCCAATTTTAGAGAAATTACAAGTGAAGCAAATCTCAACCACAAGGAAATGCAAAACCGAAGAACTACATCATACACCAAGTCATGGTACTTCCTAGAATGATGCAGGCATGCAGAAGAAACTGATAGACCAAAACAGCCTCCGGAACCAGAGTACAACCATGATCATTTAATATATGGGAAGGCACGTGCAACTAGACCAATGAGATCATTAACCGGACCACAACAAAATCAAGGAAACACAGAAATTGTTTTCTTCTTGTCTTACCACTAGGCCCATGTGAAAGACACTAATCATTTTTTTTTTTTTTTTTTTTTTTTTTTTTTTGTAAAACCATTTGAAACAACTGCCATTCACGTGTGGGAGTATATAATATCTCCATCTTTTACCAGAACACGAGGGTAGGGTGTAGCCTACATCTTTTCGGCAAAAACACACTCAAGAAGTGCAATACCATGATAACGTGCAACACAGGAACTAACATCTCCTGAGTGCATCCGTCAGAGCATGACCCTCACAGCCCCAACGGGTTCTTAGCCAAATGAGTATGCTCTCAAGACATCAAATGGCTGGGGATTTTGTGAGTCACTGACCACTTACAAGAGGTATATAACCATGAACGACAATGTTGACCATGAAGAAAGAACATACAAGCTGGAGATGTACAGAAACTTAAAAAAAATAATCCAACTACATGTAAATGCATCATGTAGAAACAACCAAGACAAAGAGAGTATGATGTAACCCTACTACACTACATGACCAAAAAAACAGTTGAGAACGCCAAACAAGAAACATTTGTAAGAGGAATCCACACAAAAGAGAAAGTAGTATGTCCCCAATACCAACAACAATAACAAAATTAACCAAACCTAAATATCCTAAACACAACCAGTTCCAACGGACACATTAGGTATATAAATGCGGAAGGGGTGTAGTGACAATGAAACAGTTATCAGATGAGCGACTACCAGTTAACACCAAGACATGATTGGAATAAAAAACATCACACTTATCATCCTCAAACACAACCCTAAACTTAGCATCACATAACTGACTAATACTCAATAAATTGGATTTAAGACCCTTAACAAAAAGAAGCTCATGACTATTGAGCGATCCAACCTCAGAAAAGTTACCTTTACCCGCAACCGGAAGCATTTTACCATTTCCAAAACTAACCTTACCTCCATAGTCAAGAGTCAGATTATCAATTAGAGTCTTATCACCTGTCATATGACGCGAACAACCACTATCAAGATACCATGATGAAGGTATTGGTTCAACCAAACGAGCCATGTGAGATACCATTTTCCTGGATGCATCCATACTCCTATCCCAGAAGTGTGGTGGTGGAGTGGGCATGGGTGTTGCTTGAGGACGATTTCCATAAGGAGAAGTCCTGGGTAAACCCCACGGAGCATAGCCATTCCACATGTATGGAGCCTGCATGGAAAAAGTGGAAGACTTGTTCCAATATGAATTACCTGCAAAAGAAGAATGATGAGCAGGATACATATTATTCCAACAGAAAGCAGAGGTGTGACCCATGCGACCACAGGTTAGACATTTAAAGCCTTTGTGTCTAAAGTTCTTTTTCCGGGCATGCTTTACATGAGTGACCTTGGGTGGGGAAACCACACCAGACAGCTGCACAGGAGCAGGAGAAGTGACACCTGTTGGTCTGACAAAAGTAGTACATGAAGTGCTAGCAGTAGAGAGAGGAACAGATGTGTCATAACCTAAACCAGATTTGTCTGAGTGGGATTTACCAATTCCCAGCAGAGAGTTAAGACTATCACTAGCTTTACCAAAGCCAACCAATTGTTTGTTGGCTGCAAACAACTCAGCTTTCACCTTTTCATGTTCCAGTACAAGAGCGCGATACCGTGTCTCCAGATTATTGTTCAGGTTTTCCAGAGAGGCAATACGTGCTTGGAAGTCCTCCTTTTCCTTTGCAAATTTTTCCTTCAACATGTTGGAGTCACCTGCAAGAGTACATATATCCTGACCAAGACTATCTACCTGTTCCTGCAAGACAGTGTTAGTTTTTTCAAGCAACTTTACTTGTTGCATGGAAAACTTATACATATCACATAATTCACTAGTAGTAGCATGAACACCAGAATCAGAAACATTAATATCATCAGTGGAGGATACAATACCTCCTGGATGCTCATCCAGGGATGCACTGAAGACCACATAGTTGGAGACAACATTTGAGGAATTTCCATCCTCATCTTCATCTGAATCATCCCACGTCACCGTGAGATTTGCTTTGGAATCATCACCAGGTTTGCGATCCACCTTCTTGTCACATTCATTAGCAAAATGCCCATATTAACGACACTTGTAACATTGGATATCTTTACGATCAACTCGAGCTCTTCTTCCATCCACAGAAAATCTCTCAAAACCACGACTCCTAGGAGCATTTGAAGTGTCAGGAAATCGCTTTCGAGGGTCTCGATTCTGTTGATATCTCAGAATCTTCTGAAAGCTTCGTGACAGAAACGCATAGTTATCATCCACAGTCTGTTCTTCATCATCAGAAAGTTCTGTGGAAGTTTTTTTAGACGGTGTAACCTTGAATGCCACAGACTTGTTCTTCAACGGTTCTTCCAAGGCCTGTTCCATCTCACATGTCCGTAGTTTCCCAGCAAGTGTCTCAATGGACATGTTCTTGATCACATTACTCTCAGTGATGGCATCCTTACGTGAACGAAACCGAGGAGGCAAGGCACGCAATATCTTACGTACCACTTGTGTGTCAGTATATGCATGACCAATAGCAGCACTACAGTTTATGATGTCTTGGAGACGGATAAAGAAGTCATCAAAAGTCTCAGAATTATCCATCCGTAGATTTTCAAACTGAGAAGTTAACAGTTCTAACTTGCTTTCTTTGACAGTTTCATCACCTTCATGTGTACAGATAAGTCTGTTCCATGCATCTTTAGCCTCTTCACAGCCTTGAACACGACGAAACTCACTGGCATTTAATGCCATGAAAATAGCATTGAGTGCCTTGTTGTTGTAATTTGCCAACAACTTCTGTTCAGGCGTCCACTTTTCACGTGGCGTCAGTGATGTAACAGCAGCATCATCAGTACCTGTAGTAGTAATTGGTTCTTTCCACCCTGTGACAACAGAGAGCCAAACTTCTTCTCCTAATGCTTGGAGATAAGCTCGCATCCTTACTTTCCAATGACCAAAGTCTTTTCCACTAAATTGTGGAAGAAGGCTTGAAGTAGCAAACTTGTTGGATTCCATACAGCACTAATGATCGATAGCGTGAGCCTTTACGCTCCTTAACCAGCCCCCAGCGACTGATACCAATTGAGAAACAACAAATAGTGCTAATATACCAATTGAATATTCAACCAAACAAACAATATGCAGAAAGTAAAGAACACACAGAAGTTTTAACGTGGTAAAACCCAATAAGGGAAACGTCCACGGTTGTCCTCACGACAACAAATAATCCACTAGATGAAAAGAGATTTACAAACCTATCAACTACCTGCACTCACTGCGAGTTGATACTCCTGGTTATCTCTAACACCTTGACTTCACCAGAGCACCTTGATGTACACACAAGACACTCGACTTCTTGATAAACCCACAAGAAGACTCGAAGCCGAAATCACAATACCACTCTTTAGAATCACAAAGTTATGAATTGAGAAAAAGGGGAAGAAAGGGAATTGAGTTCAATAGCCACAAACACTTTGAATACCAAGACCTAAACCAAAACACCACCACTAGAAGAATAACCAAAACGGCTCAAGAACTACTTCTCTCATTGAAGAGGAAAGCTATTTAAACCTAGGGTTGGAATACACCGAAAATGGGCCTGATTGGACGAAATCCATATTGGACGTACGTACGTCGAATCAACGTTCGTACGTCCCCACACGGTGAAAAGTTTGCTGCCTGCTTGGACGTACGAACGTCCTAACAACGTACGTACGTCCTGACCAAAAGGAAGTTTGTTGCCTCAATGGACGTACGAACGTCCTAACTAGGTACGTACGTCCAGTACCCAAAACAAACCTGCTGACATACGAAGCGTACGTACGTCCTTAAGAGGTACGTACGTCCTGACCCAATTTATATTCGAGACACACGACGCGAAGGCAATGACACAAGACGACACGCGTACACCAAGGTTTTCTTAACAATGAACTCAAGGCGAAATAACCACGGACACTTTGTCACAAAATTGATGTCAAACCACTTAATGCCGGTTTCATGCTCAACTCAAGCAGTTTTTTTTTTTTTTTTTTTTTTGGTGTATACTCTGTTCTTACTCAGGTAAGTGAATTCGAATTCTTCTTATATTCTTCTTCTTCTCCTTCTCCTTATTCTCTTAGTATTGTTGGATTGCATGATTGTTCTCTACAGTTTCTTTTAGCTATGTTTTTTTTTATATATATATATTTTGTTTGTTTTGGTTGGTGTTCCATTTCATTACTTGAAATTGGTGGATGGTTTGTTTATCTCAATGTCTTGTTGCTTTCTCTCTTATTATTTATGGTTTGCTTTGTGTTTGGGTGCTTGCCATTGCTTCATTGTTGTCCATAGCATGTATCACGATTCTGCACATCAAGTGTTTGATAAAATGCCTCAATGACCTTGCTGTTGTCTATTTCGTCAATTTTCTTACATCTTTGGTTTGTTTGCTGTTGTGATTGTGTAGATAATGGCTTCAAAGCGCGCACGCACCACTCCCACAACCACGGCATCCGTGTCTAAAGGTGCATCATCTTCTCGCGCTCCACGGGGTAGAGGTTCCACTCCGGGCTTGTCGCCTCATCCCCCATCCCTTGGGGCTCATCCTCGGGCTAAGGCCATTGTTCCCGAGCGGTTCTTTGACTTGGGAGAGATCGCTACCACCCCTCTAGGGGCTTCCCAACTCGGCAACATAGCTTCATTCTTTGAAGCTCGGAATTGGTTAAGGGTGGCTCAACCAATCACCAAGTACTCGGTTGAGCATACGATTGCCTTCTACGAGACGAAGACACCCTCATCGAATCGCTCGAGTTTTTCAGTTTTAATTGAAGGTCGGCGATACACCATTTCTCCAAAGGTGATTCGTGAGGCGTTGGGGATTGATGATGATCTTCTCTCTGAAGAGGCTATTCACGTTAGGTGGCCCATTCCGGATGCGATTCAGATTGACTTTGTAGATCAAGTTCAGAGGATGTTCATCGATGGTGTCACGGAGAGATATCATGCCAAGTTCTACAGCGCCATTCTTCTGCACATGGTTGCTCATTCCAACATCTACCCTACAAGGGGGAACAAGATCATCATGACTGACGACATGGTCAAATTGGTAGTGTGTATGTCGGTGCATCATCTTCATCTTTCTGAGGTCATCTACACACGGATGCTTCAACTCGATGCAGCCAAGGGTACTCTTCCTTTCCCTAGCTTTATAATGACAATACTCAAGCACTTGGGTTTTCAGGGACAATATATGGAGGTGAGCCCTCCGAGGTTTGTTGGTCATGACTGGGTCAATGCCATCAAGAAGGGCTGCCAGTCTAGGAAGGCTGCTTTTGGGTCCGTGAGTAGGCGTCTGACGCATCATCTAATTTGGGGAGGAAGGGCTCTTGTTCGTGATGATGATTTTGATCGGGCACTGACTTCTAGACGCCCCGTCTCAACCTCAGCTAGGGGCAATCGGGCAGTTGCAGCTGTTGACGCTCGGGTTTCTTCAATTCGCCGTCATCAAGATCATATGGAAGCTCGGTTAGATCGTTTTGGAGTCATCCTATCTCAGCATGATGTTATGCTCCGTGATCTTCATAGGATGAACGTAGCTCAGATGCGTCATCTTCAGCTAGACTTTACTCCTATCGACCTGCCTCCATTTCCGGAGGGCGTACCTACAGTTCCAGGTGACATTGATGGTGATGACTCTGATAGAGAGAGTGAGGACGAGGGTGTTGGTGAACACAGTGATGGTGACTCAGAGTCCGAGTAGTTCTTGTTCTGGTTTACTCTCTACATTTTTGTACTTAACATTGCTCTTTTGTTATCTCGTTTTTGTTTATATACTTAGATGTTGAGTTTGTTATTGGATATTGCTGTTTTAATATTAGTTCTAGTTTCTTTCTGTTTTGCAGTAAACTCCTGTTAATTAGGTAATGGACCTCCCTAATCGGGCCCATGTTCGGTTTATTCTTGTTTTTCCTATATATATAGGAGTCTTCTCTTCTTTTACTCCTATTGTGTCTTCTTACCTCCTTCTAGTTCTCTCTTTGTTCTTCAGAATTCTTCGATGGCAGAATATGAACTTCATGGGGTTTTTGTTCCGGCTGTTGGTTATGTGTCGTTTATGGTAATGGAGTACAAACACAATGCAAAGGTTTGTCGTTTATGTCGTGTTCCCCATGGGTATGACTATATTCATCGACCTTTCCTTAATCCATGCTTGGTTCATGTCAATCATTGGGAGAGACTACCGGGACATCTTCAAAATCACATCTTGGAGTTGGTTGGATATCCGAGGGTTCCAGGACTTTCTGCTCCTCTTACCGACTGTGGCTTGGACAGCAGAATTGAGAAGTTATTTTGTACGAGTACATGTCTGGAGGAATATGATGATCATGTGATAGCTCGGTGGAATAGATTTTCGGCTCGTGCGAAAGCTTTATGTCCCTTCTTAAGCTTTATGTTCATGTGATAGTTCGGTGGAGTAGATCTTCTGGTTAACTTAAGCTTTATATTATGTCTTTTCTGTTTCTTATGTCTATGGATTCCTATGTTTGGTTTGTAGTTGGTTTCATGAGACTTTAAGAGTTCGGTTAGGTTTTATTTTTTATCATTAATTGTTTGGTATTGAATTCTTTTCTTGGTTATTTGTCTATTACTGTTATTTATTGTTCTTCTTGTTGATTGGTTAGTTTGTTCACTTGTTGTGACAAAAAGGGGGAAACTTATGACTCTAATACTAACAATCGTTTCTTTGTTGTTAGGTTATTTTTGGGTCATGTTTCCGGTATTCTACACGTATGGGGGAGTGAATGTGTTAATGTTTGTAGAGGTTGTACAGTTATGGGGGAGCTCGAGTGTCAAAATTTTGGAGCTCATGAAGTATGGGGGAGTTGTTCGAAGGAACCTTTGTCGATTCCTTGATTGATTCGAAAATTCTTAGTTGCTTCCGTTCGGTCTCTGATGTTTAAAGCGTCTTGTTCAAGCTGGATAACAAGAATTGGTGACTCGGTACGTGTTCTACCTTGAGTGTTTTTGTAGGCATGATTTATAAATGCCATGGTTTGGTTTTGTAAGCATGTTTTATAAGTGCTATTAGAGTCATAGGTTTTTGTCACAAAATCAATGTCAAAGGGGGAGATTGAAACCGGCACGAAGTGGTTTGACATCAATTTTGTGACATTGGTCGTCCTTGGTTATTTCGTTTTGAGTTCATTGTTAAGAAAACCTTGTTGTACGCGCGTCGTCCCGTGTCCTTGTCTTCGTGTCGTGTGTCACAAGTATCATGTTTGAGTCAGGACGTACGTACCTCTTCAGGACGTACGTACGTATGGTATGTCAGCAGAAAGCTAGTTTGGTCTGGACGTACGTACTCCTTTAGAACGTTCGTACGTTTAGGTAGTCAGCAGGTTTATTTCGGTTTGAGACGTACGAACGTCATATCGACGTACGTACGTCCAATATTGGTTTTCACAAATTCGGCACATTTTCCTTGGTTTTCAACCCTAAGTATAAATAGGGTTTCTCTTCCAAAGAACAAGTTAGTTCTTTGGCCGTCCATTGTTCTTCTAGTTTTGGAGTTTTGGTTTAGGTTTTGGTATTGAAAGTGTTTGTGGCTTCGAGTCTTCTTGTGTGTTCATCAAGAATTCGAGTGTCTTGTGCGTACATCAAGGTGCTCTGGTGAAGTCAAGGTGTTAGAGATAACCTGGAGTATCAACTCGCAGTGAGTGCAGGTAGTTGGTAGGTTTGTAAATCTCTTTCATCTAGTGGATTATTTGTTGTCATCAAGGCAACCGTGGACGTTTCCCATATTGGGTTTTACCACGTTAAAAACTCCTGCGTGTTATTTACTTTCTGCGTATTGTTTGATTTGTTTGAATATTCAGTTGTTAAGTTAGCACTATTTATAGTTTCTCAGAAAGGTGTCATCCATAGCCATCCCCAGGTTCTTAAGTTTAGCCGCGATGTTGATCATGTAAAGGACATGGTCATGCATGGTACGACTATCATCAAATTTCTTGGTGGTTAATTAGTTTTCCTATAAGTGTTCCAACAAGTGACTTATCTGCACTTTTGAAACGTTCCTCAACATTCTTCATATTCTAATATTCCTTAGCATCATCCGTTTTCGGTAAGGTAGACTTAATGTTATTTGTTATAGTCTAACGCATGGACATAACGCTAAGTCTGTTTGATCTCTCCCACTTATTATGGAGATTCTTCCGAGCGTCAGTGCTAGTTGCAGTACGTGATGACATCAGGCTTATCAATATGAAATACTGGATCAAGATCAAACCCTCCAAGATTGAATTGGACTTGTTTAGACCAATCGGCAAAATTCATGCTAGTAACCATGGGAATAGATGCAGCTTGCATATGAAGCGCAACAATGATGATGATACTGTAATTACAAGTAAAATATACTCACAACATAAATACTTTGAGATTAACAATCATAAAGTAATATCATGCATCACCTTTGGGTAAATTAAACATGATATATTGACATACCCATAATGATGCTTATTATTAGGCGATAAACGATAACTTCTAAGTCATAGATTTAGAAAAGTATGTTATCTTTGGATAGACGGTAAAATTAAAATAAAGACGCAAATTATATTTATCAAACACTAAATAACAATCCACCTTTGGGTGATTATATGTATTTGGTGGGTGATAAAAAACATTGCATATACTCGATAACAAAATATTCTAGGCAATAAACATCTTTATAGTGGGAATTAATATTTGATATTATAACACCACGGGTCGGTAGGTGGTTTACCGAGGGGGTGGATCCTACGACACCTAAGAGGATGATGTCCTGACTTTTGAGTTCACTTAGCTCCAGAGTTTGAACACCTCCTAGAACTACTCCCACACGAGCACACCTAACTCTGAAGTTCTTACAACTCTGGAGTCAAGTGAACCCAAAAGGCCTCAGTGATAATATATGACAGATCTATACCTATATTCCAATGTCAGGACCCACCCCCTCAGCAAACCACTTGTCGACACGGGGTGTTATAGGATTAAGCTAGTTTGTAAAAAGATTAACACTCCTAAACATGCATTTATCACTTGACTTATTAACTCAGGAAAAGTTATTTAACTGGGGACTCATACATGAGACAAACTCTATATTACGCAACTAGGACTATGGTGTTCCTACAAGGACACAACAGAGACCGCCTTCACAGGCCTGGAGCCACCAACAGACCAAGGTCAGCTTCCCACAGATATGCTTCACTACTGGTGCCCCAATGGCCACCGCCCCTTGGCCCCAGTACTGGCATAACAACAGTTTTTTAGGATACAAAACACTTGTTTTTCAATTGTAGCTACTCAACGAAGGTCTAGACAGATGTACAGAAGTAGTGTGAGCTCCAAAGGATAGTCAAGACTTTATAATAAATGTAGATGGCTGTACAATATTAAAAAGGTAAAGACTTGCAAGGAAAGGTAATTCAGGCATCTCTTTGTGCAACAACCTATTGGCTCTAAGGGAGAGAAATTCAAGGATGTTTTAGGGTAGATCCAACACTCCAGAGCAGCTATGTAGCAGAATTATTGAGTCTGGGAAGTTGAGGAAAGGGAAGTGATAGAACATCGAAGGACAACCGACAAACAGGTTATTTGCTCACAAACTGAATGTGCATACTAAGTACAGACGAAATCTAATTCAGTTGGGCAAATGGGTGAAACCTACACCAGGTATGATGTGTCTCTACACAGATGGCTCACTGGAAGTCACAAAGGCAGGTTTTGGACGTCTGTTTAGAGACCATGGTGGCAATAGGACTTTAGCACATGCAGCATCAAATCCAAAGAAAGGGCTTTCACTACAATTGAAATTGAGGCAATCACTACAGGAATGCAGATGGTCTGTAGAAAAGCTATACTAAACTCAGGATAGAATCTGATTCTAAGGAGGCAGTTGATAGCATTAATGAGAAAGATTCAGCCTTCATGGAAATCAAAGCAACTTTTTAACAATTCAAGAAGAATGACACAGTTGTTTAAGATCATCACAGTTAGTCGTGCTTACAGGGAGACAAACTGGTGTGCAGATTTTTTGGCTCACCAGAGAACTAATGTGGTTGCTCTCGATGTTGTCTATAGGCCCCTTCCTTGAGCACCCAAGTAAACTTATAAACCAGGATGCTGCAGGAACCTTGTAGGCGTGTATCCTAGAATGTAATTGTTTTATATTTTCAGTATAATCTAGTCGGGGTTTCCTAACCCCAGTTTGCTTCATGCAAAAAAAACTTGTCCTTGTTGTTTGAAATCCAAACAAAAGAGGATTATTTAAACAAAATCAAATGAGGCTAAAGAAACAAAATTATTCTTATAACTAGGACTTGCTTGGTAAAATATAATCCTGGCTAGGTTCTGGTTAAGTGGTAAGTAACCCTTCACGCCTTAAACAACGTCCAGTGGCTTCAAGATCATTGACAAAAGAAAATGGAACCAGATGCACAATAAAACTTATAAACTATTGTTGATATCACACATTTACTATTTGTCTGCATGCTCGTTCTATGTACGAACTAACTAATCTTGTAGAAAATTGTTCAACAGATTAATTGAAATGCTATTTTTCTAGTCATGAATACTCCCGACTGACTTCCTTTAATTAAAAAATTCTTGTCTACTCGTGAAATAAAAATTCATAAATTAAATTAATTCCATAAAAAAAAAAAAAAAAATTCAATGTCAATTGTTTTTATGGTAGACAAGAACACTGACAACATTAGTTCTTTCTTTTTCCGTTACCTAAAAAATAAAAGGTTGTATTGGTTGATGCTAAATTCCATTCACGCATAAACTTCTAATAAAAATGTAGAAACCTCTAGGTTGTTTCATACTAACAACTGCAAAACATATCTAGGCAACTGCAAATATCATGCTTTTAATAAGAAAATCATGCTTATAACTGTTAATAAGAAAAGATAGGCAAAAACCACAAATATGTCATAAATTAATAAATACATAATTAGGGTGAAATTGGAATTGGAACTGATTGTTATATATTGTCTGCAGATCATACTTTACTTTTAGGCTGTGTTTGATAACGAATTCCCGGTTTGGAAGTTTTTTTGGCAAATCCGGCAAAGAAGCGGCAAATGTCAGGTTTGCCGGTTCTTGGCAAATGATTTATCCGCAACATTATTTTGCCATCGTTTGATAACAATTTTGCAAAAAGCAGATAAATCGCAATTTGCCGGTTAGAATGCATTTGAAAACACATTTGGCAAACCATGTAACTATATTTGCCGGTTAGATTGGTTTTGGTAAAACTTTCGATTTTGGCAAAACCTAGTGGCAAAGTTGAAGGTCCATTGGGCTGGTCAAAAAGAACAAGTCCAAACTTGATTGGGCTGTGCAAAAGTGATCACATATCACCCAAAAGTTATGGTAGAGTCACCCTAGTAACTCAATAACATTTCGCAATAAAAAAAAAACAAAAAAAATTACTCAACAATAACACACATAATATAATTAACGAAATTATATACATTGATAAAACATAGTTATAGGTTTATGTAAACATAATAATAAAAAAGTTCTTAAAAATGTCATCAACACGGCCCCCCATAGTTAGAGAAAACAAAACAAAACAAAACAAAACAAACAATCAACCTTCCTGGTGAACACCCAACTAGACAACATATGGCGAAGCTAGAGTACCCGAACCTTCCCCTTCTTGTTCTTCCTCTTCTGGTTCGGTCTGGTCTCTAGCTGGACCTGATTGGGGTCTCCCAAACCCAGTAGGCCAAGTCCTTTTCGCCGGTGCCGGTATACGCCCGAAGAAAAGCCTAGGTGGTCACCCATCGCAGTGATAAATCTGTACTCTGATTCTCCCTAGGTCGTGTGTGCGACAAAGCCCCCAACAGTCAAACAAGATTGTGTCGCCTTCCTGGAGTCCCACTGAATCGATGAAACACTTCCACCCATTGTACCGGAAGTACAATGAAGCGTGTTGATCATTGGCAATGTCAACAGCGAAAAATTTTTCACCAGGCAAGATCAGTGCAACCCGGTTGCAGTGTGCGAACAAATACTTGTTCGCAGCGGAGATTTTCTGCCATATACCAACAATATATATCAACATTACTAGGCATGGTTATAAAAAAAATTCTGCCATGAATCCAAACAGTTCTGTCAAACAATTCCATATATCAACAGTATATATAAAATTTCTGACCTAAGACGGACCATAAGTGGACCTGGTGTCTCGTCTGCCAGCATAGCAGTGCACATCGTGTGGTCCGTATCTGGAGTCCACGCGAACAAACGTCGTCCTAGACGGGGATTTTTTGGGGTGTGAATAATTCGCACCATTCCCACTGACTGAAATAATTCATCGCAGTCAGTTTACATTAGACACATACAACTACAACATATATATATATATATATATATATATATATATTCTGAACTCGACACAACTCGACAACACAAAGTAATAAAATGTGACAGAAAATTGCAGTACTAAACCATTCAAGCCATTCAGATAAACAAAAGTTAAAACCATAGATAGATAAGAAAAAAAGTCATATCTGTTACAAAGTTGATACAAAGTTTAGACGAAGTTAGCTAGTTCACGAAAATAACACATCAAGACACACACATCAAGACAGGTGAAAACAACTACTCCCCAGTCCACTCATCCCCATTGAAAGGCATAACATAGTTAAGCTTATCAACCAACCAATCAGCCCTCAGATCAGCGTCCATCCCAAGAAATATCTTCGCTTGCTTGTCCTCGACACGTAAAAAGTCGAGACCCTTCAAATACAGGACTCTGTCCCCCTAGCTTACAACCTTGAGTGCATCACACAATTCATCGATGTTCGGACCAGCAAATGCCACTGCCAAGGTCCTAACAGCATCCATGATGCCCTGTGCATACTCAGAGTTGCTTGGTTGTTCTTGGGGTCCGAAACGCGACTTCTTGCGCTTGGACTGCACAGGTTGCACTGGGGGTGGAATTGGGTGATGCGAGGGGCAGAATCACTGCAGTTGCTTGAGCTCTCATTATTTGCTGCAGTTGTTGCACTTGTGTCGAACGTTCCAACACCAGCACCATCATCCATGTAAGAGTACGAATCAGCCCCCAATCCATCTGCGATTGTATACATTCACAATCTACGAATCAGCCCCAGATTATTTCACACAACGATTTTAATAAACACAAAAGGGTTGTATCTTACCACTGCCTGCAGGTGACCCCTCAACTTGTTCATCATCAACTTCATCACCTGCGCATGCTCCTTCACCAGTTGCAGTTTCGTTGCCGATGATGAGGCTCAATTGTTCAAAGTATGGAAAATGCTTCCCACGAACATTACGTGATTCAAGATGAGCCTACAAAGCACACTTGTGTTAATCATTTTGTCAAGTTTACGACCCAACAATTACCAAACTCATCAACAAATGTGCCTTACCAGAAAGTACCGTTCCCAAACATCCTCATCTGCAGCAATAACAGTCTTGTTTTTGGTGTCAAAAGTAAATCCGAAACCAGACAAATCCAGAAGTTCCTTTACAATCTTGTAGTCCTTCCTAAGTGTCTTCAGGCGAGTCCGTACATGTTCAGAACTAACATTCATACGGAGGGCTGAATTGACACCATCTGCAGCTGTTTTCAATGATTCGGTTCTTAAGCCATTGTCAGCTCTCTTACCGTTTCTCAACACTTCTTCATACAAAGTGTTCAACATCACCTCTTCCATGTTGTGGGTCCACCTTATGTGGCACTTAACTGGCTTGTCAGTTGGGAAGTAAGGGTCCGCTGAATCGTTACCATTGCCCTTCTTGGTCTTTCTAGGCTTCTTGAACTGTCCGTTCGACATAGTTGTACCTAATCATCCCACACTCACAGTTATACACAGATATGAACCATACACCAGCGTATTATTCCAAACAACTTATCAAATAGTCCAAATCAAACATCCAAACATAATCTCGCTCATAACACTATCAAATAGTCCAAACCACAAATTATTCCAACTTATTACAATTATTGGCAAATTACCTCTTCCATTATTCGAACTTATTTCAAACACCCAAACAAATTATTTCAAACAACCCAAACAAATTATTTCAAACAACCCAAACAAATTATTTCAAACAACTCATCAAATACTCAAGCACAACACTACCACACTCACAACCCTAATAAAATCAACTAAACCTCAACGCTATTCCAGCTCATTGTAATTCTGATAATTAGTCCACATTTCCTTCTTCAAGTCATCACGCCACTTACTCCAAGACCGTGATGCGGATATGAGTATTCCACCGCCTTGCGCATTATCTGCCTCGGGGGGAACGGGTTCTTCGGGTTCTTCTGGTTCCTCTAAATCAGGTTCCACTACATCAGCTGGATCGATATCTTTGAGGAAGTTGTGAATTGCACAACACGCCAATATTATCTTTGTGTGTCTTCACATCATGGAATGGTGCTTTCCTCAAATAAGCGAAGCGTTTCTTCAACACCCCTATGATCCTCTCTACAACATTACGTAGCCTGGAATGCCGACAGTTGTACAGTTCTTCATCAGTTTCAACAGCCCGATGTCCTTGTTCTTTGAGATGGTATCGAACCCCACGATAAGGTGTGAGGAAGCCGGGACTTAATGCAAAGCCAGGATCCGCAAGGTAATACTTACCAGGGGGCAAGGTTAATCTCCTTCCTTGACGAGTAACCGCACATCTCAACAACCGCCCATCATGCGCCGACCCTTCCCACCCAGCTAGAACGTAAGTGAATCTCATGTCGAACGTACATCCAATTAGAACATTCTGGGATATCACTCCTTTCCGATTACGATATCTCGGTTGATCATCAAGGGGCACTAAGGTGGGGAAGTGGGTACCATCGATTGCGCCTACAGCGTCCTAATTAACAATTTACTTGGTCAGAAAAATACGAAAGAGTTTTTCGTACCTAGAAGAAGATGATAAAATACGAAAGAATTTTTCGTACCTTGAAATACTAATGCCAAAATACATCCCCAGGACCGTCATTGAGGGGTGAGTTCTCAGCCGTGGCGTTGACAACCACTTGCCTATACAATTGGAGACAAGCATTCAAAACCAAGTGGAAGTAATGGCTCACAGTTTGTCCAGAACGCCTAAACTCGTGACGTGTTCTTCTACACCGATTGTCGTGGCCGACTATGAGCAAGAACATTGCAACTTGTTCTTCAACTGACACGTACCGAGAGTCGGTTAAACCCATAGTCTTCAACCTAGCACATAACCGATGGAATGCAAAACGCCTCATCCTCAATTGGTCATGCAATCGTTGTCGTTATCGGTGTAGAACCGGGCTAAGGTTCGCCCACGCGACGAATCTCTATTATAGGTATAGGGAGCCCTAGGACCTCTAGGAACACGTTCACGTCTCGTTGCAATATAGTGCATTAACCAATCGACAGCTACAATTACAAATAGTAGCTGCAACGATACGTTCATCCTCGGTAGGCATTCTACAGAACATGTGGTAAGTTTAATTGGTTAATAATTTTAATTGTTAGTAGTGTATGAATGCGTAAGAGTGCTTTTTAAATAAAAAATTATTATAAAAACTTGTTAATAATTTATATCATCAATTTCACTTTTTACATAAATCTCACAAGACAAATAACAATTTAATTAACAATGCAATAACGACAACCAACATAACCAACACCAACTTCTTGACCAACCACATAAAGTCGTCCACCACAACAACATTGTTTAAGGGCCGATGACTGACTAGTGGAGATAGAGGTGCTTGAGATTGAGCGGCAGATTGGTAAGATTGACCAGAATGTTCAGACGGTTCTAGCGCATGAATGTAAGACTGGGACATAAGATGATTGGGATCACACATAAGGCGAGAAGATTGACAGAAACCATTTGTAAGATGTTGCTGAAGCATATGCCTTGCTTCAGCAATGGTATAAGCACCACGCCAGTCAGCGTTGCTAAAGCCGTCCATCTGTGACTTGCACTCCTCCCAAGTTCTGTAGATACCCGGACAGAACCCACGACGCACAACATAATAGGAATACTTACCCATTCTCTGAAAAGTGGTAATTAGATGTTTTCAACATAATGAGTTTATATGTATCAACTTTCAGTTTATATGTATCAGCTTTCAATTTATTTAACTATAGTTTCAGATTTCAATTTAACTATACTTTCAGATTTCAATTTTTATTTAACTATAGATTTTGTTAACATTATGAGTTACCATTACATCAACTTATTTCTTATAATATAGTTCTCACAACTAATCAAGTTACTAGTCTGTACTATGTGTGTAATTAAGAAATAACTAATACAATCATTAGTCTGTATATGCGTAGGAATTAACATAAAGTCCTACGATGTGTGTACAAACTAATCAGGATACTAGTATGTACTATTATTTGTGTAAACAATTAACAATCTATAGATGACAAAAACAATCTATATTAAAAGAAATTCTTAAAGAATTATTATATGTTGAAACTTGAAAGCATGATTATATAATAAAAACAATCTAAACTCAATTCATATACATCACTTCATTATTAAAACATGTCATTGGAATCCCAACTTATACATGGTAGATACCTACTGCATATACAGATACCTACTGCTGACAAAAACATGCTTTCTAATCCCAACTAATACATGGTAAAAGAAATAACCAACCTTGAAAAGCAAATGACGAGAGAAAGCAAAGACGAGTGAAGGGGAGAAAGCGATGGACAAGAGAAAGCGAAGCTGCCAAAAAAAATTCATACATCACTACTGCATACAATTTTTAGAACAAATAAAATAAAAAAAAAAAAACTCAAATCAAAATCATACATTTTTTAGCTGATGTTTAAACGATACTGGTCTGCAAAAGATACTGGTCTGCAAAAGAAAAATCCGTGCGACAAAACCACACATAAACATTCATCAGATATTATCAACATAGAATCTAGACATTACATACAAATATAGACAAACAAAAGAATTTTTAGAAAGGTGCAAAAATGTAGGAGGATATACCAGTAAAACTCATGAACAATGTGATACAGTATAGGAACAACTACTGAAAAAATCTAAGCACAATTTAAACTTGCTCGGTTATTCCATTCTTTGCTGAATAAAAAATCTGAGTACAATTTAAACTTACTCGGTTATTTTTCATTGAAGCATTTCATGAAAGAGGTATGATTCAAACACTTAATTGAACATGGATCTCAAATTGAGTGACTATGAATTTCAACAAAATATAATTGATAGTTATGTCAATTTCAAAGAAACTAGATTCATCAAAATTTATATGCAAAATTTCTTTGTTTACCAAATTGAATCACTCCATGTTTTCATTCTGACATTTCATCAAACAATTACAAAAACACGTAATTGAACTTACACACCTAACACGAATCTCAAATTGTCAAACAATCCAAACAAGTGAATCGAACAACTGAAACACAAATCAATACACAAATCGAACAACTGAAACAAGATAACTAATCGAACAACTGAAACACAAATCGAACAACTGAAATCGATTTGTCAAACACAAATGGATTTGTCAAACACAAATCGAACAACTGAAACAAGTGAATCGAACAACTAAAACAAGATAACTATTGAGATTGTGCTCATGGACATTGTAGATTTAAAATCAAGCAATTGAAATAGATCAATTGATTAATTAAAACAATTAGAACGAATCAATAAAAAAAGA
This sequence comes from Aquilegia kansuensis, assembly GCA_020826895.1. Lineage (NCBI taxonomy): Eukaryota > Viridiplantae > Streptophyta > Magnoliopsida > Ranunculales > Ranunculaceae > Aquilegia > Aquilegia kansuensis. The sequence goes on along the minus strand of CM037005.1, from coordinate 12,241,703 downwards.
AGCTGACGAACCTTCTATAGCTGTGATGAACAAATCGATGTGACGAACAAATCGATGTGATGAACAAATCGATGAACAAACCGATAGCTGTGATGAACAAATCGATAGCTGTGATGAACAAATCGATAGCTGTGATGAACAAATCGATAGCTGTGATGAACAAATCGAAGAAATCTATAGCTGTGATAAACAAATCGAACAAATCTATAGCTGTGATGAACAAATCGAACAAATCTTGTGCATTTTGTCAAAATCTCGGTATAATCTGTTGCAACAGATTATACAGCTATCTTGTGCAACAAATTTTAAAGTGAAATTTAAAGTCTCGGTATAATCTGTTGCAACAAATTTTTAAAGTGAAATTTTAAGAAATTTTAAAGTGAAAGTGAAGAATTATAAAGTGAAAGTGAAGAAATTTAAAAGATCTGAAAGTGAAGAAAGTGAAGATCTGTTTTAAAGTGAAGAAAGTGAAAGAAAGTGAAAGTGAAGAAATTTTAAAAGTGAAAGTGAAGAAAATGAAAGTGAAAGTGAAGAAATTTTAAGTGAAAGTGAAAGTGAAGAAATTTTTAAAGTGAAAGTGAAGAAATTTTAAAGTGAAAGTGAAGAAATTGAAGATCTGTTGAAGATCGGTTACAGATTTGTTGAAGATCGGTTAAAGATCTGTTGAAGATCTGTTAAGTGAAGATCTGTTTAAGTGAAGATCTGTTAAGTGAAGATCGATTACAGATCTGTTGAAGATCTGGGAAGATCTGTTAAGTGAAGATCTGTTGCAAAATCTCGGCATTTTGTCAGATCTTGTGCAAATTGTTACAGATAAAGTGAAGAAAACATACCTAATTGAAGATCTGTTGCAAAATCGCCATTGCAGTCGCCACCATTATTGTTTGTAGAGAATAGGGTTGAAGGTAGGGTCAGCTGTTTTAATTTTTGTTTATATACTTGGCAAATAAAAGGGGGTGATCAAGCAAAGCAAATTTTGCCTGGGGGGGGGGGGGGGGGGGGGCTAGGCAAAATTTGTCCGCTTTAATGCGGGAAAATAGAGGCACGTGAGGGTGTTCAAGCAAAGTTTGCCGAATTATCCGACTGGGTTATCAAACGCGAGCAAATGAAAAAAAGCGGGCAAATTCGCGTTTGCCACAGGAAAATCGTGTTATCAAACACCACCTTAGAATTGTCTCCATTGCTCAGCTTTGTACAATGACCACTTCTACCCTTCAGCCTTGCAAATGGCAAGGGATGAAAGGACTTCACTTTTCAACTAAGATGAAACCACTAAAATATTGAGGCCTAACATATTAAAAAAAAAAAAAAAACACTAATAATAAACTTTCAAAATTTTCAAAGAATGAAAGATCACTAACAAAGTGCACTTGCTAATTTGCTATCTCCTCCATGTCTTCGAAATTTACGGCCAAAGATATGTGTTTTAAATGATTGAGTTTCTTCGGAAGTTTCTTAGGCAGTTTCTTAGGCACAATCCCAATTGACAAGAACTGTGATACGAATGTTTTACATAAGATAAGCAAAATGAATATAAAAAATTGGATGATAGTTTTGTAGCAAAGTTCATTTACCTTAATAGAATGAGATATCACTTCAACCTTCTCAATCTTTGGTAGAATCTAGTGATCAATATGCAAATTTCATCTTGCACGATCCACAGCCAATGCAGTCAATGATAGCATTTACACCAGCATAACTTTGAGACATCATAGTTGCTATACTACTCCAGGCTAACTTTGAATCGTCGAACTCCCATGCACAGAGAATTTTGGTTCAAACCTCTTCTTCAATCAGTGTCATCATACGAATTCGGCCACCATTTTTTGCCATGTCAAATGAGAAATTAGAGTTCTCAGGGATGAGTGCAGGGTATACAACTACAAGCTTCAGTCTAGAGTTGCAACACACTAGCTATCACGAGGTTCAATGTAGTAAACTAATACTCACTCTAGTCTGAACACTTTCAAAGGAAATTCAGTCCAACCATTGTGCACTGATGAGAAGATGCACATGTGAAGACACAATTTGACCTCCATAAAACTACAAAGACGTGGTAAGATGATCCCAAGGCTTGCATTGCTACAGCCTTGAAGTGCACAGTACTGCAGACACTATCTATTTTAGGCGCAAATCCATCCTGAAAAGCAGCACATGAGACTATTTGAGGTTGCCAAAGGAATTGACGGTACTCCAATTTATGTGCAGCTTGATAGGGAAATGTGGCGCCAACTATCCACTTCTATGTCATACACCACACTTGACGGGTACTGAAAATTAAGCATAAAAAATCATGCATGGATCTTCATTGGAAAGGAGGTACTTGCTAGTAAACATACTTCTTGATGTGAATTTATTTATATAAACCCCATTTTTAGGCAATGAGATTATTTATGGTACCATAAATGGATATTGCTAATCTAACTACTTTATAATGAGGTTGGGCGAGTTGCTACAGTGAGCTGTTGTCACACACACATGGTCATAGTTTAATTTTATGACCTATTTACCCCCTATCTTTTAAAGTACTACTTAAAAACATCAACAACAAAAATAATAACTATTAGGGATGTAGGCTCAAAAGAGTTCAACATTGTGTACAAATTTGATAAAGTGATAGACATTTATGTGATAGCTCCACTTATATGATTTAGCTATAAAAGTCTTTGATCAGGTGCACCCAAACATAAGTTATAGTTGTAAAGATTGATAAATTGTCACCCATATTAATTTTAAATAAATTCATGTTTCATGTTCATCCTCTTATTTGTCCATAGTCTATTTTGTTTTTTAAATACAATAATATTATTTGTGATCTTTTTCATTTTTTTTTATTGGTGGGCGAGGTTGAGGGGACCCCTACCCTTTTTAAATTACATGTGAAAACTTATATCAACAATCAGCGGTTGACGTGTTTCTTACCCACAACCTCTCCACTTTTATGAGAGGGGTGCTACCATTGAGCCACAAGCCCATTCGTAATGGTTTTTTTTTTTTTTTCTATTTGTGATCTTATCCCCTAAACATTCTTTTTCTATTGTTATTATCAGATATTACTTAAATTATGTTATCTAATCTTATATTTCTTTTATAATTTAAAACAATATTTATAAACAAATAATTATGTATATTATAAATCCAAGTAATGTTTATTTTGTGATCTTAATATATCACAAATTTAGATTTTAAATTAAATTTATCACAATCAAATATTTTTGAATATTCCTTTTTCTCTTCAAGCCTCCCGTAATATAGTGCTTTCTCTTATAATACATCCAACGAATGTGCATTCCACTTGTTAGATTAAAGTTCTACATTTCTCATTTGTCGTGAAGGTAAATTAATACAATATGTGTATTCTTTTCTCATACCTTTTCTTCTCTGATCTAAGTTTCAACCTTTTTTATCTCTTGCCCCCCCCCCACCCCCCAATCTTCTAGCATCTTCGTTTTGACATTAATTAGTTGACATAGTTCCTATTGAGTTCTGTTGTCATTTATTGATATACTGAATATATAGAACACAAGCCTCTCCATCTACTTTTCCTCCATATTTTTCCGTCCAAATTAGCAAAGTAATTACTCTTTTTCCACATGTATGAGTTAAAAAAAAACTATCTTTCTAATTTTCAGATCTAGGGGGAAAATTATCTATGAAAGTCGTAATGAAATTGATAAAATTTAATAAATCCAATGGTAAAATATGTTTGTATCTTATAGATCTATTGATTGAAAAGAAAACAAATTATGTACAAACCTTCATTTGATGAAGGGTTTGTGTCGTTCTGGTAAATCGCAGATCCCATATGGATTTTGTCTTAGTGAAAGACTCATCTTTCCTGCGTTTTCCATGGATGACAACATCAAAACAATTTTATATATTATTCATGTTCTTGAAATTCATTTTTGCCTGCTCTACGAAGAAAAATGAATAAATATCAATTCCGAGCATGTGCTCTGAACAAACCAATGACTTTAGTTGGATTAGAGAAGGTTAGTCTCATCCAAGTTTTAACAAACGAAAATCATTTCATAAGTTTTTGTTTTCGCAAGCCAATGAGAATATGAGGGAAAAAAAGCTTTTTATCCTTACCAAAAATTGTTTTTTTTTTTTTTTTTCTGCTTCTTCATTTCTATCTTTCTCTATCTCTATTTGCATATAACAAATGTGTACACGTAGATGAGATCTTGAGCTTTGTTAATGGTTGTTATTGTTTGGCTTCTGTATAAGAGGTAAGAGGCTTGGTGAGAAGATAATGTTCAACGAGAGAAAACAATATGAGGGAATTAATGGAGGCAAATGAGGAGGTTGGAAGGGAAAGGAAAGCTAAGAAGCAGAAGAGCAAAGAGAGAGAAAGCCTTGGGAACAATGAATCTGGCTAGGGTTTCTTAAGCTATCTTTATATAGCAATTTCCTAGTGGTCAATGGCATACATGTGGCTGACATGGAGAGCACCATCTAGTATGAGGGCTACAAGTGGAAGCTAGTCCTGTGAAATGGGCCGGGCTAGGGCTAGCCGGGCCCTTCAACACTTAAGCCCTATAGTCTTAAGGGTCGGGTCAGCCCTACCCTTACTATTCATGAGGGCCGGGATAGGGCCGGGTTGACATCAAAATACTTAAGCCCTTACCCTACCCTTACCCTTTTCTAAAGGGTTGAGGGTCGGGCTCATAGGTCGGGCCTTAAAGCCCGACAATTTTTAACTGTGTATTTTATTAAATATAAATGAATTTAACTATAAAAATGAAAGGGCTTAATTAGGGCTTAATAAGGGTCGGGCTTAGGGCCGGGTTACACATTTTAAATATTGGCCCTGGCCCTACCCTTAAAATTGGGAGGGCTTGACATAGAGGGCTTTTTCATCGAAAAGGCCGGGCCGAACAGGGTCGGGCCAAAGGCCTAAGGGCCGTTTTAACATGCCTAGTGGAAGCCATGGGGAGTGAACGTGTTAGACTATGGATAGGCAGCCACCAGAGCAGCTGTCATATTGTCTTATTCATCGAGATCTGAAAATGAGTATCGGATGAACCAACAACTTAGATGTGATTTCCCTCTGTTGTAGTTGTCCAAAGGTTATATGTTGTTTTCTTTAATTTTTGTTTGGTCCTGATTAAATGGAGCATTTGCAAAATATAAATTAATGATAATTAATGTCATTATTTTAGTTTTTCTAATGGAATATTTCTATTTTTTTTTTTTTTTTTTTTTATTATTATTATTGGCAAGCAGGGTTGAGGGGACCCTTACCTCTTTAAATTACGTGTGGAAACTTATATCAACAATCAGCTGTTGACGTGTTTCGAAACCACAACCTCTACATTTTGTGAGGGGTGTGCTACCATTGAGCCACAGGCTCATTCGCAATATTTCTACATTTGACCTTGCCATATAGAAATTAATTTAAATCAACATACCAAATAAGGCTACAGATAATGAAAGAAACATAACCTAAAAATGTACCAATGCACAATCCTTCTTAACCATAAGAAGAGGAACCTTACTTTTTGATATAATTCTTATTTTAACATAATTTAAGAAGAAAGGCTATTTTACATTGTCTTCATTTCGATCTTTTATGTTCGTTTTTTTCTGTAATATTTGAAGTTTTTTGTTGTTGTCAGTTTAGATAGCAGATGGATTTACATCTAAACAGTTTGTTACTCGTGGAATTTTTGTTTTTTGAGTCTCTAATATCTAATGGAAAGATCTTGATCATTGATTGCAAGAAGCTAATAGATTACTCACAAGATTGCCTATTCCATGGATTTATCAAGAAAACGGGCGGTTAGGGCATAAGTTGAACTTTTGTTTTAGTAGAATTTGTATAAACCAATTGTAGAGAGAAAAAAAAATTACTCAAAGATAATTTTTTTAAGAAAAAATGAAAAAGGATAAGAGTTCCAGGAGGGTTTTATAGTGTCCCAACCACTAGTTTACAAAACGATGATACACGAGTATGGATTCTCTGATAGGAGATTGAATGGTGGTTTCGCAGCCCACCAACATCTCTCCCCTTTGTGCAAGTCATTTCCCTTTTTTGAATATGCATCCACTGCGAAGTTCACTTCTCTCCTATTCACTAAAAGAACCATATTTGGAAGTTTACTCCTAACAGTCTCCCATTCTGCTTTGAGAAGCCAATGAACTGTGTTGGTTTGGAAAGATCGCATTGGCGGTAAAGAATCTGCTTCTATCCAAAGTTTACTCCAACCTTGAGCAACTACAAGTTTTATACCCTCAATAATTGTTGCTGATTCAGCAAAAACATTTGCAGCGACCCCTAGCTCGCCATACCATGGTCCCAGGACCTCACACTTGTTGTTTCTGAAGATAACCCCCCATCCAGCCTGACCCTGCCTCTTGCTGCTCCCTCTGTATTAGCCTTGACATAACTTGGGCACCAATAGTATTCCAGCACTTTCAATGGCTTTTTCACTCTAGTCTGCAGCTCAAAGTCGTGTAAGATTACCAAGGCTGTCACACTATTGTTCATACAGTTATTACATTTATCTCAAGCCTTTTTGTTGCTTCTCTACACATATACATAATTGTTCCTGTGCTTGTGGCCTTTTCATGATACAAAGCTCTGTTTCTGGCCTTCCATAGCTGCACTACAGCTGTGATAGAGCATGCTTGCCAAATTTTATTCACTAGGGGACTATGTAGCTTGTTCATTCTAAGAACGCCTTCTATGTTAGTTGCTCGGGCATTGGTGAAGCTTGAAAAGAGTTGCAAGCATAGTCCACACCTCCTTTGCTAATTTACACTCATATATGACATCTTCATTAGTTTCACTTATTCTCTACAAACAAGGCATCTAGAAGCAAGTTGAAAGTTCCTTGGTTGAAGAGATTCATCAGTATTCATGGCCCCATGTAAGACTTTACATCCCAATGCAGCAACTCTAGGATGAACTTTAGCTGACCGCAGAAACTTACATCAACTAGTACCTTGTCCCTTCTCTCTGATAGCTTCAACGGCTGAGGTTGTAGTAACCTTCCCTTGGGTATTATAAGGCTAATAACATTTGTCTTCACATTCAAGCCTGAGATGGGAGTCCATGTTATGTCAAGTCCTAGCCTCATAGTAATAGATACCGAGTAGGCCCGTTCCACCTGCCACCCTGTATACAACTATACATTTGCATTCAAATTCTTCCATCTCGGATCACCAGGGTTTATGTACTCACAAAGTGGCTGAGTCTCTTTTCATTGAGGGCATGCTTGAGACCTCCATATACAGTAGAGGATTTATTTGTTGACCATTCCTTGTCCTTGGTAAGGTACTTCCCCTTCATAAATGAAGTCCAACCGTTACATTCGTTCTCTAAACTCTATGCCATTTTCATGAGCATAGACATATTCAGATCTCTTGGCAACTTCAAACCCACACCGCCTTCAAAATTGGGTTTACAGGATTTTGCCCTTGCCACAATTATCATTTTCCTTGCCCCCAGGTTACCTGTTCAAATGAAGTTCCTGAGTATGGTTACACACACGTCGAACACACTCGTTGGCCATCTGTACACTGACATGTTGTGAATGGGAATGCTAATCAGAATGTGTTTAACCAACATGATGCGGCTTTGTAAAGATAGCAGCTTCCCTGACCAGCTTGATGCTTTCTTCCTAATCTTTTCAACCAGAGGTGAGAACAAAGACTTGGAAGCCCTTCCTTGCGCAAGAGGCACACCGAGGTATTGTTCTCGCTGCCCTTCATTACCACTCAATAGACTTGAAGTTTCAGCTCTCCTGTTACATGGCATTGGACTGAAAAAAGCCTTGCAATTGTCCTTGTTAATTACTTGCCCTGACAGCAGCTGGTACCTTCCAAATATTTCAACAAGATTTCTTAGATACTTCTTATTTGCCGTAGCAGAACAGAAAAATATCATCAGCGAACATCAGATGCGAAGGACTGTTATTGTATCTGGATGTAGAGATCATGTGCTTCTTGCTTTGAACCAAATAGGTAATACCTCTACTCAAGCATTCCTCGGCTAAGACAAAGAGAAGGGGGAAAAGAGGATCCCCCTGCCGAAGTGCTCTATATGGTTAGAAAAAACCTTGGGGACCACCATTGATCATGACTGAAATGTTGTTGTTAGAAATAGCAGCTTTCACCCAATCCAGGTGTCACAGAAACCAAATTTATACAACACCTTCCATAGAAAGTCCCAGTTCAAGGTATCTAAAGCCCTGCGTAATATCTAGTTTCAATGCAACACTGCCACGTTATCTTCTCACCTTAAGTTCATTGAAGCTCAGATGCAATGCCAATATATATGTTGGTGAATGCTCCTCTCTTTCATAAATCCACATTGGCAAATTGCTATTTAGAAATCAGTTTGGGAGCCAGCTTTGAGAGCCTTTCTGCAAAGACTTTTGTGATAACTTTGAAAGCAAAGTTTTTTAATCAGAAAAAAAATGGTTTGGTAAGCCTGTTTTTAATGAGATCAGTAACTCGGTAATGCTGGCGGGATTCGAAGCCCAGACCTCTGGTATCATCACCCAAAGGTTTTAACAGCCCAACTGGTAAAACAAAGTTAGAAAGGCACAAAGGCCTAAAGCAACTAAGATTATTTGCATTTTTTCCTTTAGGCACCAGAACAATAAAAGTGGAATTAAAAGCAGAAGCGAACCATTTATGTCTACAAATGTAAAATAGCTTTGACAAGATCTGAACCAACTATGTCCCAAGTCCCAACAACATCTGTAAAAGGTACGTCCAATACCGTCAGGACCTGGAGAACTCTCTGTGTTGAGTGAAAAGACCATAGCTAGGCGCTAGCTCCCCCTCGGTTGATCTTCTTCATCAAATTAGATCAAGAAGATTTTTAAGTTTCTACTTGTTTGATTTAGCTAGTATTTAAATTTTTTATGCCAAATTTGATCTTCTTGATCAAGCAGCTCCTCTGCCAAAGCTTCTTGGTTCATTGCTTGATGCAAAATATCATCACTCTAATCCACTACCATTTTCTGTAGTTCAAAAAGCTTCCAATAATCAGATGTAATTGATTTGAATGTTACGATGTCCAAGACAAAAAAAAAGGTTGAACATCTGCACTATATGGACATCTTCGCAGTCAGTATATATGGACACGTCATCACCACTATACTTCATATTAATATAGTGCAGGGTTGAGTCGAAAGTGGAAAATTCCGACATAGACAGTTTAACACCGCGACTTACATATTATCCCTTTACATCATAGTTGAATACAACAGCCTCAAGTGGGTCTTCAGATTCATCTCTTATGATAAACGTGTCTCCTGTTTTACCATTTTTATACGATCCATCAATGTGGATATGTATTTTTCTAGGTTTTGGGCAGTGGCGTAGCTACGATTCTAAGTCAGGATGCGCACTCAATTTTGCAAAGCATAAAAAAAAAATTTAGCAAGTAGCAAACAACTAAATAGTGCTCATAATATCTCAAAGGTTTATTATATAATTAATCAGACATTTAAATAATTATTTATCTCAAATAAATACAGTATATAAATTACAAAAAATACTTGCCTTCCTTGATATACTGCTCTGGCAGAATAAAGTGAGGATTTCAGTAACAAAATTAGGCGAAGCAACATTTTGACGGCTTCTCACTAGTGAAAATTGATCTTCATTATCAGCGGCAGTAATCACACTCAAAGATTTGTATAATCATCAGCAACATTATTCTTTGTTGTTTTGCCTATACTAGGGATTACTAGCTCACTCGCATGTTAATTCTCACATTCATTACCTGAACTACCATCCCAGCAATGAATTCATCCATCTTCTTCTTTTGCACCATTGCTGCCATTTTTCATACCTAAAACCCTAACACAGAGTAGAGAACAAATCATGAAAGAAGACCATCAAATTAAACAGTAGTAGAAAGTTTGCCATAGTAATGCATTCAAATCATTTTTGGAACTAAAATTTGCATTCCAACCAGCCACTACCTTACCATCATTGGTACGGTCTATGGGCCAGTTCCAGTCCGGTCTGACGGAACACTCTCCACTCGTCTCCCTCCCAGTGCAAGGAGAGGAGACACAACTTTAGTCCGTGCTCATAAATAAAACAAAATGTTGCTATCATGTTTTGTAGCAAATGGTCTTTGAATCCATTTGGTAGCAACTATTTCTTCAATAGGCTCCATTTCATTTAGTAGCATTGATATGATCATGGTTCTTCCTCGTCATCCATGCCTTATTCCGGGAGATCAAATTTAAGTATGCTGTGTTCATTTCTCAACATCAAGATATTGAGATACAACCAATGATGTCCTACACTTTACATCGTTGCACGAACTTAATAACTTAATTTTAGGTTAGGAATCTAGTTCATCAGGTGATACTAGCTACTAGAGAAATGAACTGATTACTCTGGTCTAAGTTCTTGTATACATAAATCTTAGTATTATCCCCATGGTTAGATGTAAGAATATATATCCCTCCTGTCTCACTCTCATGGCATCCATTAATTTTTCATCGCGTTCATTCGTTCAAGTGCAATTACTACCAGACAATCTTAATAAAAACAAAAAAAATAAAAGAACGGCTTGCTTAGGTGCCAGAGTAGCCGGAAAGAAAGTGCAATCTAAGTTTGCAAACCAGTTACATGGAGTGAAGTTACCAAAACAAATTTTCATAGGAAATTAAAGAAAATCTTAATAGATGTGATATGAATAAGAGAAACTGAGAACAACTCTCAGCTCTCATTACAGGCACTGTAAGTTGGACCCATACATATCTGGGCAGAAATAAACCATGACAAGTAATTGTTTCTACCAAACCCAAAGGTGACCAACCAAATTGTTTGGAAAATAATTTCTTCAAAATTCATAGGAATTTTCCTTGATGAGAAAACACTGACAAGCAACAAAACAACACTTGATTTTGGTTCGTCAGAAAAAAATCTTCTATGACAACAATTGATGGACACACCCCTGTACTAAAGCTGCAGATGCATCAAGGTCTGTTGGACATTACAAACATGGATTTTGCGCTCCATCTGTCCCCCAACGTCCCAAGAAGAAAGCACAGAAGACAAGCACAAGAAAGTATTAGTACCATAAAATGTGCATCAAACTGATATATATTTGTCAAATACAACAAAAACAGTACAACAAAATGAAGAACAAAAACTAGCAAGAAAGTTAGGTACACAGAAAGGAGTTTACCGGCAACCAAAGTGATTAAGGTATGTCATTTTAAGTTTTTAACATTAATAATTGAGATGCAAAATTTCTTACCAAATGATAATACAATGACTAAGGTAAGTTTCTGAAAGATAATAAGCCATTTAGAGTTTCAAAGACACCCAGAAGGATACAACAACCAAGGTATAGCGAGGAGGGAATATACCGTTGCCTGAGAAAACTTCATACAACATTATCTTTCCCAAGGATTATAAATTTTTATTAGACAAAGCTGGAGCGCTATATATGGAGGGATCTACATTTGATATATATCAAAAGCTCAGAACAGCATCTGTACAATATAAGCTAATTAAGCTCTTAAACATAAGGTTCTTTTTGGAATAAATTTTGGAGAGGGAAGACTCTCTCATATATATTTAATTACTAAGCAAAGTTTAGTGTATCTCCCTAAGTCGTGAAAAGGAGATCACACATTCACAAGCACATAAACACAAACACAAACAAAATAGCTTACAAACTCCCTAAACATGTAAACATTTTTAGAGATACTATACAATGGAATATAATTAGCGCTAGATCGATGTCTAACAATACACCTCTAAATATTTTATTAGTCATTTTAAAACAGTGAGATATGGGATTACCCAAGCTGTTAGTATATGTCTCTAGAATTCAATGGCAATAAATTTACTAGTTGTAGTCGATGACAGTAACACGAGACAGGCTTTAATTATATTGCAAGAAACGCATTGACCCAAAGCTATTCCCTTGAATAACAAAGCGAAATTTCACATTATTTAATTATTACCTTAGCAATGCAGTCAAATATCAATTTTAGGCTGCAAAATTCATCAGAAATCATCGACAACGCAACCATGCACCTGAATAGAACAATCTCTTTTATTAGAAAGCACAACATTTTAAGTTCCAGCTAGATAAAGTAATATAACAATGTCCAGAATAATAAAATTTACTTTAGCAGATAAAAAATATATAAGAGAATCGGGAACAAAAACTAGACGCATCAAGTGCTCACTAAAAGGAAACGATGACATGCAAATGCAAGGATTGTTTCAGTGCAATGTAAGTAATTCTAATGATAAATGGCTCCAACATAAATATTTTAAATTTTGGAACCCACCAAGATAATAAGATTTAGAACCCGAAATCACATTACGTAGAAAAACTAACTAGTAATCATAATAGATTAACCATATAGAACATAACGAATCTACCTGATTAGTAGAATAAAGTTTAGAATAGTGGAAACCCTTCAACAAATGAGAAATGGTAGACTAGCATGTGAGAGAAAAATAGCAAAAAGTTTAGAATAAAAAAGAATTGACCTGCAACTAATATTTGATCTCATCAATGTGGTTTATAACATGGTCTTAAATAGGTTATTTAAAATGGCATTATAAAGAGTTACATATAGCACTAAAAATATTTAAACTGAGTTTGAACTCGAGTATAGAGATGATAGTGCTATTATATAGAACTATACTAAATCAAACAGTCATTTGATATAACCTTCACTAGCTGAAAAATCAAAAAAGGAATAGCATTGTTACATAGTTTCGTGTTGGCTGAATGGCTGTTATCAGATATTGTGAGCATTCCTACTAATGACCACATAAAAACCATGATGATATATAGTTGTATCTACTATCAAGGAAATAACGTCAAGCGAATAATTGATACATTTCAACAATATCAAGTAAGAAGCTTTATATTCAACAATATCAAGAATAAATATTCAAAATAATCAGAAGAAAAGTTTATCTTATTAAGGAAGAAATATCGGCGTCTAATGGATGGTGTACGTAGGTGATACTTATAAGTGTTCCCTATATATGCAAGTATATCCGAATAAACATGTGGGTCAAATGGTATCCTTTCTCACCATTCCTTGTCATTTGCCTTACTTGCAGCCCACATGTTAACAGAGGCGTGGTTCACTCGCTGTGCACCAATACTGCAGCAACCATACCATAAGCTTTTTAGTAAAACAGTAAAAAACATACACTATGTTGAAGAAATTACTCATTGGAATTAAAGGCCATGATTATAGTTATAAACATATACCATCAGCTGAAGATTTTATAATTCATCATCAGGACTTTTGAACTCTACAAACAAAAACAGTTGGGTTTTTTAGTGTTACATTGTGTTGCCCACGTTGCCAACGAAGAGCACGTATTTTTTATTTTTAGGGAAGAGCATGTATCAAACTACATCAACTTTCTCTGAGTTTCCTAGGATTTCCTTCCTTCTTTTCTCTAGTATATCCTTTTAATAGTCATTTTGCATTACAAGTCAAATGTAATGTTACAATGACATATATATGGTTGGTAAAAAGGCAAACTAGATACATAAATCACCCAAGGGATTCCACACATTTGATCACCTGTATCATAATTAATACGAACGAGGTAAACCATCCAAACTACACAATGTATCAATTAGTCGATCGATAAGATGCCATTACCGGAAACAATACCCAATGTGAACTAGTAAAAAATTCGCTTTTAGATTAAAATTCATACATAGAAACCTTCATGAAGTTGTGAATCATGCAAGTACAGAATCAAATAAGCCAAAAATGAAAATAAATTTCTCTATTTTTCTTTTATAAAAGTTGACAATCGATAAAAGAAAAACTACTTAATTAATTAAAACCATAGGCGACCACATCCATATATACATAGAGGTAATTAGAGAATATACAAAAAATATTTGATGTGTACCATAACAAATAGATTTAAACAAATCGAGTTTGATTTCTTTTGTCACCTTGAGGTACTGCCTTTGAGCCGAATAGCATGGAATTCCATTGTAGCATAGTCCACAACAGGTCCGCTCCTTCAATACAATAAACAGACACAAAAATTAATCCTAGCATCAATACGAAGGGACTAGATAAAAGAACCACCAAAATGATGGCAGTGGCGGAACCTACAAAGCTTTCCTCATTGCTTCTATAGACTCCTCTGTCCCCTGATAAAACGTTGAAAGCAGTTGAGGAAAAAAGTCAGGGTCATCGTCAACATCTTTCAGAGGCTTTCTCAGGCGCCTAAATTCTGCAGATAGTACCCCCTGCAACCAAAAAAATAAAATAAGTAACCAACCATACATTTTAAATAATTCAATCAATAATAATAAAAGAAAAAAACATAAAAACTTTGAATCAGTTACCTCACATATCAACTTAACAACATATTTATCAACCATCTGGTTCTGCGCACTTGCTGCCATTTCAACAACCTACAACCTAACAAAGAATTGAAAGAAAGAAAGAAGAAGGGGTATTATGAAAATGAAGAACAACAGCAGACTAACTTTATAGAAGAAATGATACATCTGTTGTGGTAGAGAATCTTAAAACAATTAATGCAATTTGGAACTACTTACCATTATAGAGAACCTGATATCTGACAAAAATAGATTCTGGGTTTAATGCCATTTACTGACTTATTTCATTTCCATTTGTTATTTCTTTTTCCTTATCTTGATTAAATTTTTTTCTTCTTCTTTCACTCATTTCTTTCTTCCTACTTCTTCATCTTCCCTCTCTCACACTATTGTAAAGTAGCCAAGCTTATGTACTTCTTTATGTCAGTCCATGATGAACACAGTCCAACAAAGGATTCAAGGTTTAGATTCATTTACCATTGGTTTAGAGTTAATCATACAATGTAACATTGGTTTTGTAATTTCATTTTTAATTGTATATGAAATTATAAATTTTTTTATTTTGGAAAAAACGCAACAGTCTGCAACATACTAATTAAGTGTGGAAGCCACAGAAAATCTGTGATAAACTTGACTTGTAAAATGGCATTTACAATGTTCGCGATACAGAGAAGTACTGAAATTATGAAATCCAACTAATAAGCCTTATTTGCATACTAATTTATCACAAGATATAGAGTATCATTGTGATTTTTCAATTCAAATTCAAAGAATCATTAAATGATAAAGATTGCAAATTTCAATGAAATCCAAAACTGAGACTGGAAATCAAATGTGGAAACTGGAACAAATAATTTCTATAACTGGGACTTGGCTTGGTAAAATAGAATCCATATTATGGATATGAAATCTTCTAACAACTAAAAATTATGTGATTTGGCCATAGATCTGGAGTGTGGAACAATACTCTCCACCACCGGATGTAGCCACGTGTCCATATGTGGGTGTAAATAAAACACTTACACATATGGGTGTTGTTAACCCTAGTGGGACTCTCAATAACACATGCCATTTTTCATTATATCAGTTTTTGGTTCCTGGCTAGGTTCGGATTAAGTGGGTAAGTAACCCTTCACGCCTTAAACAACATCGAATGGATTCAAGATAATTAACACAAAAGAAAGATGGAACCAGATGCAGTACGTGCAAGACGTCTCGTGTAAATGTAACTGCATTACTACACTATCCAATTGTGCCCCATGCATGCTTTACTAGAAGTATAAGAAGCACAATAAAACTTACAAACAATGGTTGATATCACACATTTACTAGTTGTTTGCATGCTCATTCTAAGTACAAACTAATCTTGCAGAAAATTAGGAAATTGTTCTAATGATTGATTGAAATGCTATTTTTCTAGTAATGAACACTCGCGGCTGACTTCCTTAAAAACAAATTTCTTGTTTACTTGTGAAATCATAATTCATAAACTAAATCAGTTCCAAATAAAAAAAATCAACGTCAATTGTTTTTATGGTTGACGAGAACACTGACAACAGCAGTTGCTTCTTTGGTTACCTAAAAAACAAAAGGCTGTATCAGTTGATGCTGGATTCCATATTCAGGCACAAAGCTTCTGACAAAAATGTAGAAAGCTAGATTATTTTAGACTTCAAACTGCAAACATTTCTAGGCAACTGCAAGCACATCAGTTAGATCCCGCCACATCACTTCGGCTTGGCATTGTAAGTGAGGAGCATCTGTCCCAGCTGCAACCAATGCCAGAAGAAAGCACATTAGGACACCTATGGAGGAAGAAAAACTAAAAGAAGAAAATATAAACAAAACTGACACCTTCGCAAGTAACAGAAATCAAAGTAATTATAAAAGAACACACAATCGCAAGACGGCATAATTAAGTTGGCTTGCCCAACAGTCTAGGCCCTTTTTTTTAATCATAAGTAGCTATTTCTATTAGATAAAGACATATTACATCTACTGTCTGGTGTAAACATTAGAGATATTGTCCAGATACAAGATATGGCCTAAGTCTGCATCAGGATTAGTGAACCACACTTATTCAGAATTTGCTCTCTCAGGGCTCTTTTAACTAGCAAGTCTGCATGCTAGTTGGCCACCATATATACATGTACAAAAAGAACCCATCTACACACACATAACTTTTTACAGTCTTCCATAATAGATACAACCATCAAACACAAGCCCATCCTTCAAATTAGTATGTCACCAGCTAACTAAATTAGATGTGTAGTCAGTCAGTCCAAACCTACCTTCCTACACCATGGGTAGAAATGTGGTTTGAAAACTGTGAATCTTGGAATGTAGTTACACAAAAAATAAAAATAAAGGAACTAAAAACCAAAAATGGGTAAGGAAACAATGGACGTTTTGAGTTTAATTTGCCTACATCCTACAAAATAACACAGTTATGCATCTAAAAGGCAAATGTATGTGTGTCACTGTGGGTTGAGTTTTCTTTTCGCACGAATATATGAATGATATTAATGAGAATAGAGGCTAATGTTTACAAGCTACTGTTACAGTTAATTTGCCCGTTAGTACACTATATTAGGATCTTCCAGGCTCACAATAAAATCTGGTTTACAATTGCTCCAGAATACTGTGGATTGAGTAATTTATTCAAGGATGGGAATCCGTACATGTGTGTGTCTATTCTCTGTGTGCAAGATTGGGAAATTCAAGAGAGTGCAAATATGAAACATAACAACTAAAGAAAAATTTATGTACAGTTTTATAGAACTAGATTTAAATAGGAAAAAGAAAAATCGTGTAGAAGACAATGAGTTGAGCGGTAAACAAAATGTTTGTGAGTTTGTTTGGATAAGGATATTTTCATGGTAAATGGTGTAGCTACAAGCATGTCAAAGAAACTAAAAAAAAAAAAAATAGGTCGTTTATTAGTACATTCCATGATTCAAGGGAAATAATATTAGTGTACGTAATGCTTAGTCTAAAGAAGTTGAATAATAACATCTTCAACAAAGGGAAACAAACTTCATCAAGATTGGGAAATTAAATAGGCTGCTAAGTATTGAAGTATCTACTTCAGATATGAGAGTTGAATACACACACTCCCACCACATATAATGACATATATTCTCTTGTTAACACATTCTCTTTTTTCACTTTGTTAAAAACATCTACAACAAATTCAATTCCTACTTATCATCATTGACACCAAGCCTAGCTTGTATTGAATTCAGGCATTTGAAACGTTAAGAAAAGATTCTACCATTACTTGATAAAAAGCACTATATGTACACAATTTGGTCTGCACAGTATTTATTACCTGAACTACTTGATCGAATTTCTCCCTTACGCGAAAAAATTCATTATAACCCTTGTTCAAGGCGTCAATAATCCTGAAAATAAAAATATTCCTATCAAAAAGGATTTGGAAAGAAAGGAAAGAGTATTTAGACTAAAAGGAAATTACTAGCCAATTAAAGAAAAATAAGAAAAGGAAATTGCAAGTACTCAATGAAATCCAACAATGACATTGAGTTCGTAATTTATGGGCCCTTCCAATTTCGTAGGATTTTGTGCTGACAAAATTCCATCCATCATAAATGACGCAGATGGAGACTGGCTTAGTCGCACAATGGAGACTAGCGTGCATGATGTAATATAATAGGAACAGAACGGTTGCCATTCAGCCTACTGCATTGATTTTAAGTGAGCAGAAACCATCTCATTTCAGACTTCTTACGTGGTATATCTGGGCTCTTTTATTGTGTTGCACTCGGGGTTGAAAATTAATTTAAGAAAGAAATCAACGATTGGGTTGGTGTGGAAAATTCAGATGGATTAGCTCAAGCCCTAGGGTGCGTTGGGGTTTTGCTACCAGGAAGATATCTTGGATACCATTAGGGGAAGGAAATCTTTCAAAAACCATTCTGTTTGGAGCTCCAGTTTGTAGACATTCCAAAAACGACTAGCCATATTGGAAGTGCAAATTTTAGGGAATGAATTACTTTGATCAAAAGAACCTTAACTCTTGTTCCAGTTTACCACCTATCTCTGTTGGTTTACCAGTTAAGCTGATGAAGAAAATAAAGGAAGCCATTTATGACTTTCTCCGGGGCACTTATAACATCAATAGAAAGGTTGGTAGAACCGTTCTAGCATATAGAAAATGAGAATAAGAACGGTCGCTTGACATAAATGGCAATAGAAAGCTTGTCCAAATGCTGTATAGCCTGGGGCATAAAAAAAAATTGTTTCTTAGGGTGTAGTGTCCCAGAGACTTGTGCCTTTTGTGACCAGGAAAAGGAAAGGATAAATAACTTGTTTCTTAGACACCTCTTCGTGAAATTGATGGAGACAGCTGATATGGTGGACGCAAGCTGATGTAAAGAGGCAAGTCGAATGGGATAGGAATTTGGTAATAAGATGCTAAAACATAGCCGGATTGAATCTGTGGAATGTCATAAATGATCTGATCTTCAGATACATAGAAGAAAGAGTGAAAGGGTGGTAGTAAATGTAAGGCAGTTTGCTGGTACTGACTGCTATTGTGCTAGGTGATACCATAAAAAGTGCCCGCATATTCTCAGAAATGATGACAGAGCGGAAGCCATGCTAATCAACTAGTCATATAATTAAGTGTGCTTGGTTGAGCTTCTTTAATTAATGCCCTTGTTTTTTATAGGGTGTGATAACTCACTTCCCAAACTCCCATTTATTAAACTACTGTATAGTGACATCAAAAAAATTTCTTCATCCAATTTAAAAAAAAAAAAAAAAAGAAGAAGAAGAATTAATGAAGAGCAGAGCATTTTTTGGTAAGCAGTGTGTTTCATAAGCTAAATTTTTAACATGATTTTAAGTGAACTGTAACATTGATTAGAGATGCTACCGTTGGCTTCCACATAATAATGATAGAATTGTCTTAAAATAAAGTTTAACTTTTAAAAGACGTAAATAATGATACTACAGAATACAGGGGATCAAACAATTTCTTGATAGAGCCTTTTAACAGAGAAAACCCCAACTTCCTACTAACATAATTTCAAAGTGGTGTTGTATTCATTTGTTTTCAATCAACAAAACAAGTTATTACCTCAGAAAACAGATTAAATCATTTGCTCGTAAATAAAAGAGTTTTCAAAGAAAGTGCATCAATAACTAAAGGGAAAGTTCAATCTAGTTAAAATGGGCATAATTAATATTCTTATTTGTTTTATACTTATTTAGTTGGTTTGATGAATGGTGTGTAAGTACAGAGGACACATTTATAAGTGATTACAATCAAAAGCATAATAATGATATATATGAGTTATGAGAGTAAAATAAAATCATTTCTCACCCTTGCATATTTCCCTGATTAAAAGCGTCAATGAAATCCTTACAATAACGGGCTACTTGGTGTGCACCAATACTGCAGCAGCAAATATACCAATCCAATAAGCTTCAATGCAGAACAGAACAGTAGGAGCCATGTATAATTACATGTAAATATGCAATGCGGGAATAAAAGACTGTACATGAATTAGGTCTTAATAATTATTCGTGTTGCATACGTATGTCAAAATTGGAAGCCGAGCTTATTTTCAACAGGCTGCTGGCCAAGGATTTAAGTGAGAATTTTTGTGTATTGTAACACATGATAGGCAGGATTACAGGATATTTGTAAACTTCATTTGTATATAAATACTTTTCAGATAATGAACAAGTCATCCTATATGAGGTTTCTCTAATCCCTTACGATGCTCTTTCTTTTTCTCTACTTCAAATTTTACATTTATAATCAGTATCCGGTAAAGGTAGCATAAACTTTTCCTTTTCGATCGACATAATTGATAGTAGAAAAATAAAACGTAAGTAGTTAGAACAGAAGATACATTTAATCACATCGCTATCTGCTGTAATTTATTTGTACATTTTATAAATTAATAGAAAAATTAAGAAATTTAAATTATTCATTGTTAATTAAATTTAGTACCTTGAGCTACTTCCTTTTAATTGATGAACATGAGCATAAATTATATTGTAATCCACAACAGGTTGTTTACTGCAAAACAAAATCCAAAATTAATCCAAGATCAAAAAAAAAAAAAAACTACAACTGTTAATTAAAAGTAAAAGTAAATTTACAAATGTTTTTCGATTTCATTGAAAATCTTTGTGGCGTCTCGACAGAAGTGAGTGATCAAGTCAGTAAGAAATGCAGGATCTTTTTCAGGATCTTGTAAAGATACAAGTTGATCAAATTGTGCATCCAATATTTCCTGCAAACAATAAACCAAGAAAAAAAAAAGGTTACCAAACTTAATATATATAATATGTATACTCAAATAAAAATGTAACAGAATTTAGAGAAGAAGGATATATGATTACTTGTTTAAAACGCATATCAGCAATTAATCTATCAAATTTTTGTTTAATTGCTGTATATGACATTTCTGTAATCTTAAAAAGCCTAATAGCTAGAGATATTAAGAAAGAGAGAAAGAAAGGAAGAAGAAGAAGAAGAAGAAGTAGATTAGTAGTATGTGGTGATTTTTATATATAGAAGAAGAGAGGAATTCCATTCTTGTTGTTGAATAGATTTAGCAATTATTTGAAATTTTGAACACTCGTTTGTGAGTTGTTTCTGTGTGTGCATGTTGAGTTTATGAAATGACTAAAATGCTCTTTCCTCATTAATGTAATTAATTGTTCATTTTGAGAAACCTCTTTAAAAACAGTTTTTTATTAGGTTATATAACACGTGTAGATTTTCATTGAATTGAGGAGATTAGATAATGGGCGAATTTGTCAAAACCCCAGGAAAGTGTCTGAATTTGCATAAACCCCAGACTTTTTTTTTTATTTGTATTTACCCCAGCCCGTCAACTTTTCTGTTAACAAGCCGTCTGCTGACTAGGATGCCTTATAGAATTACTAGAATACCCATCTAAGTATACCAACAGGTTTCTCTCCAAAACAGATTTTCCCTCCAAAATACATTAAATACTGCCACGTGTCAATATCTTACAAAGTTAAATGGACGATCAGATTTTAGATCTAAAGTACCACAAACTTGTTTTAGAACACTTTAGTCTTTTGGTTCTACTCAATCTTTCTATTATTCTCTACTCTAATTAAGCTTAAAGCTTGAATACCAACAAAAGCACTTAACTTGTAATTGTCTTAAACAACAACTTCTAATTCACATGATTTGAATGTAAAATTTTAATCTTTAATGTAAAATTGACCGTTAATTTCTAAGTTTTCTGAGTTCAGATTGTAGTATTTGGTATCTATGTTGAAGTTGCAATTGTTAGGGTTTTCTAATGTGTTTTGATTGTATAGAGATCTTCAAAGTTAATTCTTCATTTTAATTTTTGTTTCTTCTTCAATCTTCACAGTTTTCCTTCGAAGCTTGCGTTCTTCAGCTATTAATTCATCTAACCACATAAACCCTTTGAAGCCATTGATTGAAACAACTCAAAAAAAAAATAGAAAATAAATGAGCCTTCGTCACCACCTCCCATGGCTGAAAAGATGGAATTGGAATGGAGAAGACGGTTAATCAATTGTTTAGGTTATATCTCAGCCATCTAATTTGTTAGATCTGAGCCTAGATTAATCTAATGAGGGTACGATTGGTATGTTATAAATAATTTATTTAAAATTATGACACGTAGATTAATATTGGGGTCAACAGACGGTTTGTTAACAGATAAGTTGACGGGCTGGGGTAAATGCAAATAAAAAAAAAGTCTGGGGTTTATGCAAATTCAGGCACACTTTCCTGGGGTTTTAACAAATTTGCCTTTAGATAATCTGGAAGAGTGAAATACCTTTTATTGCAGTAAAAAAAATGCACTTTTACTTTGGCTGAATATTTATAATATAGGGGGGAACTTACTTAAAGGGGAAATGGAGATGGGGTCATGGGGAAGGAGAAAGAGAGGAGGGAGAAAAAAGAAGAGTTAAGCAGAGAGAGTTGTAAACAAACAGATAAAAAAATGGTATTCCGACCAAAGTATAATTGATCTCCTAATTAAACTCAGTTGATTACAAATTTCATACAACTGACAAGGTTGGACTAGAGCATATAGATTAGTGAGGTGGGGTTATGCCTTTGGCGCATTTTTGTGCTTTGAACGACATCCGAACTAACTTTGAGCAGGGGAAGGGGGTACTTTCCACTGTACTTACTTGATGAACATATGTGCCTCTCTTTGGTGACAGCAGGGACGCAGCCAGGATGTTTTTAAAGGGTGGGCAAAGTTTTGTATATAAGTAATGGACTTAAAGAAAAATTAAGAGTGGACATAACATAAGGTTTTTCAAGCCAAAGACCACTTAATCATACTTCTATTATAGGTACAGTGAAACATTTCTATAGTCATACTCTTGGGACCAAAATAAATTATTACCATAGAGAGATTATAATTTAATAGAGTTTTACTTAAGAAAATTATCGTATAATTTCAATAATGGTATAGTTTCAAAACAATAATATTGCTTAAAGATATAGTGCACATATACTAACTTGTGATGGGAAGTGTTAGAAAATAAAAAAAACATATTAAATGTCTCAAATTTTATATTTTCTTTAATATTTTTCTCAATATGTAATATATTTTTTATTAATATATACGTAATTATAACTATGTAGAGACAATTTTCTTCTAGATGGGACCTAAAAAATTTATAACTTATGACAATATGAATATTATTCCTATCTATAACTGGTCGGAATTTTTTATGACTATGTAGAGGTTATTCCTATATAGAGTATTTCTATAGAGGGGTTTTACTGTATTTTCACTTTTTCCTGAATTTAAGGGTGGTCGGGTGACCACCCATGGCTCTTCCTGGCTCCGTCCATGGGTGACAGGCCCATCTGCCCAACCTACCAACTCAACTAGTCCATTGATATTATCCCTACATACTCACCACTAGGCCCAAGATCATATCCATGTTGTGGGGTTTTATAGCTTCTATTACCCAAAAAACCTTGACATTATTTAGAGTTTTAGATCTCTTAATAACTCAAGTGATGAGCTTCACACATAATACATGTGGGATTACGTTCCACAACACCTTTATTACATTGTAATATCAGTGATAGTTGAAGTAAAAATAGAATATGGCCAAATAGCCCTTTTCGTTCCCAGAATAGGAAAAGTCCAAAGACTTTGAGAATCCAATTTATAAAAGAAATCCGAGAGAGAATCTAGAAACTCTTGAAAAATAAGTAGGCTTCAATGCCACCATAAACTCTTTAATTAAAGACATGATCCTTTGGTTCAAATTAAACTTAAGAACATACTCCCTTCGTATATTACTGTATATTACTCTATATATATAGTAAGAATAAGAAGATGAACAAACGTAGGGGTCTTGCCAATTCTAGAATTATTGCGTCCTACTTCTATCCAATGAAGGGAATCATTAACAAGTTCACCCATTGCATATGACTATCATGTCACGTAAGGTGAATGTCTTGAAACATCCCTCCCAATGAATTGCGTAGTGAGTAAATATTATATTGTGAGTGAAACAGTTTATGTGACCAGAAGGTAATTATCATAAAAAGAAAAATATGCACCTAATAAGTAGAAGCAACTCAACTGGGAGTCTATTTAGGGACGGATCCAGGAATCTGAGTTGGGGGTGCAAAGTTACCCTCATACCCCTGCAAGTACGCGATGATGTAGGACAATTTTATAAAATCCAAATTTTTATATCCATGGAAAATATTTATTTCCTCAATTAGAGCAAAATGTACATCTCCCCTACTTCATACATCCTAACTTGCTAAGTATCTATGCAAATCCTTGAAAACCATTACTTATTAAATTCTCAAGATTTGCATAAATCTTTATGGAATGTGTGCTCTGGTTCTAAACTAAACAATAAATTTTATTATTCAATTTTATTTTTAAATACAAAATTAAATTAACAAAAGGCTCCGGATTTTGCCAAGGGGAAAATTGATTATGCCAATGGTTATTTCTTAACTTTACAAAATTAAATTAACAAAGGCTCCGGATTTTGCCAAGGGAAAAATTGATTATGCCAATGATTATTTCTTAACTTTACTAATTTGCCCTTAATTACTTTTCATGAAATATAACACAACTGGCACAAAATACATATAAAATTATAATGACAGATTTGCCCATTGCCCAAAAATAGGAAAATCTATTAAATCTTAACAAAAGAAGATATTAGTTTGAAAAATTCTTATGGGTCTGACTCATCGAAATATCAGTCCACCCGAAACCCAATGACTGCAAGACCAGTTGTGAGTGCAGCAGGCACTAACACTGGGCTACAAAGGATGATAAGTGGTGTGGTCACAGCTAGACCAACAACTGTAGCAAGTAAGACCAGCAAGAGTAAGAAGAAGACCACCCAAAGGAATTAGTGTGAATATGTGATCACTGCAATGTCTTGAGAAGCTGTTTTTTTTTTTGATTGGTAAGCGAGGTTGTGGGGACCCTACCCTTTTTTAAATCAACAATCCGCTGTTGACGTGTTTCGAACCCACGACCTCTCCACTTTGTGAGAGGGGTGCTACCACTGAGCCACAGGCTCATTCGCGACTTGAGAAGCTGTTAGGCCTCTATTAGGTAACATACTCTTGATATCATCAGTTGGACTTTGTTGTCCATAATGACCATGTTACGTTGTGGATGTTGAACTTCAGCCATGGTTGATTTAAATTTATTCTCAGAAAAATTGAATTAATAAAAGAGATACTTCAACCAAATTGAACAGCTAACATCAACTAAAGGTCTGAAGCCATTAAGTAATGGGCAAAGTACCTCAAAATAATGAAATCATTACAATTTACAAAAGAAATTTAAAAGCTTGTAACTCCTACTTGATGACATCGATAAAACTATTTTCTCCTACGAAGACAACCAAATGAAAAACCAAACATTCTTCCCATGCATCCGCCCTTATTCATCAAATTGCTATTTTCTCCTAATCCACAAAAGTACCCTGTAGAGAAAATATGTGTGTAAGTTATAATAAATACATACGTCGACTCTAAGGCATATGTATCCTACTGTTGCAGGACAATGACGCTGCAGGGCAGGGATGGGGATGCTACTGTGAAAGGCAAGATGGAGTTGTTGTTGAACCAGACTATAGGTTACTTTGTATTTCTGTTTTTCTTGTATCTGTTATATGTACTGTAAAGTAATTGGTTGTGGTGTTTGGTTGTTGTGTAAAAGATGTGTTGTCCTTTGGGGTAACCTGATGATGCATCATGCATGAAAATGCAGGCTGGTCAGACTATTTATACTTGGTTTCATGATCAATAACATTTCTACATTTTGTTGAAAAATAAAAGTGCATGCTATAAGGATTTTAGTAAAGTTGTTATAAGTTCAAACTTACCAAAATCCGTGCAAAGCTTTTAGGTATTGTATCATGTCTTTTCCTAATTCATTCTTCCGGACCTGTGAATAAAAATAACATTGACAGACATTATGACAAATGCTATAAAACTAGGTAGATTATATGAACTACGTAAGAAAAACAATTAATATAAAATTGGCATCAAACAATAGAAATATATTTACCCAATGTGTCCATAGGCATGGAGTTCCAATTCACCCCATCTAAAGTGTTCTTTTCAGCTGGATTTAGCTCAATAACAGCAGATTCTTGAGTCACGTTAACACGTTTACAAGTTCGACTATTGTGACCAACTTCATGACAGCTACTGCACTTTCTCGACTTTTCAACAATCTCAAATGCTGATGGATCCCTTCTAGTGGAACTGGACACTTTCTTAGTCTTAGAATTTGTTGGACGCCCTTTATGGGAATGAATAGGAGGATCAAACACAATAGGCACGGAAGAATTTATAAGTTGAGATAGACGTTCTCGAGCAATTATCTTATGAGCTATAGGCCACTGGTGATAATTCTTTTCTAGTTCTTGAAATAAACCTGTGAGTGAATCTGTTGTATTGCCTGGATCAATGACAATGTTATCTTCAAATGATCGTTTATCAATTCTCCATTGTGGGTGTATATCAGAAAGCCATAATACTCTATCTTTCATACATCTCATCATATGTGCACAAGAAAGACCCATCGTCGCAACAAACTGGCGTTTACATGCGTGCAAGCTTGAATCAGATAAAGCTAATTTATATTGTTCAAATAGCTTCTCCATGGCAAACGCTGATACACAATAGACAATTTCTTTGAAAAATGGAACACATATATTATGACGAAGTGTGAGCTTTTCACTTGCAAGTTTTGTCTTGATTTCTAGAAAATTATTTTCAACTGCAAGACATATCTTTTCTTTCGCACATGGAAATCACTAGTAGAAACCTGCAAATATTTTTAAAGGACTGCATGTGCACCTTCTGCCCTCGAAGTAACTCGATTTCCTAAGTACAAGTGAATGTCTGTCCATTCCTTTACAAAACGTTCTTTGAACGGTAGCCATGTTTTTTTTATGTATTCAACCACATTAACTTTCTCTTTATAAGTCACTTCAAATTCTTTCCATGCTGAATTAAATGACGACACAGAATCTGATTGAACCAGATCAGTCCACCCAGTTATAAATGTATCCCAATCATTTTCTTTTTTTTCCTTGTCTTCTTTGAAAAACATTTTACAATTTGCTATAATATTTGTTTCAATATGCCAAAAACATAAGAGGTTTGTAGTACTTGGAAAAATTACCTCAATGGCATTCATGAGAGCAAATTCTCGATCAGATACAATAACCACAGGTTCATCGCTGCCTAACATTTTCTTGAACATACTTAGAGCCCAAGCATAGTCACTTGTTTCCTCCTTTGATAAGAATGCAAAACACGAGGTAAAAGAAGTATTAAAGCTTGAAACTCCAATAATATCAAGTAATGGCATCTTGAACTTGTTGGTTTTGTAAGTGCAATCCATCACAAAGACATTTGGGTAGCTCTTGCTTAATTTGATTGACTGGGGATGAGCAAAAAACAAATGAGTAAGCCTGCCTTCTGTATCAACTTTAATATTGTGTAAAAATCCTCCACTAGAGAGTTCCTCAAGTAAAGCTTGAATAGGTGTTCAACCTCGTAGCTTTTCCCTACGAATCTTGGCTTTTGTGTTGTAAATTGTCCTTGATATGGCTTTAAGCTTTGGATTAGCCTGGCGAAGCGAAGTAAGAATCTGGCGTGGTGGTATGCCTGACATGCACATTTCTTTGATCCTCAATAACTCCTTGTTAGAAAATCGACGGAAAAAAGGATGCTCAGACACGTCTTTCGATGCTTCATGGTTATGAGTTCCATTGTTTATTCTGATTATCCATGAACCATCGACTAGTTTGACACCTTTAATTCTAAAGGGACAATTAATAAGTCGAGAACCACTTTTCTTTTTCCGTTCTTCAATCGATGTATTACTTCTATTCCTATAGGTACCTCCTCTATCACAACCATTGTAACATATTTATCCTTTTCAGAATCTCTTATGGTTGTAGCATATCCTTGTGATAAAGAAAAGTCGTGCACATATTCAAGTAGCTCTTCTCGGCTATTAAAACTTAAAAGTCCTCACTGGTGGTGGAAACATTTTTCCATCTTCAAAAACTTCTTCATTTTCACTTTCTTCATTGTTTACTGAAACTACACTTGT
Organism: Aquilegia kansuensis; assembly: GCA_020826895.1. Classification (NCBI taxonomy): domain Eukaryota; kingdom Viridiplantae; phylum Streptophyta; class Magnoliopsida; order Ranunculales; family Ranunculaceae; genus Aquilegia; species Aquilegia kansuensis. The sequence goes on along the minus strand of CM037005.1, from coordinate 12,213,719 downwards.
AGCCTCATAATCTTCATTATCGTTTACAGTATGATTCACTTGTTGTGCATCCATAATACTTGTAAGAAGTGTTTAAGCCCTGCATTCAAAATAAAATAATTGGTCTATATAATCTTACTAATAGCAGTAGCAACCTATAAAGGAATCTTATTCATATGATTTTATTTTATTTTGATCAAGTAGCTATCTCATTGATCAAATCCCCTTTTTTTAGTTATAAATTTAAAATTCGAAGGGCAAAAGGATATGTAAACGTTCTCAATAGAAAAAAAAGAAATGTTGCCCTTGTTTTTTCCTTGCGTCAAATGTTTAGCAATGTGTACAGTACCATATAAAGGAATTTAATTAGTGCATCAATATAAAAGAGACCAAACTTCTCTGGTCTCTCAAATGAACTCAATATTGAATAGAACTATTTCAACAATTGTAGACATGTACTACTGTCGATTTCTCCAGTTCATCACAAAGATATGTAATTATAACTACTTATATGATATTGATTAACTAAGAATCTTAAGCAATAAAAAAAAAATTAATCGAAGTTTGCAATCAAAAATAATTAAAATCAGTTATTAACAAGACTTACTTCGAGTTGACTTTATTGATGAATAAAAATTGTCATGAATTTTGGATCTAGGTTGTGAGATTGTGTATGAAACTAAGAAAGGTGAAAATAGAATAGTAAGTCAGGAAGGGAAAATGAAACCATATGGAGGGAGATATTCCTAGTTTTTAGCGGGAAATAATGAATTAATAGATTTTTCCTATTTTTGGGCAATGGGCGAATCTGTCATTATAATTTTATATGTATTTTGTGCCAACTGTGTTATATTTCATGAAAAGTAATTAAGGGCAAATTAGTAAAGTTAAGAAATAATCATTGGCATAATCAATTTTTCCCTTGGCAAAATTAAATTAACAAAATCTTAATAAAAATTAGGGTTACCTGTCAGAACTTTCAATTTTCCAGAAATGCCCCCACAAAGAAAAAGACTATTAAGAGTCTATCTATCACTCTCTCTCTCTAACATAATCTCAGTTCCTCTTTCTCTCTCCAAAACCCTTACAAAGAAATGAACCAGACCAAGAAATCCATCACTTTCGGCCATTGAGTTTGAGTAAGTTAATCTTTTTCTTTATCTTCTTCTTGTTCTTTATTGCTTTTTTTGATTAATCATTGTTTAATAAATCGAAATAATGTTTAAATTTTCAGGTTTTTTTTAGTTGATAATCTAGCTTGATGAGGAAGAAGAAGATTAAGAGTTTGGACGTTGAGGTTCCACCAGAGTTATGGGAACAGATACTTGCTTATTTACCAATTAAGTCGATTGCGAGGTCCAGGTGTGTATCCAAATCATGGTTTAAAATGCTTACTGATCTTAAGTTTCTGGAGATGAACTTTGAGCTTGTTAAAAAACAAAGTAAAATCGACCTCGAGACTATGGTTTGTGATGGTGATGACCTATATTCTTTGAAAATCGATCCATATGGTGGTAATCATAGGGTTATAGAGATAGATCATTCATTTGACATCATGGAACCTTATACTCGATCGTGGGTTCTTGCGAAGGATTGATTTGCGTAGCTCAAATCGATATTGCTGATGTATATGTGTGGAATCCACACACACATCAATTCAAACATAGAAGAGATTTTTCTTATCCAAATGAACCACATGAACAATGTGATTGGTCCTACTTGTTTTATGGTTTTGGTTATAATGCAACTAAGAGGGACTTTCTACTTGTCAAAATTTTCAGTACAAACGACGCTGAATATCAATCGCATGTTTATGTTCATGCGTTGCGTAGGAATTCATGGCGAAAGATTGAGTACTTTCGCATGCCGTATGTAGTCACTGTAGATGGGGGTGCACTCGTTAATGATTCTCTTCACTGGCCAGCATATCATTTTACTGATTCAAATGAGTCTGTCAACCTATTGATTGCTTACAACATCTATAAGGGTAAAGAGTTCAAAGAAGTCAAATTACCTGACCTTGAATCTGAAAATTGGCATATACGTAGTGTTGGGGTGCTCAACGGGCTTCTCACTGTACTTTTTGGTGATAAAAATGATACGACCAAACTTGAGTTATGGATAATGTTAGATTATGGTCGTAAGGAGTCGTGGAGAAACTTGTTCAAAATTACAACTTCAATTCGTCTAGGATGGTTAAGTATGCATCCACTATACTTCATGAACAATGGTACTGAAATATTGCTAAGTCATAGGGAAGGTTTCTATTTTTATGACTCCAAAGATCAAGATGAACCTCTAAAGAAATATGTGATCCATAATCTTCCAACAGGGATATATCGGAGTATAAAATACTTGGACAGTGACATCTCAACCCGTTGAATTCAGCGAATCTTGACATAAACAAGAAATAGGAGGTATGTTGGGGAGTGGTCTTACGCATAATCATCTAATTGCTTCCATGCCAACCCTATATGGATGAGTTCACTGTATGCTTTATTAACTTCATTTGCAGCGAGTTTAGTTCATTCAAGTACTTATTATCTGTTTTATATTCCTAGTGTTTAGAGCGACAATTAAGAAACAATGAATGGTCGAGTTGCTCCACTGTTTGAGCTAACTTTTATCTATATGCATGCTAGAATTCATTAAAATGTAAACTTTTGTCTCTCCCCTTCTTCCGCTTTCCCTTGTCTGTTCTTTTCTACGAAGGCCTGATGCCTAGACTCGCTAGATCCTCAAGTATATAGCGTAGAGTTCATGAATTAGGGAAGTCCTTTATTAGTCAGCTGTATATGCGGTGCCTACCATTTTTTTATTTATTTATTTTGCAATGTGCAAGGTGGCGTTTGGCTGGACCCTTACCAGTTTATTAATCAGCAATTTCCAAACTACAATAGACCCTTATAATCTTTTGTTACAGCAGCTAAGTCGATATTTTGTAAGGGAGGAGAATCAGTAACAAGTTTTCCATCTGATTCGCATAGGTTTGCAAGCCAGTCCGCAGCTTCATTGAGTTGCCTGTAAACATGTTCAACTCTGGTGTCCTCAAACAATCAAACTTGTTAAGGTAGTCAAAAATTTCATGTGCCAGCAAAGTGGTTCTCCAAGTAGGAAGTGATGCCCTTTTCATGATTCTTACAACTTGTAGAGAGTCAGATTATATGATAATCTTTTTAACTCCAGTCTCTAAAGCTAATCTGAGTCCTTGTGCCACTCCCATGAATTCCAAGAAAATAATGGACACCATTGATAAGCCCTAAAATTCTACCATTAGTTGTAGGCAAAGGGGATATTCTACCAAGAAGAGCGTACTGCTTACCTGATCCCAATTTTCAGCCTCAACTGGAAAGTCTTAAACATTCTTTAATTGCTTGCCAGATACCAAGTCCTATAGATGATCATGAAGAGTTTAATAAAACAAACATAGTCTTTTTGGTTTCTGTTTTTTTTTTTTTTTGAGTCAAACATTTCTTGAGTCCCTGGAACCCTCCCGTTTATATATTGTTATGTTCTTCTTTGTTAATTTAGTTGACAATTTCAATTCTGTAGCCATGGATCTGATACAAGTTATTCGCTACAAATGCATAAGATTTTGGGGTTTGAGACCATGACTATTTAGTACTAGTTATTCAACGTGTTATAAACTCTTAAATTTCTTGTCTGTTTCACAATATTCATCCATTATTAATCTGTTTGCTGTACATTGCTTAAAGTGATTGTTTCATGTTAGTTCTGGGCTAAAATCATTGATCAGAGAAAGAAAAAGGTGCTTGTTTGTTGTTAAGGTTAAATTGTGACCGCGTTTGGCTAAAGTTGGTAAAATTGTATTGTTTGCATAACTAATGGTCATTGTAATTAATGGCGCCTTGAAATAGTAGGGTTCACTGTCAAAAGCTTTGCTTTCTCTTTCAACTTTTCGAACACTAACACTATGGAGGTGAATGTTAGATTTTTACATGCATGGCACGCCGGCCTAAGTACCCAGCCTAGATACCATGCACCGTGTGGTATCTAGACTTGTCAATGGAATGCTAGTCTTGCCAGTTTAAACAATGAAATTTTGCGCCCTTGGTGAATTCGGCATCCTTAAACATATATATAGCCCTACCGCAGGGATGCAAGTAGCATTCCAAACTCAACGCATTTGTGAGGAATATCGAAAACAAAGTTCCAAGAGTCACGTCTTATACAAATCTAACAAATTTTGGTTAATGATGATACACCTAGAGAAAGCTGATTCAGCTTAATTGATGTAAATTTTTGAATTTTTCAAACCCAACAATTTACCACTACACTGTTTCAAAAGAAAGCCAAAAAGCTCCAAGGACAAAGTGGGAAAGGAGATCAAACGGCAAAGAGGCAAAGAATCACTAGGCCAAAGTGGGGTCGATTTTCTTGTCACCTTCACTCCAAGGTATGGGTGGAGAACCTACTCTGGTTGATCTTTTTTGCAGTGAAAAATTCAAAGACACTCCCCAAACTCAGAAGCCCAATATTTAACATAATCAGTATAATATCATATGTACTGCAATTCTTTCTTCAAACACAACCTATCTCTTAACATTTAAACCCAGGGGATAAAGGTAAACAAAATTCCTTTAGTATATGTCTAATAAAGACGAGAATACAGGCAGTTTATTGTACCAAACAAACTAATAACATATAGATAATAGGCAAACCAGACTAATCCATTAAAACATTCTTCTGTTAATGCTGAAATTCAAGAGCAAGTCAAAGAACAGCAGCAGCTTCAGTTGGTGCTTTTGTTTCACCTTCTGCAGCCTTGACTTCAGCAGGTGCTTCAGCTTCCCAGAATGCAGTCTTTTTTCCTGTCTTGGAAACAGTCTGGAAAACTGCATCGGGCTGCACATTGCCTTTCACTGTCACCTTCTGCTCCTTGATATCAACATCGAATGAGTCAACACCTGAAAACAAATACAAATGTGCAGAAAAAACATATATCAGTCCCAGTATTACAGCAATATTAATTTGGTTAGAAGAAAGGTGGCACATATAGTAAAATAAAATAGTTAACTGCAGACTCCAAGTTTATGCCATCCAATCAAGAACCTTCCATTACAAACATGGATGGAGAATTCTTGTACATCCGATTAGATATCAAAGAAGCAGTAACCAAATTACTCAAACACAGGAAGCAAGCCCAATTGCATTCCTCACGTGATCCCTAGTACACATGCCATTAGTGTCGGCCAGCTATAACACTGACTTTTGTTGGGCATTGGCGCATTGCTCATATGCCAGTAACTCTAAACTCTGACTCAGTGGCCTCTTAAAGCCATACATAATTTGACCAATTAAATGTTGTTTTTTTTAGTTTTTCAGGGCACTTACAGATTTATGTTTGATCATAGACACCTTGCCAATCCTCTCAATATAATTGAAGTCTTGTAGTAGATATTACAATACATATTTGCAGAGATCAGATTTGAAAAGAATAATTCATACATAATGTTTATAAACGGTTGTGCGGTCAAATCGAAATTTCACACATCTAGTCTATTTAGGGGCTACAAACTACGGGAGTCAACTATATTCCAATCTGCAGTTCTATTGTATTATAAATTAGCTCTACATATGAGTTTTAACCTCACATATCTATGCTGAACAATGTAGCAATAGTAAAGTAAACAATACGTAACATCACTAAGATGCTTCCTTTCATATGTAAGGTGCACTTGGCATAGAATATAAGACTATATAAAGAGCGCATAGTGAGTAATGATAAAAATATCTCATATACCTTCCATTTTGGTTAAAACCCTCTTTACGGCCCCAACACAGCCTTCACAGGACATACCAACCTTGAGCACCACTGTCTGCAAATTGAAATCATTAATAAGTTTCAGCTAGAGTGGATGCTACCAATTTCGACAATTTATGTTTGCAAGGTTATAATTCTGTCTCAAAAACATTTTAACATGAAAGAAAGAAGAAACACCAAAATCATAGAATATGCAGTCCAAAACGCAACATTAAAAGACCAATTCAGAATAATGTATCTTCTCCTGCTGGTAAACCGTTGGATACAGACAAATTGTACAACGGCAGCAGGTGCAGTAGTAAATAATTTACAACATAACATAAGAGAAAGGCAGAGAGATAATGAATAAGTTCGACTCAATTTACAACCACATCAAACATAGCTCATATAAAAAGAGACATTGCATAATGTTGTAGAAATGTCGTAATAAAAAATACAGAGGACAAATGGCAAAGTATTTTACTAAGTAAGGACATGTTAAGCAGAAACTCTTTTTTTATAATCACCCAAAGGTCAATCTTGCTCTAATAGGTTGACCAGTGGTTTAATTAGATTCCCAAAGAGCACAAACTACCCTAATATATATTTTATTTTCTTATAAAAGTTTTGAAATCATGAACAAGTAATAGACATGGTTATCACTTGGGTACAATTGGTGAAAAGATCCAATTGCGAAAAACCCGTAAAATTTATTATTTCACTGAAAAATCCTATCAATCATATGATTATGCAAATACTAAGATTATGACAAGCCAACCAATCTTCCAAAAAAATAAAACCATAATACAATTTGTAATGAATAAATACCCAACACTAAGATTACCCTAAGAAAATAAACCTTAATAACTAAGCAAAAATCAATATTAATTATATATTTAGCAATCAAAATCTTTGAAGAAATTGGAATCAAATGCATCAAACATAATAATATGAGTAGTGAGAATTAGTAGTACCTGAGACATCGCGAAGGAAGAAAGAGAGAAAGATATGGGGTTGTATGTAAGAAGGAAGAAAGAGAAGAGAAGAGAATGAATTGGTTTTGTGTTTGTGTGTCTGTTTGTTGAATAGCATTTGGTGTTTATATAAGAGTGGAAAAAAAGATTAGAGAAATTTAGAGGCTGTACAGTATGTAGTACAACAGATTAGCTGAGATGGGCCTATCTTTCACACCGTTTTAATTAGGTGTATCTTATAATATAATAAAAAATATATGTATTTAAATCATTTCAATTAAATAAAAAATATTTTTTTTTTATAGAATTCCAAATACCAGGCAACAGGTTTTCGAGATAGTCACATGTAAACTTGGATGGTCAATGGTCATAATCTTGAAACATTTTAATGGTGGATGCACATATATTAACTTATTGTATCCATGGTAAGAATTTAAATAATTTTTATATAATAATTATTTTAAGATTTACCTACAAAATTAAAATATATGGTAGATAGATGTTGCTCCTATAAGCAACAAATTACTCCTAAAAGTTAAGTTTTTCTTGTTGTCCACCAGAAATGGGATGGATGAATTTCTCAGATTACTGTCTATTCTTATCAAGTCCCAATGTCCCATCCCATGTTGTTTATATAACCAATTAATATCTAATGGTCAGTCTTCTTCTTCTTTTTTTTTTCTTTTTTTTTATTATATATTATTATTGGAACACAAGAAATCTCTTAAAAAAAAAAGAAAAAAAGAAATCAGATTGTACTTAGTTTTTGCTTGTAGTACAAAATGGCAGTACAAGAGAGGTATCCTCAATTTGAAGAAAGTTTGGTGGTCAGATTCACCCACCATGTCAATTTTAGGGTGTAGTATTGTTGCAGGCTAGACCTATCTTTATATGGTTTGCTTGCTTTATATGATGGAGTAAGTGGCCAAAACGATAAGGTTGGAATCAATTGTAGGTGGTCATGAATTCATGATAATCAACCATAGGTGAAAAAATCACAAAAATATTTTTGCGAATATATATCTGTTTTTTAGAAATCAGATTGTCAGAATATTTTTGACAAATTGTAACATATAATTTTTTTTAGTTGCAAAATTTCGGATATATCCATTTTTAAAAAATCGGATATCCGCAAAATCGACATTTTCAATTATAACCTCAACATTATTTTGTGTTTTTTTACTTATGAAGTCATACATTTAGCTTAACGTAGAACAGTCCATGGACCAAGAAGGCCAGAAATATTTTTATTTTCTTTCTCCCGTATATATCTCTTGTACAAAATTATCTACAGGATTAACAACAATAACATCAAACAAAATTGGATGGTTGATATAGTCTGTAGAGATTAGAGAACAGCCCCCATATTGCTGCAGTATCTGCTCGTCAACTGACCAGTTAGTCTCTGATAATATAGTCGTCAGTCGTCACCACATGGGATTATTAGACCTCCCATTGGATGATGAAAGTCAAATTCTTGCTCAGCTTGATTTATCAATCAGATTTTGAAATCAAGGAGTCTAATAGGATATTCGTCTATTCCAATCACAACCCCTTTAGCTATTCAATCTCCAGCACAACCTTCAATCATCACTGATCTGACCAACACCCCCCAAATTCTCGAAACCACATGTCCCCTCCCACCACCCAACCCTTCAGCTGTGGTTACGACCCATGAATCTATTCAGAAAGAAGCCGCGAAGGAGGGAGAAATAGGAACTAAGCGTTGGTGTTCCCTTTTGAAAACCAGTCCTCCCTCAGCTGGTAAAGAAGAACTTACCTTCATTGAACCGGTTTTCAAAGATGGCGTTTTACAGATCGAAGAGGAAATCCTTAACATTGGTACCAAAGAATGGGAAGATCGAGTGGTGGGTTTTTTCCTGGACAAGAAGCTCCCATTCACTATCGTTAAGGAAGCTATTCATAAAAAGTGGAAATTCACAGGTCATGTTGACATCTCCCTTGATATGGATACATATTATTTCAAATTTCACAGTCCATGTGATCGTGAAACTGTCCTAGAAGAAGGCACTATAATTATTACAGGCAAGATGTTTGTTTTGAGGCCATGGACCAGAGAAGTAGAAGAAAGCAAAGGTATGATCAAATCTGTCCCTATTTGGGTCAATATGCATAGAGTTCCTAAACACCTATGGCACCCCAAGGGGTTCAGCTCTATTGCAAGTGCTATTGGGAAGCCATTATGCCTTGACAGAGCCACTGAAACTAGGTTGATGCTCTCGTACGCAAGAGTATGTATCGAAGTTAAGCCTGATGCGGACTTACCGAAAACAATTCTGGTTGACATGAGAACCCCAAATCCTACTGTGATAGAGTTAGAGTATCAATGGAAACCGTTGATTTGTACCACTTGTAAAGTCTTTGGTCACTCTTTAGCAAAATGCCCGAAGCACAAGCCAGAGAAAGAGGTAAGTAAACCTCCACTGCCCACTTTGGCTGATAACAGAAGAAATGATTGGCAGTCTTATAGAACCAAATCTAAATGGATTAGCAAAGGAAACAACTCAGAGAGACATACTAGAAACAACTTTGTGAATGGAAGAGAAGGGAAAGCTCATGATAACCAGGAAAACAGAAAAGGAGGAGAACGGAACAAGAGGAAACCAGGCCAACATAATAACACTCACAAGAATATGAGTAAAAACCAGCCGCATAGCAGTGGGTTTAATGGTAAAGAACAGAATGGAGCTTCAACCTCCTATAGAATTTTACAAAAGCCTCAAGACCAAGAAAATTCAGCCAACAGATATGCAGCACTGGCAGAGAATCACAGCGACACTGAGAATGTTAACAACACAGAGAAAGACAATAACGTCGATGAGGCCTTCAAGACTCCAATACAAGGCCCGAGAATTGGGGAACCAATCCCGCAATCCTTACGGAGACTAACAGAACTATCAGATGAGGAAGATGACCCTAGTGATGAAGAACCAGAGCTAGATGATGGTATAGCAAATGAGCTGCAAAAACGCAGGGAGAAATTCATGCACAAAGATGAAGCGCCCTCCTTTATAGATGCAGATAACAAAAATGCTAAGAAAAAAGAGAAAGCTCAAACGAGCAAGACTACACCAGCTCCTACTGCAGTGAGGGGCAAGACAACCAATCCAAAAAATAATTAATTAATGGTTGTTGCCATTGCCGTGTGGAACATAAGAGGACTGAATGACCCAAGGAAGCAAGAGGAAGTGAAGGAGATAGTGCGTAGGGAGAGTCTTGATTTTATTGGCCTAACTGAAACAAAGGTCAAATCCTACAACTATGACCTTATACACAGGAATATGTTACCCCATTGGAGCCAGGTTAGCAATAACGACTGTGATCACAGGGGAAGAGTATGGTTATTATGGAATCATAAAGTAATGGATGTATTGATCTTAGGAATGACAGACCAATACATCCACACCAGAATCAAAGAATTGGGAACTAAGAAAGTATACTTATTGACAGTTGTGTATGGTAGGAATGGCAGAGCTGAAAGAAGTAAGTTGTGGGAGGATTTATCGGCAATTTCCAACTCTGTTACTGAACCATGGGCACTTATTGGAGATTTCAACGCATGTAAAGACTCAAATGAAAAGATTGGAGGCAATCCTTTGCACCCTAGAGAGGTAGTGGATTTTAAAGGCTTTATGATCAACAATGAATTAGATGACCTGCCAAGCAAGGGAGCTTTTTATACATGGTCAAATCACAGCCACAATAACACAAGAACTCTCACAAGAATCGACAGATGTCTGGTAAACCCCCTTTGGCAATTTCAGTTTAAAGATTCTTTTGCTGATTTCATAAATCCAGGAGTTTCAGATCATTGCCCCATTGTAATGCGATGGAATGAACGAAAGAGGAAGTATGGGAGCTTTAAATTCTTCAATCATTGGATTGGAAACCCCACCTTCTTACCGTTGGTCGAGGATGTGTGGAAGTCTAAGCAATGTGGCAACCCAATGATGAGGCTCACCTGAAAGCTAAGACTACTGAAGTATAACTTGAAGGAATGGAGCAAGACCCACTATTCAAAGCTAGGAGAACGAACTGCACAGGCCAAAGATGAGATGGACAAAATTCAAAGCGAGATTCAAAATAGACCCCTGGATCTTCAGTTGGCAGAAATGGAAAGCATAGCTATTCAGAAATATACGCAGTTAGCAAGGGATGAAGAAGCATCATTACGACAGAAAGCTTCAGCCACTAACATCAAACTTGGAGACCAAAACAATGCTTATTTCCACAGAGTGGTTCAGAGTAAGAAATCAAGCTACAAAATATTTTCGATCACAGATGAGGCAAACAATCTCCTGGAAACTGATGAAGAGATTAAAGAAGGGTTTTTATCTTATTATAAGAGTATGATGGGTGAGCAACACTCAAGCACCTTCCCACTAGAAATAGTGCAGCACATGAACATAAAACAATTGGGCAGTGAAGAAGAGTTGGTTGAACTCGGTCACGATGTCACCACTGAAGAAATCACTAGAGCTCTTTTCTCAATCAAGGACTCTAAGGCACCTGGGTCGGACGGTTTCAATGCTTGTTTCTTCAAAAAATGCTGGGCTATTGTCGGTGAGGACTTCATTAAAGCTATTAACAATTTCTTTCGCACCGGGCAAATGCTAAGGGGGGTAAACTCTACACTTGTAAGTTTAATTCCTAAAAAGCATGATCCTGTTTTTATTACTGATTATAGACCTATATCATGTTGTAATGTCATTTATAAATGCATTTCTAAAATAATTGTGAATAGGCTCAAACACTTATTCCCCAACAGCATCAGCCCAAATCAATCGGCTTTTGTTGAAGGGAGAAGTATCACACACAATATAATGATTTCTCATGAATTGCTAAGAAGTTATGGCAGGAAAGGAATATCTAGAAGGAGTACCATTAAAATTGACCTGAGGAAAGCATTTGATATGGTAAGGTGGGAGCTCATCATTCATTTGTTAGAAAAAGTTGGTGTGCCTCGTAGAATGATAGGCTGGATTAGCTCTTGCATCTCCACTGTGCACTACTCCCTCATGATCAATGGCCAAGCTCATGGTTTTTTCAAAGGACAGCGGGGAATTCGTCAGGGTGACCCTTTATCTCCCCTGTTGTTTGTTTTAATTATGGACATGTTTGGCATTTTAATTGAGAAACAATTGATGGAGGGAAATTTTTCTTTACACCCTAAATGTTATAACCCTGTTATTACTCACTTATGTTTTGCTGATGACTTACTAGTGTTTTGCAAGGGTGATAGTAATTCAGGTATGGCAATCAACAATACTCTAGAGGCTTTCTACTCAGTGTCAGGGCTGCAAGCTAATCCATTTAAGAGCTCAGTTTTATATGGAGGTGGAACTGAACAAGAAAGTGTAGCTTTTGCTCAGATGTTAGGAATGCCATTGGAAACCCCCCCCAATCAAGTATCTTGGTCTGCCACTCATCTCTACCAGGCTTACCAGAACAGATTGTATGCCTCTCATCGAAAGAATGACAGCTAAGATCACGTCATGGGCAGCAAGAGCCTTATCTTACGCCGGCAGAATCCAACTTATTAATTCAGTGTTAACAAACACACAAGTCTACTGGTGCAGTGTTTATCTCTTACCCAAGGAGGTCATCAATGAGCTAACTAGGCTATGCAGCAATTTTCTGTGGGCAGGAGCAACAATGGAAAGAAAGCCTCACAGAATTAGTTGGACCAAAATATGTCGGCCAAGAACAGAGGGGGGACTTGGAGTCAAGGATTTCAAAACATGGAATAAGGCGGCTATTAGTAAGATCACTTTTAATGTAGCTAAAGGTGATAATACTATGTGGAATCTTTGGACGAAGAACCATCTCATTAAATCCAACTACTTCTGGACTATGGAGATTCCAACTGATTGCTCCTGGATTTGGAGAGGGATTTTGAAAGGAAGAGCATACACTAAGGGGTATACTCAGAGCATAGTGGCAAATGGTGTTTCACTGAACTTCTGGCATGACCCTTGGTCGCCTATGGGAATTCTAAGGGACAAGTTTTGTACTCAGTTGAGACAGAGATCAAGAATTAGGGACTCCGCAAAGGTCTGCAACTTTCTTGAGGATGGTGTATGGGAGCCACATACAGACATACCTGAAGAAATGAAAGAACTTTGGGATGTTATTAGAACTATCCGACCTATATCACAGGATCCTGACCAGCTCATTTGGAAGCCTCACCCAAGGGGGAGATTCACTATTAAAACTGCATACACAGTACTCAGGAGCCACCACCCCAAAACAGCTTGGACAAAGTTATTCTGGAATGATGCTTGCATACCTAGGCAAGCTACAATAGCTTGGATGGCAGCGCAAGACGCTTTGATGACCCAAGATAAGCTTGTGCAATGGAAATCTCTTAAAGTTTCTAACTGTATTCTATGTAATGCTCACATTTCTGACAGGGTCAATAGCATAAACACTAGCAATGCCACTTCTACTACTGCAGCCCCAACTGTTCAGAAGCCAAACAGCCAAGGAATTGTGCTTCCTGCCTTATGCAACATGGAGCTCTTCAACTATTACAAACAGACGACCGCTTCATCTATGTATCATTGGAGCCAACAACAAGCCAGCTCAAGTACTTGTCCAATTCCTGAAAATGCATTTCATCTCTTCTTTGAATGTAATTTCTCTAGCAACATTTGGAAAGAAGTCCTTGCATGGTGTGGTATAACTAGAAAACATGTGAATCCGGTCAAGGAATGGAAGTGGATTTTGAAAAGGCTGAGAGGTCGATCACTTCACAAAACTCTCTTACAAACTGCATTGGCTGCCACCATCTATTGGATATGGGGAGAACGGAACGCGCGCATTTTCAGGAACCAAGCTAGACAAGAGCACCAAGTCAAACAACTCATTGTGAGAGATGTGAAGATCAAAGTGGGTTCAGTTCAGAGTGCATACATTGACAACTGTTGGAACAGGTTTGCTGCTACCCAAATTGGGCAGAACATGACCTTTAGCTACCAACAACAACTCAGAGTCGCCTGGACCCCACCCCCTAGTCGATGGACAGCACTGAATACTGATGGAGCAATGGGACAACACGGCACTGGATATGCAGGTGTATTGCGGAATGAGGAAGGGAAAGTATTACAAGCTTATATTGCAGGTTCATCATCAAATTCGGTTCTCTTTCTTGAGATGATAGCAGTTGAGAAAGGGCTTGAGCTAGCTAAGGATATGGGACTGAAGAAGATCATGGTACAGACTGATTCTATGCAAGTTTCCAGAATTCTAAATGACTTAACATCTCCAACCTGGAGGACTGTTAGCATGGTTCAGTATATCAACACTCTTAGAAGTTCTTTTGAAGAGGTAATTATCCAACATGTGTTTAGGGAATCTAATAAAGTTGCTGATGCTTTGGCTACAACATACCCTGACATTGAGAACATTATCTTCTTTGCCTACCCCATGGGGGATGTAATTGACAAGTTCCTGGAAAGCGATGCCAATGGCACACTTTACCAAAGAATGTAATCTGATTTTTCTTCAAAGTTAATAATATCTGGTTGGGGTCTGCCTAAACCCCACGCTTGCTTTTTGCAAAAATCGGTTCTTTTCATTCTCTAAGGGAAAATTTGACTTAACCCCCCATTTTATGACCACGTTTTAAATAAACTCCCCATTTATCTAAAATTGGACTTTGCCCCCTCTCCGTCTGCTTCCGTTCTACTTAACGGTCTAATGTCAAATTTTATACCCAAAAGACATGTAAAAAAACACATGAATTGATGGAGGTAAAAGACATGTTGTCGTATCAATATGCATAGGCGGTGCTAGAAGAGTCTTTCAATAATGGATTCCTCACATAAAAACTTCATGGCACATGAAGAATAATCGTGGAAATGATTACTGAATTAAACTTTTTTTGTTCCAAGAGAAGTAATATATCCTCATATACAATCTGAATCAATCATGTGTTTTGAATATGGAAAAAAAAAGGTGAAACTTTGCTAATGGATTGCTCTGATGTGAAATTGGAAACTTGAGTCAAATTGAATGTTGAAAGTTGAAATTGAAAGAGATTCAGAACCAAGTAATGGTTTTGTAGAGAGAAATGTTGAAGAAGAATTGGGCTTTGGGTTTTTTGTTGAATTCTTATTTTATGGTTTGAAGTGTTGTGGAATTTGGGTTTAGGTTTAGAATTAGGATTTTGTTTTGATGGGGTTTTGATGAAAATCTTTGTTATTTTTTTATCCGAGAGAGAGAGGAAGAAGAAGAAGAAGAAAAACACTGTTGTGTACTGTTCGGTTTGTTAAAAGGGAAAAGAAAATCAAAACTAATAGGAGACGGACATAGACAGAGGAGGGGCAAAGTCCAACTTTGGACAAATAGAGAGGTTTATTTAAAACATGACCATAATAGGGGGGGTTAAGTCAAAATTTCCCTTTCTCCCATACATATACTGCAATGTGGGTTTCCGGGATTGGAACAGTTGAAATTATTGTGTTTGAAACAGATAATCTCAGACTTCTCTGAGGAATTCCAGGTAAACGAATAGCTATAAATGCTGCAAGAATAACTAAAAGATGTACTGGCCTGGTGACAAAATTCTGTAACTTGGAGTTGGATAGTACTCTAAGCTGATAGAGAGGAAATGGTATAAGAATCCCTTTGCGTGCAATACTTCATGTCAAACAAATTCTTCCACTACCATGGTTCACTCGTGTCGCCTCACATATTTCAAAGACCACTTGGCTGTTTACACAGGATAGAAACAGACCATGAAGAAGTGATAGGTAGTTCCAAAATCATTCTTGAACTAACCTTCTAAGACTTACTACTGATACGATAAACCAGGCGGTCTAAGTATCCATAGCAGTAGGGAATTATATTGTTCATAAATCTCACCTCTGGTTTGAACTTTGAATTGATTCATGGACGAGGATAACAGGCAGTAGCAACTATGCTAAAATGCAAATCAGTTCATCAACTGACTAACACATCAAGTTTTGTATAGTAGGGAATAGAAAAGTGTAAATCTTGTAAATATATCTTGTGTACAATTGTTGCAGAGTATATATGAAACAGTATTCAACATTTCATCATCCATCGTTTGATTATATAATTTTTTTTTTCCCTTAAGACTTCTTTTATGCATTTAAATTCGATCAAAAATATATTTATCAGAAGAATTTCCAAAGTATACCTATACTTTTATGAATTGATTCATCTACGAAAAGAAAATCCACTACCATAGATATGGTGTTTGCTTGTGAAAGACCATCATTACACCACAATCTTGCATAGTCCATCAAGTAACAACACTTGGTATGACTCCTTGGCACTTGGTCATTTCTTCATAGAGATGGAAGAGTATCATCCTTTGTTCTATTTTCCTTGCATAGTGTCCATACTTATATTACCTTGTACGTCAGGGAACTTTGCTGGTTCTGATATCTGACATTGAATATACAGGAATTTTAGTTGAAATCAAGGTACAAGATCCATACAATTTGAGTGAGTAAATGACCTTCCCAGAAAAAAAAGACTGAAGGAATAGAATGATTGATTAAAAGTAAACAAAGTGGGAAAGTAAAAATTGAAACATGAATGGGCATATACATAGATTTTCAGAAAGAGAAAGGAAAAGTCCAAATGTGTACAAAAGCAATTTAGAGATTTAGAAAATACATACAAACAGAAACAGTAGTCATGCACTAAGTCATATGAAAAGTAGTTAACAAAGATTAAGCAAATAACTATTACTACTGTACATTTTATGTCAGACAATTGATGAAAGGGAAAGAGGCAGACGAAAAACAAAGCTTTATATTTTGCCAAAAACTAGCTTATGACAAAAAATGCATTCAAAAGACTTCCATACATTTACAACACTCAATTTTTAAAAAGAGAAATAAAAACACTAGTTCTGATATAGTGTACATATAGAACAAAGGGGTGATGTTGGAAATGCACCCATATATATATATATATATATATATATATATATATATATATATCACATTACATCATCCATTAGGGAGACGCCAGATGAGGCAGTATTGAGATAGTTATATACATTGTAATTTTGAAACTTTGTTGATGAAACTTTTAAAACAAAAGTGAAGACGATGAGTTTGGATATTTGAATACAAAATATTCATTGACTTTCTCGGCGACAAATTTCAAGCTAAAGAGTGAGTTTCACAATTCGATGAAGATCCGCTTCAGACTTTGATCCGATTCTCTACAAATCTTAGCGGAATATTTGAAGAAGATGACTCCTTTGAACTTCATTTCCCTTCACGCTATCTCAAACTCTCACTAGTACAAGGACGTGACCTGCACATTTACTCTTTAACTAGTGAGTAGTGAGAGATGATATTGGCTCCTGTTATTGCTGAATTGGGGGATGACATGTGGCAAGGAGTTTTATTGGAAAGTTGAATTTGAAGGAAGGAAGGAAGGAGTTTTATCCAAATGCAATGGAACTTGAGAGACGAGGACTGCGGTAAGTGGAGTCCATGTGCACTTCCTAGTCCACCACGTAATTGTTTTCTTTAAGTTTCTATATTTTGTAATTTTGCTTGTTTGTTTGTTTCGGTTGATCAATGTATCAAAATGATGTAGATACAAATACAATAGACAGGTAGGTACGTGAAGTGGAGTCCATGCACTTCCCTTCGAGAATAAGAAAACCTGACATGTTTTAAGGTGATAAAAAAAACTCGTAAGTTCGCAGAGCTACATCTATCTATCTATCAACTCTTATAATAAAATTTTTTTAAGAAAACAACAGAGATTATGGCAAAATTTCTGTTCTTACTTGTAATTATCCTGGAGCTACATATCATCTCTGCATCCAGAGAGATGAAATTTATTTCTGAAGATGACTGGGTAAGTATTTGTATATAATATACTTGTTTCTAATTTTTTTTTATTACCATGGCTTAACCACGTTCCAGTTTTCTTTCTAATTTTTTCACGTTCCAATTTTCTTTCCTGATCAGTTAATTTTTTTTATTTCTTGGGAGGGAACCAGTTAAAGAAATAGAAGTATAGTAGATAATTTTCTTATGCCTGAAATTGTGTTATAATTTTGTTTTATAAGGTACAAGTACAGTTTGGCGTTGAGACTGAAGCTAGTAAAGAACAACAATCGTACGACCCTCGCGCAGAGCGACGACCAATCTTCACCAAGGAAGAATTAACCTACATGAAAGCTATGATTCCGGTTATTGTTGTTTTAGTATGTAGTTATTTAATATTTTTGAAATACAAAAACAAAATAAATGAGTGGTACCGTAGAAATATCATAGATAGAATACAATATAGGTATAGACGGTTTAGGTTTGATCACAGACTGCGTACTTTAGTGTTCATCTCAGATGGGGAGACACCCCTCCCACATCCTGAGGTGAACCACTGTAGTATCTGTCTTGAGTTGTTCCAACCTCAGGAACAACTCAAGATCCTCTACCCTTGCCAACACGCATACCACACCCCGTGTGTGCGTAGTTGGATAGTTAGAAATGGCAATGAGACTTGCCCTAATTGCAGAGAAACTGTTGTGATGATGTGATCTGATATATATATATATATATAAAAAATAAAAAATAAAAAATTTATTCCAAATTTTGTGATCCATCTTTATTTACTTGTTGTTATTGTTATTTTTATATATAGTCTGATAACATAAGTTGAGTGGGCAGATAAATTTCAAAAACACAAACAAAACGAAACTTAAGTCCAAACACTACCCATTTCAAGAGTCTACTAAAAAAACCCAAAATCCAAAACCCAAGTCTCAAAAATTGGTTGAACAGGACTTGAACTTGAAATGAATCAGCAACTCAAAAGCCTAAAAGGTAACTGGTATAGATCTGTTGTACTGGATAATGGCATCATCAAGTGACAGACATATGTCCTTGAAAGATGAAGAAGAAGAAGTTGGTCCACAATTCACTTCCAGGAGACTACAAATTCTTTTTTCGCAAGAAGAAATTGAGATGGAGTTACTATAGGAATATTCAAGATAGAGAATGAAATTCATTTTGGAGCACACATAGTCTGTCCTTGGATGGGTAGTTAAAGGATACGAAAAGATTAAGGATGGTAAAAGGATTAATTGAAAAGACTGGGTTAGGGGCAGTTGAGATTTGAGAACCCCATTGTAAAAGAGATGGAAGAGCAAGAAATTGATAGTAAAAAATGATCAGCAATCATCCACTAATACTGTGGAAAAATCAAGAAGTTCTGATGAAACTGGAAATGCTGCTCAAGGAACCAATGGCACAAGTCAGTATTCTCCCACTGAATTCCAACAAAAATCTAATGGATCTTGCTTTATACACATTGTTAATATCTTTTCAAAAAATTTACTTATCATATAGTCCTTGTATATATTATAATTTTTTTTTTTGGTGAATCTATCTTAATGAAGTCTAATAGTGCCTCTTCTTTCTATTTCTACTGTTTCCTCCTCTTTCTTTTGGTGATCTGGTGAATTCGTTCTGCACTTTTGGATATCTTCTTTTGTAATTATCCAGTGTGACTTTTTGGTGACTCTAGTTGAGTATAAAAATGAGAATTATCGACTGGAATTGCAGACACAGTAAAATAAAGTCAAATGTAGAATCGACATAGGGTTTGTAATGGAAACTAAGGATTTATTAAACCAAAGTAAAGAAGATTAGCCAAATTCTGGAATGATAATTTCATTGTACATATTATTATTCACTCTAGCTATCATATAGATGTCCATATTAGACAACCTAATCCTTTATTCTGTTGTTATGCATCTTTTATTCATGCAACCTCAGTCAGTGAGGATAGGATTTCTTTTTGGAATAATTTATCAAACTCTATAGCAGATGTTGACAGAGATTGGTTAGTCATTGGAGACTTTAATTAAACCTTGGAAGAATGGAAAAAAATAAAAAAATGGGGTAGAAAATGGTAGTAGTCTGTCAGTAAAAAAATCCTTACTCAATTTAGCTCAAAAACATAATCTAGTAGATATAGGGTTTGCAGGGGTTACTTTTACTTGGAAAAATGGTAGAGAATTACAAAAAGAATAAGTAAAGTTAGGTTAGACAAAGTTTTCGTTTCTGAATCATTGACTAATAAATTTTCAAATGCTTTTCTTTTAAACTCAACGCATACCTTTTTCTGATCATAGCCTTATATTTCTTGATGCCAACCCTTCTATACGAAATTCAAATAACCTTTTCTCTTTAAATCATTCTGGTTAGAAAATGAACAGTGTTTGAATCTTATGCATGACTGTTGGATGAGTACTACTTATGGATCTAACCTTAATGTTTGTCTTTATAATTAAATACTAACATCTTGTTATGGGACAAAAACTATCTACAGGAAGAATTAAAGATGAGATCCTGGACATTCAAAAGAAAATGCTTAATATTCAAATCATTATAAATCTTTAGACTTATATTAACCTTAGAAAATGAATTAAACATAAGATTGAAAGAACTAAATGAAATCGAGGAATGGAATTGAAAATTATATATTATAATTTCTTTTTTTGGTGAATCTATCTTATTGAAGTCTAATAGTGCCTCTTCTTTCTATTTGTACTGTTTCCTCCTCTTTCTTTTGGTGATCTGAATCGTTCTGCACTTCTTTTGGATATCTTTTTTTGTAATTATCCAGTGTGACTTTTTGGTGACTCTAGTTGAGTATAAAAATGAGAATTATCGACTGGAATTGCAGAGGCAGTAAAATAAAGTCTACTTTGGACTATCTTATCCGAAATGTAGAATCGACATAGGGTTTGTAATGGAAACTAAGGATTTATTAAACCACACTAAAAGAAGATTAGCCAAACTCTCGAATGATTATTTCATTGTACATATTATTATTCACTCTAGCTATCATATAGATGTCCATATTAAACAACCTAATCCTTTAATCTGTTGCGATGCCTCTTTTATTCATGCACCCTCAGTCAGTGAGGATAGGATTTCCTTTTGTAATTTAGCAAACTCTATAACAGATGTTTAATTAAAGTCATAGGAGACTATAATTAAACCTTGGAAGAATGGGAAAAAATAAAAAATGCGGTAGAAATTGGTACTGGTCTGCCAGTAAAAAATCCTTACTCAATTTAGCTCAAAAATAATCTAGTAGATATAGGGTTTGCAGGGGTTACTTTTACTTGGAAAAATGGTAGAGATTACAAAAATAATAAGTAAAGTTAGGTTAGACAAAGTTTTTGTTTCTGAATCATGGACTAGTAAATCTTCAAATGCATCTCTTTTAAACTCAACACATACCTTTTTCTGATCATAGCCTTATATTTCTTGATGCCAACACTTCTTTTATGAAATTCAAAAAACCCTTTTTCTTTAAATCATTCTGGTTAGAAAATGAACAGTACATGTTTGAATCTAATACATGACTGTTGGATGAGTACTACTTATGGATCTCCCCTTGATGTTTGTCTTTATAATTAAATACTAACATCTTGTTATGGGACAAAAACTATCTAGGCAGAATTAAAGATGAGATTGTGGACATTCAAAAATGTTTAATATTCAAATCATTATAAATTTTTAGACTTAATATTAACCTTAGAAAATGAATTAAACATAAGATTGCAAGAACTAAATAAAATCGAGGAATGGAATTGGAAACACAAATCTACAGTTCTTTTTATGAAAAAAAAATGACAACATTACCAATTATTTTCATAACCCCACAGATATTAAAAGAAATATAAATAGAATTCTTTGTTTGGAATCAGAAGATGAAAAATGGTTACATTCTTATGAAGAAATCGGAAATCATATAGAATTTTTCTTTGAGAAGCTTTTTACATCACATAATCCATAATAACCGGAGGTTCTAGATAACAACATCTGTAATCACTGAACAACACAATTTGATCTCACTAAAGTGATTTCTCTTGATGAGGTTAAAAATGCCTTGTTTAGTATGAAGCCTAACATAGCTCCAGGGGTTGATCGCTTCACCACTAGATTAAGCCCACAGGTCAGAAATTCTATTGAAGCCTTAATTAAAGCCCAACCTTAGAAAGGTCCTATATGAAGATCCAGAAGTCTGATTTGGGCCCATGAGCTGTCTATCTGAAGGTCTTGATCCAAGCTACAACTTTGGCCCAAACAAATTAGGTTTTGCTGAAGTCCTGATGCTTCTAGAAGACCAGTAGCAGCAGCCACGAATTTGACCTAACTTGGTAGACTTTGTATGCAAGTAATATACTTTGTATTCTCTATATAAGAGAAGTAGTAGCTAGGGTTTAGGATAGTCAATGCTTGAGAGATCAAAGTTCATATTCTTCTTTTGTATTGAACTCAATCTCCTTATTCTCAATATTAATTCAATCACCTTTTCTTTATGATGTTGTGTTATTTATTTACTTATTCCATGGTGTCATTATCAAGGATGAGTAGCTAAATACCCTTAGGGGACTGGTTGAAGTACTCTAGATAATGCAATACTACCATATTGTTCTTAATGTTCATTGTGATTTAAAGTACTTAATGCTTGTTTACTTCCATGTTATTAAAATACTATTGTTAGAGAGTATAGGGAGACCAGCGCCTCCATTGCTATTCTGCAACCCGCCACCCGAACACCAGAACTCACCACCCCACGACCGTTTTGAACCCAATTTTGTCCCTCTATTCTCGTATGTCTCAATTATGGAAATCCTAGCCCCTCTAAACTATTCTATCGTCGGAATCATTACTGATTCCGACCGTACTGCCTTTTCATAAAAAAACTTTCTTCACTCTTTTCAAAGTCGACAAATTGAAGGTCCATTTTACCTATGAAATGGTGCAAAGGAATTGGGACAACATCTTTTATGATTCAAACACCACTTTTGGCCTCGAGCTCGTCGACGATTTCTACATGCGTTGTTAATTCGAGCGACAAAATGGGTATGTCTATCGCAACAATGATTTCTATTTCTTACTTTCCGTCGATAACATTTCTTTTATCATAAACATTCCGAATTCTCAAGAACTCACTCGTCAACACACTTAATTCACACACCTCAAATATCTTATGTATGCTATTTCCGACGAGACCGAGTATGGTTCTCATTGTATTATTGCTAGCACAGTTAGAAGAAACCAAGCCGCTGTTTGTCAATTTGTAGCCGCCAATGTCTTTGGTACTTCTAAGCCTAGCGTGGTCACTACCGCCCAAGCCAATATTCTATTTCTTTTTCAAAATGTTTTCAAGAGCCACAATTTTAATATTGATCTTTTTGACACCACTGCCAAGGCCGTTCGTGGCCAATCGACCGCCCCTCTTCTTGTACATATTACTCATCTCATGCTCCTTAAGCAAACTCCTGTTCTTCCTTAAACCACTTGGTACAAGATTCCTTCAGGTCGTTGAAATTCAGGTCTTTCTCGAATCTCCAATCATGTATCTTGGACTTCGGTCAGTGCGGTGGTCTCTCCCCAAGTTCCACGGGGATGGACACCTTCTTGTGCTTCTCTTGGTGCAGACGCTTCTGGTCTGTCATCTTCTAGCCCAGCCGAGCCCACTTCTAGTTTGGAAACTCGGTCGTGTTGCCAATCTTGAGGTGAATTTGCGTGGTTTGTGAAACGAGAATCGAGAATATCGTATTGAGGTGCGCGACCGATTTGATTCTGAAGATGAGACACTCTTGAGGACGACCCCGCTCGTAGATGCCGCCACTAGTCTAGTTTTAGTTGTTTGTCGAGTCATCGAGTCTATGTTTTATTTTTTCATTTTATTTTTGTTAAGTCCTTTGCATTATGTATTAAATGATTATTCTCTTGTAATGCAAAAGTTTAGTTTATAATTAGTATAATAAAAAAAATGTTTTATTTTAGTTTATGCTTAATTATTATGTAATGTTATATATTCTAATTATAAGCTACAATATGACACAAAAAATATACAATAGTCCTTCATAGGATTATGAAGTCTAGGGAATCTGACATTAAAAGACCCAATTTAGCACTTTTTAGGAGGTAAGGTAAATTTATTTGGGGGTGGAGCATCATCCCCAAGGTCTTGGAATCTGACAATAAAGGACCATCATTGCATGTATTTGCATAGTTTAACTATTTCTTTTCTAGGTATCCCTCATTTTTGAACGATTTAAGGTTTGTTTTCTAATCCTTAAGCAACGAGGACGTTGCTTTTTTTTAGGCGGTGGGAATTCATTAAAAAATAATAATGTCCATGCATTTTATTAGTTGAACTCTCCCATTAAAATGTTTTAAAAAATCTAAAATTATTTTAGGCTAAATACCTTTTATATGATAAATTATGTCTTGATTTTTGATACTTGGTAGCTAAGAATAAATTATTTAAGTCTTGAAGTTTAGTTATATATTGCTTGTATAGGATCATGTGCATTGCATCATGTTACATTTTCTTGTATTAAATTCGTGCACATATAACTTTATCTTAAGACTTTGACGATAAATTGTGGAGACTTAACCTAGTGAGTTTTTAAGCCTTTGTCTATTTCTTTCTGAGCGACATGCATAAAATCTAGAGTCAAATACTCGACCTCCTTGCATTTTCTAGTCTCATATATTTTATTCCTAATCTTGAGGCAACGTTAAGTGGGTGTAATATAAACTTAGGTCTTGTAGCTTATTTCAAAATGTGATCACCATATCAAAAACTTAGAGATGATACAAAGATATATAGATAACCCCTTACCTTTAGCCTACCCATTATATTATCATTCCATTAGGTTTGCCATTTTGAGCCTTTTTATCTAGCCCATCATCCTTACCTAACTCCTTATAGAGTAATTTCACTTAGAAATATTAGGTCGCTTACCTATATTTCTGGAACTTAGGGATGATTTTTGCTAAGTCACTACATGAAGAAAAAATGAAAGATCAAAGAAAACTCCAAGCTAGAATGAAAGCGTATGTCAAAGAAAGGTAAAAAAGTTTGAAGAATTCAAGAAAAGTCCAATCTTCCAAAAAGAAATTAAATATTAAGAATAAAAAGGGAAGATCAAAGGACTTGAGCTTAAACGGATTTTGAAATATCAAAAGAAAAGTACTAAATAAAGTACTTTGGAAAATAAAAAAGAAAGAATCCAAATTTCTCCAAGTGTTTAGATTATTATAAGTTACAAGGAAATTCGAGAAGACTTCTAAGTTTCGGAAACCTAAAAAGACTTTTCCATTTTAAACCATGTCCTAAGCCAAGTTACAACCCATAAATTTCTTTGTAGATTTATGTTTGATATAATAGGATGTGGAGAGTAAGTGAGAAGGCGCTAAGGTGAAATACCCGACATCTCAATGACTAGCATATTCCTTCCACGAGACTAATTTCATTCCATACATTCTTTTGTTTTATTTTTATTTAGTATATGAGATGTTTGTTCATATTCTTCCCCATATGAATGAGGTAAAATATAAACCCATTTCTGAGTAATTTTCTTTATGAATGTATGCCATGTGAGGATTAAAGTCAAAGCAAAATTTCGGATAGTTATTTGAGATGTAGTTGTTTGTGTACATCATGCATACTTAAATATGTGTTTGTGTTGTTATTGCATTATCTCATACACTTGCACTATATTTCTACATGTGGAAAGACTTAATTATGGCTACGTTTGGTTCAGGGAATTCAGATTCCCGGAAAGTAAGGCTAAAACCCGCTAATTTTGGACGGAAGATCATAATTTATATTCCGGTGAAGGCTAAAATAAAGGAATATGGTTTCCTTTTTTATAAAATGGAAACCAGTTTCTATTTTTGTCCGGACAAATATGTCAAGTGTTTTGATCTCCTTAGAATTCCTTCCATCTTAAACTCTATATCTCCGCCTTTTGATTGCTTTATCTTTCTTCTATTGTTATCTATTCCATTAATACCCCACCTTTTCCCGGAATCTGAATTCCGTGAACCAAACATAGCCTATTTGTTCTTATCTATTTAATCATTAAATTGATTGACAAATTTAAATAGTGTAAAGTATCAAGCCGATCTTTTGTATCTTACATGTTTTCATCTAATTTGCATAAAGTTTATGGGTGTATTCTCGGAAAAACCCTTAGGAGACAATAACTCATCCACCTGGGAATTTCTTGTTGTTTAAAGCCTTGGTATTTAGGGTAAAAACACCATGTACTTTATTTATTCGTTGTAATTTAGATATGCTCTTATTCAATTATCTTTTACTCTCTTGCCTGAGGACAAACAAAGTGTTGCTGGGGGTACTGATATGAGCACAAAAGTCTTATTCCTTAATACCTTCCAAATAACACTTTGTTTACTCATATGTTCTTTAATATCCCTTTTAGTCATATTTTCAAGTTTATTATATTTCACAGGCCTTAACTCTCACTAACTTGAAAGAAGGCCTAAAGTATCAAGTATTGGGCTTAAGTTGATGAATTATGAATCAAAGTTGATAAGAGATTCAAGTCCACCTCCTCAAGGACTTCTAAATCAAAGAGGAAGCCCAATTCCAAAAGAAGGAAGACTTTGAAACCAAAAAGGAAGCAACAACTGTACCAAGCTCAGAGGAGTATTTCCACCATACCAAAGTCCAATAAGATAGACTCACTGTGATCTAGGCACAAAACAGAGTAAACGACTGAAGACCGAAGACCAGAAGTCCATAATCAACTCCCCTTCCCCCCTGCACTACTGCTACTTGCCAAATCGCAAGTTGACAAGTCCCAAACAATGTTTGTCCCGTGCCGACTTGTTTGTAATGGGCTCTACATCGACCTAAGTCTATCCTATTGCCGACTTGATGTATTTAGACGTGCTTTCATTGTAGAACAATATATATACTACAGAAAATTAGGGTTTTTATATAACTCAATAGAGAAGAATAATATTCCACCTCTTGTATTTTGAAGCAATAATTTTTATTAGGTTTTCAAGGTTTAAGAGCAATAAAGATTTGTTTTTCTATTGTTCCTCATCAATGGAAGGCTAAACCCTTAAGTGATAAGTTGCCTCCATTGATGAAACCATGATATTTTAATTATAGTTTTTATGCTTGTTTTTCATTGAATCGTTTTCATGCAAAATAGTTATAACAATACTTTCATATTACCGTATCAAGAGAGAAGTAATATGTTAATTTATTCTTTTTAGTATTATTGTATGTTTACCACCCCTACATGCTTATTACTTACAATACCCGAGATATGAGTACATAATAAGGTTTCAATATAAACTTGGATTGCTTAGAAGATGATATATGTACGCCTGCATGGGTGGAACCATATGATTGATTACTTAGCGTCTTGTTTCTTTAGGCTTCATCCACTTCATTCATGCATCTCAAGTAAAATATTTAGACGCAATAGCTGAGAGGTGAGTGTTTCTCTATCCCGACAATATCTGAGAGGTGAGTCGGGGAGCTACAATAGCTGAGAGGTGAGTAGCTAAGAACATGCATATTAACTAGATTAGTATTATGCATGGTGGATTCATGAGGTTAACATGTTCCTTATTCTTTTTGTTGATCTTACTCTGTTTTAATAATTATACTTATATTAGAATTAATTAATTTAGTTGTTATTATTTCTCTTTAAAATATTGTGGCATCTTCTTGGTAGCTTCTTTGTTTTCTTCTTGATTATAGTGGATTGATACTCTTCATTGTTGCTATATATCAAATCCTTGGAAGGATAATTGTTATTATAGTATTGAGTCAACGATAACATCTCATCATTCATCGATCACATCAGTATCCATCTTAACCATATTCAATACCGTTACAACAATACGATGACTTGTTTAGAGCAATACCAATGAAATGCGTAAAACTGGACACATCAGCACCATCTAGTCTCCATGTAGGATTTTACACCTTCCTAAATTAAAATGCAAACCAAGAGAGTGGATCTTTCCCAAAACAAAGGTGGATATGAGGATACATATCAACATTTACGGTCACATGGAACTTCATGTACAGCTTGGCTACTTTATTTAGGTTTAAATGGAACTTCAAGTTCTGTCCGTTTCTTTATTTGAGTTCAAATGGAACATCATGTTCTGATTCTCCATTATAATTAAGCCAAATAGTGCTTTAAGTTCCGTTCCAAATTTTAAAAGTCAAATGGAACTTCAAGTTCTGTATGCTTTGTTTGAGGGTGTGGATCCACACCCCCGTTTAAACCTCCATGTTTCCAGTTTCTATTTTACACCTTTAGTACTGGAAAAGCCTTTTCAACATCCCAAGGTGCAAACATCCACCCCCACCTTGGTTTACACCTTTAATTGTTATTGCTCTTAGAGATGATATTAGCTTATAGTCAATGTTATTAACTTATTAAGTACAAGTATTAACCTGTAATTATTTTTACTTTGTTAATAAACGAGTACTGTACTTTATGATTTTGATCCCAAATTTTATTTTACCAAAGTAAATATTTAAACAAAGATTGTGAAATTGGTCTTAGGGATGTAGAAATCTTAAGATAATGTCTTTCAAATTCCACATTTTTCCCCTAGTCCACCAAAGAGGAGTGAAAGACCCCAGTCTTTTTGGTTTCCCCAATATTTTAGAGCATAGCATTTAGGATTGTCCACATAACTCAGCATACCATTTTCTTTAGGAACCACCAAATTAGCAGATGCATCAAAAATATGGAGGTGTTTAATATAGCAAGCCTTTCTGAAATCAGCCCTAGGGAAATTTCCATTCCCCATGGGAGGGCTATATCCGTCCAAAGGCAAAATCGCCAATCCACCCCACCAACTGTAGAAGCTCCTTCTTTTAGTTGTGGAATCACAGGCTGTGGCCAATAGCCAATTAATATATTACGACATTTTAACCACCAGTTTTGACTGATTTTATCCTGTCACGAAAA
Source organism: Aquilegia kansuensis (assembly GCA_020826895.1). Lineage (NCBI taxonomy): Eukaryota > Viridiplantae > Streptophyta > Magnoliopsida > Ranunculales > Ranunculaceae > Aquilegia > Aquilegia kansuensis. The sequence continues at coordinate 12,185,179 of CM037005.1, read as the reverse complement.
AGCCAAAAGAAAATTTAGTAAAACATAAAAGGAAAACAAATTAAATGCAATACACATTTACATATATTGATATCTTGAATTGTTGTGACATCGAGGAGCTCAATATTAATCTATAATAGAGGGTTGGTACTCAATACAATTAAATTCTTGTCAATATGGAGATGTGGTAGATGTATAGATTATTGCTATTGTCCATGGATCAAGTTTCAAAAATAAAGTTTAGCCTAATATCATTTGGCATTTACGTTAGCCAGTTTAGACTTTTGAGTGTATTATAGAGGAGCATTTCTTCACAATCCTTTTTGTAGGCAATACGGATATGCTTGTAAGTGAAGATAAAAACTGATATATTATCCTCCATTATTAATACAGGTTAAGGGTCAGCCTACCTCTATTATCTGTTTTAAAAAATATATCAATAATGTAAATTTTCTTATTATTTTTATTATAGTCAAATAGAATATATATATATATATATATATATTACCTTGAAAACATAATACTAAGATATGTTTGTTCTCCACCATATGTGGATGTGGAAAGGAGTTGCATGCCAAGCATATAACGTCGGCTAACTTGTACAAATCTTGAGCAAAGATAATTGTAGCAGCCTGTTTTAAAATTATTTGTCTGTTGATGTAGAAAAGAAATTATCAATAATAATAAAAATAAAAGTACAATTAGAATAACAAGTGTATTTTTTATGAAAAGTAGTAAGTGTATAACTTACTGTCCAATATCCAAATAAACGACTGTCGTTGTTCCCTGATATTTGTCTACATAATATGACTTATCCAAAAATAAAACTTAAACTTAAATTAAATTGATGATATGACGTACCATCCACCCAACCTGTAAGCTAATTGGACCATTTTCAATCCACATTTGACTGGTGGTTAGTTAATCAACTTTGAGTCGTAGACTATATACATTCAAGTATTCGTGGACACCATAATATGTTGTCTTCTCAGATAGCTTAAGAACTACTACCTGCACAACTAAGGAGTTTAATTATTACAGAAAAAATTACGCTTAACCCCAAATATTTTATCCAAGATTTTCATTAAACTCCCCCATTTGCTTCCATGTTCCATTTATTATTTTTATCTTTTAGCACGAAATTGTGAATATATTGAAAAGAGAAAACAAGTTACAAAATAGAAAAGTTGGTGATAACCCCCTTAGTTTTGGTCACTTTTGGCGAAAACCTCCTAATTCTACTATTTTAGCGTAAATCCCTAACCCCCTAAGTTTTGGTCACTCTTGGCGAAAACCCCCTAATTCTACCGTTTTTAGCATAAACCCCCTAACACCCCAAATTATACCATGTTTTCCCCATTATACCTTTGACTCATACTCTTTACCTAACCACCACCCCCCCCCCCCCCCCAAATTTGAATTAACAGAAAATAATAAAAACAGTTAACCTCCATTAACAAAACATGTATTTGAGAAAACCCTTGTGATCTCTTTGACTTTACCCCCCTCCTCCATTATAGAAATAAATAGTTTTATCATTGATAAATAAAACTTAAGTGATAAATAAAGTGTAAATTAAGAAATACATAGAAAAATTAATTATTCCAATAGGGTTTCTTAATTTTTGTGACAAACCCAACCCAACCTATCAAAACGGGGTGGAGTGGAGGGAGTAATATATTATATAATATAGAAGTAAGATAAAATAAATTGTGAAATATTTCACATCCAAATAAAGATAATAATAATATATAAGATTCTTTCAGTTCTAAACATATAAACTAAGTAACTTTTTTCAAATGTAGAACGTTGGATATTCAACTTACATGTTGACCAGGGAAATTTGATGTATGTGGATGAATATAGTTATCATGACTTTGGGAAAAGTTCTTGTATCTAATCAATCTTCTTTTCTTATTCTTTGAATAGGGACTGTTCCTCGTGGGCAACTTACATCACTTACTATAGCCCAAAATTTTGAACCTTTCTTTATGGTAGCATTTTCCCGATCAATTCTTGTGGTGGATGCATAGGTTTCATCTACACATGATAGTCAATGTTTCATACAAATTAATAAAAGCAATTCTGGTATAACTCTTTTATTATCAGCTTACGAACGAAACAAATTCTAACATTGGCACACAAATCTAAGGAGTTGGCATTATTTGCTATTGCAAAGGCATATTTTTCTGTTAGACTTGTTTGCCCTCTAGATTTAATCAATTAATCTAACCTGAATATTATTTGTTATATTTTTTGTGTAGGATTTGTGGGATACATAAAACCCTACCACGTATAAGTGCAATGAACCCTAGTGGGATTTGTTAAAAATTTTGATTTAAAAGTGAAAAGATTTTAAAAAATAATTAATAAAACCTAAATTGAGAGAAATATAATAATATATTTGAGGATAAATAAGTCTAATAGAAAAATACACCTTTGCAATAACAAATATTGCCTTGGCAATAGCCGACTCCCAAATGTAATACCATATAAAAATTAAAAATTATAAATACATAGATAGTTTTATATAAAACATCTGATGGATACTTTTTATGAAATGAGCTCTCCACATCCTCCAACATCAACTATATCATGAGTTGAATGGAAACACGATTTCTTTTCTCAAATAAAGGATTTATATAAATCTCTACAAGCCATTTGGCCCATGTAATACATGGGATTTAAGTTGCGACCTATAATAAGTGTGAAATTATTATAAATCAAGTCTTTAAGTTGTGGCCCATTAATAACTGTTCAAAAGTACATTCAGTTAAACCACGATAAATACATACTCTTGGGACCAAAAAAATATACCACTTTAGCGAGATTATGTATTTATTGATAAGTGAATAATATCTTAATTTACTAATAAATTAATAATTATTGTTTTGAAGTGATCAGATTTTCAATTTATTTATGTGGTCAAAGAAAAAAAAATCCAAATGATGATGAAAATATTCTTGATCCAGATGATACTTCAGTTATACCAAATGCTTCGTCAGAAGAAGTATTTCAAGATATAATCACATTATATAACTATTTGCTACAATATGAGCAAAATATTCTAGAAGTTGTGCATGCTCTAGAAAAAGTTAAGGATAGGGTTGAATTATGTTTGGGTACAAGGAAGAAAAAAACAAATTTAGATGCATATTTTAAAAAAAAAAAAAAAAAAAACGAATTGGTAAACTCCTCATTTTAATTTTGAAAATTATAAACTGCATTGATAAAATAATTTAGTGTAACCCCATGGACTAGGAGTTAAGTTGCAAATTCCCATACGTAATGGACTAAGGGTTAATAAATCAAAATTTGATTAGGTTTTCTTTTTCAAAATAATAAATCTAGTTACTAATGAACTGGTGAGTTGACATACTTTTGATGTAGTGTATAATTTTAATTTTTTTTGTTTTTGACAGTTTATGAACAATATCGAATTTAATATTTTTTTTTTGTTTTTCATAAATTCATGTAATAATTTTACATATCCATCAATAATCCTGAATTCCTCATCAACATACAAAATTTTTAGATTTATCAGATTTATGGTCCAGAAGAAATAAATCATTTATGAACAGCTATAGTTTGTTTACTCCGAACAAATATAGTCAGATTAAAAGTGGCATTTAACTTGATTTTTTTTTTCTGAAATTTTTATTGCAAGTAAGAAAACACAATTTTGAATAACATACTCGCGGATCACTTGATTTTAATGAGTAGTTATAAAAATACAAATTTAAAAATATTACTGTTTATATGTTTCTGAAATCTGTTATGTTTGGGGGAAACGATCGTTTAATATCTTCTTTTTATGGAAACACCTTCAAATATTTATATTAGTTATAATTTACTATGTAGACGAATATATAAAATTTTCAGATTTTTCTATTATGTTAGTAGTTTTAAATGACGTAATCAAGACAGATGTTGTTGGATATCTGATCTATGATATTTGTGGTATCACTATCAAAAGATTAGATTAAGAGATTTTCCTTCTTGTGCCTGTATAAATTGAGATCAAAGTAGACAAATAACAAGCAAGGGTCGTACCCACCTCAAAGAGGGAGATCTTAGCTCAAATACAATTAAGAATAATAATTAAGAAACATCAAGGAATCAATAATAAGAGTTGAAGAATTGATTCTACTTCCTACAGACAATAAATAATAATAAATCCTAACTTAAGAATATGGAAGATATGGAAAAGAAGATTACATGATGACATAGGGGGAGTAGTAGGTTTCCACAAACTAGGTTATGTAATTATATCATGTTGTTCTTCATATTCAATCTATAATAATTAACAAGTCACCTCTCAGCTATTCCTATTAATTATTAATACCAATAGTAATTAATCCCCACCTCTCAGCTATTGAATTAATTAAAACGGGATTCTATTATGCATGCTATTGAATATGCTTCATTAATCAAATCCTCACCTCTCAGCTATTGAATCTAATTAACTCCACATATTATTCACAATTAAATCCTCACCTCTCAGCTATTGAATTTAATCATGAAAGGGTTCCAATAAAAGATAAATATTACAAACATGCAGTAATCACCTCTCAGCTATTTCACTACACATCTACAATAAATATAATACTATTATCAAAACTAGGTCTCCCTAAATTCTAACAATAATATTTAACACCATGGATAACAATAGCATACAAATGATCATACTTACCTCATATCGCGAATTAGAGATAAGTAAACATTAAGAACCTTGAATCACAATGAATAAGAAGAAACAACATAATAATCATACATCACCTAGAAAGCTTCCACCTTCCCCATGATGATTTAGCTACTCATACCAATGGAACAAATAATTAAATCAAAGAACATCATAATTGAAATCATGGATTGATATTGATATTGAATTGAGTACAAAAGTTGATCTTCAAGTTGAGGCTAGAAGATCAAGATCTAAAAAGAGGTTCTAGATAGATTCTAGATTCTAGATAGATTGTAAACCCTAGTTACAACTTCTCTTATATACCTATTACATAATGGAATACTTGTATGCAAAGACTTTCTAACTTAGTGAAATTCGTGGCTGCTGCTGTTGGCCTACTAGAGGGATTAGGCAATCAGCGAAACTTAATCCTCTTGGGCTAGAATTGTAGCTTGGGCCAAGACCTTCAGTTTGATAGCTCATGGGCCCCAATCGGACTTCTGGTTCTTCTTGTAGAGCCTTTTTAAGATCAAGACCCAAAATAGGAAGTCCGGTCCACATAAGAGCATTCCCAATGCAGAGTGGATTTATCCACCTCCACATAGGCACCACGTATGCACCACTAGAATAAATCCACCTTGTTGATTCAAGGTGAAACTCTACAAGGTGGAGAGTTCCCAAGGGAAGGTGGACTCTTGTATAAGAGAAAATGGATTTTTAGAAAAACCGGACAGCATGTGACATGCCGTCCGAGAGTCCAAAACTTTTAAAACACTACGTAATACTTAAAAAAAAAACAGACGGCATGTCACATGCCGTCCGGTTCTACCACCCACAGGTGGATTTCAAGGTGGATTCTCCCACCTTGAAATCCACCTGTGGGATCCCACTTTTGAAAATCCACCTTCCCTTGGGACATTATTTTGAGTTTCAAGGTGGATTTATCCACCCCACCCCCAAAATCCACCTTGCATTGGGAATGCTCTAAGTCAACAGATTTGACCCAAAGTCTTCAGAAGTCAACAGTTGACCGAAAGTCAACATAGGTCAGCCACAGTTGATCCGAAGTCAACAGTTGACCATAAAGTCAACTAAAGTCAAAATTGACCAAAAAGTCAACTCAACATATTTGACTAGAGTTGACCGTGGGGTGCCCTTAGCAGATTTCGTGGGGTGCAAATATCAATTCTTCTTCACTTATGCAAATAACACCTCTTTGCTTGCTTTTCTCAATTTTTTGGGGGCTTTTAAACAATATTCGCATTTCGGCTCATAAAACCTACATAAAGACAAGAAAGCACTAATTCAATAGATATAATACAATAATATAAGCTAAATGCTAGACAAACAAGGTGTTATTTGGGGGATAAATATACAGTTTTGAGGTCCGATCAATATCCAGTATTATTTTTTACTGTTACTTTCTGGTTGCTTTGCTTTGGTAGATAATTCATATAAAACTCATTACATTATGTACTTGGGTTATTTTACTTGTTTTGGAAAATAAATATTCAGAAATATAAATTCTATGTTCATAAACATTTAAAATTATGAACTTAAGATGGTGTAAAATATGCAACAAGATAGATGTAAATTTCTTATATTTTTTTAGGATATGTATGATTTAATGAAACAATGGTTTAATTACTTTCTTCATTTCGTATTTAATAGTACCTAAATATCTATTCAAATAATAGTTAAAAAGACTTTGTATGAAATTACAAGATATGTGGATATGTCACAATGTCGAATCTAGTTTTCCTTCTGGATGAACAATATTTCCTAGATGGCTTAGCCTGCGGAACTGACCCTACAGACCTTTATAGTCTTCGGGGTTGGTCTGGGTGCCACATTATAAACCTCAATGGAGGAATTAGATATCATGAATTTGGCATACGTCAAGGCTAGCCAAAGCTTGCAGGTGAGCATCACTTGGGTTTTGGTTTTCGCGTAGAGGTTCTTAACTATGGTAAAGGCACACTGATGCAGTGTTGGTATGGCAAATGTATGCAGTGCATCCTGTGAAAGGTGTAATAAGATTTGACATTGGCTGACAGTTGTTGCTTACGGTAGTGTAATTTTAGTACCGATAAGATTGTTTTGTATATAGATATGTTGGGAATTGATAATAGAATTAAACATAGGATTACTACTTGGATAAAAGCTTAATATGATTGAAATGCTCGAGAAGAGTATGGAATTTGGTGTATGATTAGTATTGAAGAATTGTCTTTTAATGTTTATCATATTTTAAATCGTATGTTCGAACTTTAAACGTGTTATGTTATTTTTGTGATAATAGATTTTCCCCTTGTTTACTCATACCAGATTTTATGCTGACTCATGTTGTTTTGTTTTGCACGTGGGTGTGTTCTATTGGAATTCCATTTGGAATGCAGGTAGGAGAGGTTAGAGCTATGGAGCTGTAACACACCGTTAGTTGGGACCAATAGAGATCTTTAGATGTTTCAATGATGTATCTTATTTGAAAGTTGTTTTCATGTATTTTGTTGGTGTAAGTTATGTTGTATAATAGGATGGAATCGGTGTACTTTTATCGTTTAGATTTTTCTTCACTGTAATTTTTATTCTTGTTATTTGTTGGAGTTGGGATTTGTTTTAGAATTGTTACGACCCTAGTTTTTGTTTTATAAATTTGGGTCGTTACAGAATTTATAAATAAAAGTTCAAGAGTATGTAGATATACAAATTTTTTTTATGAAATTTAGTGTTGGAAGTAAGCGTATTGTAGGCTTTAGATGTGTAGTTTAGTCCCACATAGCTTAGATATAAAGTCTATGTGGTTTCTCTCTCTCTATGTATAGAGAGTTAGTTTCTTTGTAAGTTTAACCTAATTATTATCAATATAATTCACCTTTTATATTTCTTGTTCGTATCATAGCCAAGTTAGGTCATGATTTTCGGCCACCAGCGACACTAACTCGGGTGCTGGTGGCTCGACCTCCGACAAAGTCTTTTTGTCAAATTTGTGTCTTTATTTCCGCTGTTTGTTCTGGGCCTTGTGCTACTATTTTTTTCCCTGAGTACTGTTTACGGCTACTGTTCATCAAGTACTATTCACCATAATCACTGTTCAAAGATTACTGTTCATCGGGTACTGTTCTTCAAGATTTTTTAAAAAAAATCCAGGTTTGCTTTTGTTGATGTCCAACCTTTTCTAGGGTTTTGTCTGTGTTGTTGATGTCATGTGCAGCTTGTTAAACCCTTTCTAGGGCCTTGTATGCGTTGATACCATAGTGCGTTGCACTTGTCCAACCCATTGTATGGCCTTGACTATGTTGTTGATGTCATGCGCCATTCTTTTTAGCCCTCTCAAGGGCCTCTTCTGCGCTGCCATCTGTCTACAGTTTTACTGTTCCCGTCCAACCCTTTCAACTGCTTTATTACTCCAAAATCAACCTTATTCGTCTTGGAGTACCTCATTTTTTTTGGCTTTTTAAGTTATATCAGATATTTTGGGGAAAGTAAACCCTAGCCACCGAAACGAACATAACCCTAACAATCACCACCACTACCTCTTGCGTCTTTCTTTGATGAATAGTTGGTTATCCATGCTCTTTTATTCTCTCTACAGCTGGACATCCCTGCAGACAGTTTTTCTTGCAGCTGGTCATCTCTGCCATTGAACATCTTGCCCGGTGTCGTTCTTATAATACTTTGTGGGGGATGTGAGAGAACATTTTTTGTATTTCAAACTGAAATTCAAAGTTTGAATATTCAACTTGAAGGGGAGTATTGGAAGTAAGGGTATTGTAGGCTTTAGTTGTGTAGTTTAGTCCCACATAACTTAGATATAAAGTCTATGTGGTTTCTCTCTTTATATATAGAGAGAGTTAGCTTCTTTATAAGTTTAACCTAATTATTATCAATACAATTCACCTTTTATATTTCTAGTTTTAATAATTATTAATTTATATTTTCATCGGGCCTTTAAGGATTCAAAATTCTTTATTACTTAATACATTTGGCAAGGTTATTGTCTTTAGTACACATGCCCAAGTCAGGACAAGAAGAAATTATTATCTAAGCAAGGTTATTACTTTCTTGAATATTCATTTATCGAGGTATTATTGTAATTTCTCTAGTTCGGGATTCTCAGACGCAAGTCTCAAAACATCTTATATTCAGTCGTAGTGTAATTTTTTTAACTTAACAATTTTTGCTTGTCTTCTTCTTTTTAATTCTATATTGAAGAAGTCTCATCGATTAGTGGATGTTGGTTGATTGGAAAATTTTCATCAAAGAGAGATGTAAAATGGAGTTGACTGATGACGTTGGATAACTGTAATGGTGATTGGATGGCTGAAACGAATGAGAGAGGAATAGCCATATAATCCCAATCAGGATGTGCAGGCTTTTGGCTTTGCAAGGATTTGGGTTAGATCCGTTTAGGGTGTGTTGTTGTTTTAAGCTGGGCCAGAACCGATTTTTGTCTGTTTCGTTGATATGGACTAGGCTTAATGTTAGGCCGATGATAGTATGATGATTTCTAGGGTTGGGCAAATTAACACTAAAACCGACAAACCGACCCGAACACAACCGAACCGAACATGTTACAAGGTGTTAGGATGTTTAAGTGTTTGGTTTCGGTTGGAATTTTTTTCTTAAACCGAAGTAATATGTTTGGCTTCGGTTTTAAAATTCCTAAACACGTTAAAACCGAACCGAACATGTATCTCCCATTCAATTCCAGCCCACTAATAACAAGCCAACACTATAGAGTACAACCCACTAATAACATGCCAACACTCTAGAGTCCAACCCACTATTTACGGAATTCTAAGGGACTTAGTGCTAATTTTCACGTATTCTTTCTTGTTTCTTCGTCTTCATCTTTCTTTTTTCACTACTACACGTTTTTCGCTTCCACTTCAAATTCGTTAATCAAGACATCAACTACCAGATAATCAATTTATGTTCTTCAACTTTCATTGATGAGTTTCAATTTTGTTTCTATCCCTTTTTTTTTTTTTCACTTTTGGTTTGAAATGTGTGTACAGGTATATAACAACATGTTTGGTTCAGTCCCAATGTACCTCTCTTTTTTATTGAAAATTTTAATTAACCGATAGGGGTCCGTCAAACCCCACCCCCTTTTCAGGTTTTTTATTTTTTTTTAAAAAAGAATGTTTGGTTCGGTTTTTTCGGTTAATCGAACAGTTATATATGTTTGGTTTGGTTTCGGTTTATATAAAAATATTTTGGTTCGGTTTGGTTCGATTTATTAATTAAATCGGTTCGGTTTTTATATTAAAAAATTGATACTATGCTGTTTTGTTTCGGGTTTAGTCAAAATCGAACCATACCCAGCCCTAATGATTTCCCTTCTTTGTGCATAGCTGTTGATTTGTTCTATTAAAAAGTTGTTATATGTATATATCTTGGATTACAAGTTTAATTAAATCACAATTGTTTTCAAAAATGTTACGATTGTTACCAAAAAGAGTTTTATGAATTCTTGAACTTTAAATTGCACTTGATGAACTAGGGTAGATAATAATGATCGGCCTACGGCAATTGTGGTATGATTCACTTGGTTAATTCTTGTTAATATTTATAAAATCGACATGAAAGTCAAATTTACAAAGATGCATCGCTTTCGTAAGACCATAGTAGGGTTGTGTAACTTGGTTTTGTGGTCATTAGAGATTGGGTATAATTATATTTCATCAATTTAGTGTTCATACATCTTGTAAAGTAATTATTTAGATTAATGATTACTTGGGTAATCACTTGGACATGAATAATTCTACGGTCACAAACAATTCCTACAAATATAACCCACAAACTGATGTGGCATAGCCACGTCACCGACTCTCTCCCCCAAAAAAATAAAAAAATAAACCTCTCTCAAATTCATCTTCTCGATTCAAGATTCCATCTCCACGACGGTTTTGATTAATCTTTGTATATTTTGTTACATCAATTCAAAAGCAAATAGTCGATTGTAGAAAAATGGTAAAATGATCAAAAAATACAACGTACTTTTACAAATTTTTCACTTTATACAATGTACTAAAAATCACGCCAAAATATCAATGTACTTTGAAAAAAATTTCACGTTATACAATCTGTTTAAAACTGGATAACAGACTGCTTACGTGGCTAATAGTTATCTACATGTATTTTTTTATTTAAGAAATGCTGAGTTGTAAAATTAAAACCAACACATCTACTTGAAAACGTGTCTTCAGATCATGTCAACAAATGTTTACATCTAAACCGTCCGTTAATCTCAAGATGTTAGAGATATAGATGTATTATTTTTTTTAGTTGTTATCTCTATCATAGAAAATATCAAACATAGGAAACTACGAACCCTAAATCAACATTTCTTCCATCTCTCTTTCTCATAGCAACATTGAACCCTAAATCTTCTCTTTAATTCTTTAAACCCTAATTTTAATTAACCATTTTCTCACAACTAAAACCCCTACTTTCAATCAAATACTAATGTATAGTGAATTAGTGAATCTCAAGAAAGAATCGATGTGGAACAATCTTATTGTGTGTGCAAAAGAAAAATCTTCTTTCAAGTAAGTAATAACTAGTAGTTAGTTTTACACTAAAAGATGAAGACACAAAAGATAGGGTTTGAAATTGAATTAGAGATTTGAATTGTGGATTTACAGATTTGGGGATTTTTACAATTGTTGAATTCAATTGTTAAAATAGAGAAGAAGAAGGTCAATCATGTGAGAAACATGTGCCTCAAATAGATGTGTTGAAAATGTTGTTTATTTTTTTTTAAAAAAAAATACACGTAGATAATTATTGGCCACGTAAGCAGTCCGTTAGCTAGTTTTAGACAGATTGTATAACGTGAAATTTTTTTCAAAGTATATTGATATTTTGGCGTGATTTTTAGTACATTGTATAAAGTGAAAATTTTATGAAAGTACGTTATATTTTTTGATCATTTTACCTAGAAAAATAGTACAAGATGTCCACAAATTTCAATTTTTTCGTCCCCTCTGTTTCATTAAACCCCAAATCTTAAAATTATAGAACACTCAACTGTTTTCATCGTTAAATCTATCTTGATGCAAAGTACTGATTATGAAATTCCGATTATTGATACATATAATAAAGAACACTTTTAATTTTTAGTGAATGGAGAATGATCCAATAAACCAAAGAGAAGACGGAATTGAGGAGGATATATCATGAAAAGAGAGATGTTGTGGAAGAGGAAGGTATATAGAAAAGAGGAATTGAGAGAGTGATATCACAAAAGGAAGAGAAGAATTCATAGTAACATTTATCATATTTGAATTGGGTGTAGAAAGAGAGGAAGAACGAGACTCAGAGAAGTAGAAAGAAACAAAATGTGGGAGAGTTTCTTTAAGGGGCTGCTGATGTGGTCATGCCACATCAACCGACACATCAGTTTGTAGATTTTGTTTGTGGGCTTTATTTGTGAGTGTAGAATTACTCCTTTATTTGTGGGCTATATCAGAGTGATTACTCGAGTAATCACTAACGTATGAGTGATTATTTGAGTAATCACTTTAATATTTGTCTATTCTTATTAGAATAATCAATTAAATAAGCCACCAATTAACTAGAAAAAATTGACAAAATTCAAAGATGACTTGGTGTTTGATTGGTGGCTTGTTGATAAGTTGATGAGATTGGAGAGAAAAAGGAATACAACTTGAAGGAGACGAGTAGACGACATAACATACCCAGTCCAAACTATAATTATTTAGTGGCCTAGAAGAAAAAACCATATTTGTGTAGAAGTTAAAATATTTTGAAAGAGGGATGTGATATTTTTCTTAAACTGTATAGTCCGCATAAAAGCCTCCATAATATAATATTATATAGAATTATTAAAAAAATTACATACCTTTTACCGAAAAACAAAGAAAATATTACATACCTGAATTTTATGATTTGTTAATAAGGGATGGTCAAGAGTAGGTTGCTTGAAAATGTCAACACAATCATAGATATCTCCTTTGACCTGGACAAACAAAAGTAAATGATATTAACCATTGAGTTAAATAAGTCTACCTGTATTCTTAAAAAATAAAAATATTGTTCTATGCTTGAATTAGAAAAATAAAATAAAACTTAAGCCTCAAAATTAGTCTAAAAGCTTTATAACAAAATGTCTGAACAGGGTTTTAGTATAGTATCAAAATTACGAAAACAAAAAGATTTTTCACAACGCAACGCAAAGACAAATAACTAAAAAGTCACATTATGACTACACGATAGACTAGTAGGGAAAGGGGGGGGGGAGGGTTCAAATGCGAACAATTAAAAATGTGTGGAACATTGGTGGTTTCCACCAACCTTGTGATTGGTCCAAGTAGCATGTATTAATAAACATAGAACCGTGACACGGTGGGGATCGACTTTAGGAAGAGAAATTGAAGAAAAGAAGGAGAATTAAGAGAGAGAAGAAGATAGAAGAAAGATTAAAGGGGAAGGAGAAGTAGGAAAATTAAGAGAGAAAAGACAAGAAGAGGACAGAAGAAAGAGAAGTAGGAGAATTGAGAGTGAGATAGAGAGAGAGAGAGAGAGAGAGAGAGAGAGAGAGAGAGAGAGAGAGAGAGAGAGAGAGAGAGAGAGAGAGAGAGAGAGAGAGAGAGAGAGAGAGGAGATGAGAAGAAGAAGATAGAAAAAAACAAAAAGAAGAAGGAGAATTGGTCAATTGATTGAAGAAGAGAGAGAAAAAAAAAAAAAAATGGAATGATGGACATTGTTTTTCTCCACACTTGAAGTATAATGAATATCCTAACAGTCGGTCGATTAATATAGTTTTTTAGTTATTAGATATTAATAAATAAAATAACAAAATTCTTAATATAAAAATTACTAAGAAATACAGAGAGAGAAAGTTTATCTTTTTCGCTAAGTTAGAGAAAATGAAACTCCATTAGAACTGGAAACATGAAAAATCCAATAAGCTACAATCAGTTAATCATGGATTGATTTTACAATATTCTTTTTTGGATGAAATTTGCCATTGCCAAATTCCAAAAAAAATTCAATGATACATTATAATTTCACCAATTCATTAAACTTGTGGAAAAATCTCATAACTGATTTATTTATCGGATTTTTAACTTTAAGTCTGATATTAGTTTTATCTATTAACAATCCCATATAATTTTGTCGGTTCTTCTTTCTATGGGATTCATTAGGTACTTTAAAGCTTTCTTGAATTAGTTTTCTTAATCAAAGTTTACCCATTTAAGAATTTTTTTTCTTTAGAAGTATATGGATTTGAAACTTAATTGAATCACACGTTGATAAAACTTGAAGCCACAAACATTGAAATCTGTTTCTTCCTCAAAGAGTTGCCTCGTTGAAAAAAAATTATTTTTATTTATTTATTTATTTTTATTATTGTAATATCTAAATATAAAAAATATAAATTAATTACAACTGAAAACATGCCACCTGGACCCATTCCTAGACTGACAACCAATGGGACCCCCTGGTGAACAAAATCGGATTTCTACTTATAAATAAGTCTTGTTTGACTTTGGCTTTAATGATTAGTCCCAGTTTCTAATATTACATAGGTTGTATTTTTTTTTATTGAAACAAACAAACTTTCTTTGCAATTCAAAAAAATTACAAACTTTCTATTCCATTCCAAAAATTGCTATTTTTTTATCTGTGCAATTCTAAAAATTGCTAATTATTTAATTGTGAAATTCTAAAAAATTATAATAGCAATTCCAGTAAATAGAAATACCACTAAATTAGGGTTTTAAATTGTAAAACAAATCCCTCAGTAGAAATTCTACTAAATTGCAATACCACTAAGATGCAAGATGCACTTTTAATTTCTTAATAGAATACTTAATTGTAAGTTCTTAATAATAATGGAGAGTATTTTTGTAAAGTATCGTGTACTCATGTACTAAAAAAGAGAACTAATCATTAATGTGGTTGTTTGGTCGGACTAATCCATAATGCACATTACAATTTGGGATTTTTAATCTGAACACGGTATTTTCTACTAACATATCTCTTTCCTTCCTCGTCTCGACCTATATTTATTCTTGATAAATTTTGGTTATTTCATATTTGCCCTGAAATCTATATTCCCTAACGTAGCCTTAGTTTACTGATTTGACATGCTAGATTCGGAGAAACAGAAATCAATACCAATTACCAAATACAACAAAATAGTAAAACATCTATATAAACACGTCATCTAAAGACTCACTACTTCATATGTAAATAATTATCCCGAAATAATGAAAACTAACCGAAAATTTTTTAAACAAAATACCTGAAAGGTTTTGATGGGTTGCTTATTGAGAATTGTGACTTGTCTTTCTAGCTCTATGTCTTCTTCGGTTGATAGACTCGTTCCTCTAACTCCATATTGACAAATAAATTAGATTAAAACTGCTATACTGATTGTGACCTTCATCCTACAGTAAATTCCTAACAACCAACCTTTGACTTAGGTGTGGAAAGTGTTTGTTCTACTTTTTATACACAAAGTTGATTAATCCTGTAAAACCCCGTTTATATTATAAATATTTGTTCGTTAAATTTTATTGGATTATAAAATATTGCATACATATCTTTAAGGGTTTAAAGTTAATTTTCTATTAAGTTGAACGATGATATATTAATTATTAAAAAAAATAAGTAGATGGAATTGGGTTGGGTAGCAGATTTATTTATGGTCCTAAAATTAAGCCCATTAACTTCTCCATATTATTTATATTAAAATCTTAGGGTTTTCATTCATTTTTTTTATAACACCATATTTGGGAGAAGAAGAAGAAGAAGAACCGGAAGAAAGCTAGAAGAAGATTTAGATTTTTATGCTTATACAAGTGAGTAGTCGTTTTTTTGTTTTTGTTTCTATTTCTGTTTTCTTTAATTTCAGATTGTTGACTCATCTTTGAAAAATCATAGAAATTTCGTTTGAAAAGCTTTTTTATTGATTCCAAAAACCCTGAACACTATATTGAAATGTCTTCATTCGATTAGTTAAGAGCAATTTACGAAAGTTATTTTAATTTTGTAAAAAACGACTTACAAGTATGACAACCGTTGCAGTTTTTTGTTTCTGTACAGTTTTAGTATCGCAGGGTTTTGATCCCTCTAGACTTAATAATAATTATTGAAAATTTATGATAGTTATAATACTCAATGTAAAATAACATATATAAATTCAAGAATTTACGGTTGGGTAATTAATTCTAAATAATTTATTCAACGTAGTTAATTTCAGATATCCAGTATAATTTTACTGCTACCTTTCTGTTTGCGTGGCTGTCATAGGAAAATCATAGAAGACTCGTTACTCAACATATCTTAATGAATTTACTTGTTTTAGAAAATAGACATTTTGAACTATAATTTCTATATTTAGAAATACTTTAAATTATGAGGATAATATGGTGAAAAATGCTCAGGAAGTCTGATGTAGATTGTTTTGGGATTTCTTTCTGAAATCTGGTAGGATTGAGTAAAACAATTGTTTAATTATTTTTTGTATATCGAAACGATTCCATATTTTTATTCCAAGTAATATTTTCATAGTAAAAGGTTGTATTAAAAGTTTATGAGATTTGAGTAACTATGTTTTGATGTGTGAGTTTTGAAAGATCAATGTTATTGTTTGGCAGATTTATGTAAAGAGTTTCTTTTTAGCATATATGTTTTCTTTTGGGTTTGTCCTTTTGTTTGATTGTCAAGTTGAAATAGACATGTACTAAAAGTAGTCTTAATATTAAAGTGGATTAGTATATAATGGCTTGTTATTTGATTAATTATGTTTAAAGAAATTTGAAAAGCTATATTGATAAACGCCTAGGAATGGCTCCATACCAATGGATGGTATATGAATAGAAACGAAATAAATACTGGACTTGGGATTTCATTATGGAATGATTTGGAATGGTTTGATACAGTGGATGGTATATATTCAATTTGGAAAATAAGAACAGAATACGAAATGGACTTGAAATTTAATAGTTTAACAAAGGTTATGTGATTGTTTCATTAGTTTAGTTGTTTTGGTAGTCGCCCAAGCATTAGTACATTTGCCGCACCTCTGGAATTAGGTTAAAGAATTAATTATCACCCTAGACGGCTTAGCCTGCGGGTTGACTCTTGGATTATATTTGGGTATTTCCTGGACGACTTAGCCTGCGGAACTGACCCTTCAGACCTTCATAGCCTTCGGGGTTGGTCTGAGCGCTACATTAGAAAGCTCAAGGGAGCTATTAGAGATCATGAGTAGGCATACGTCGAGGCTAGCCAAAGCTTGCAGGTGAGCACCCATTTGGGTTTTGGTTTCCGCGTAGAGGTTCTTAACCATGGTCAAGGCACACTGGTGCAGTGTGGGTATGGCAAATGTGTGGAGTGCATCCTGTGGGAGGTGTACTAGTGATTGTGCATATGTTGTGAGTTTTATGATTGTTAAACCCGAGCACCGGCTAGAGGCCAAGACGTGGTTTTGTGACTTTAGATTCGTTGTTTGGTAGGGTGTTAAGGCTTATGATATTATAGTGTTTGGTGTTAATTAATGATATGGGTAAATTTTACATACTATGATTATGAATCGTTATTAATGGTTTGAATGAACGGAATGTACTTTCGGGTTGATAACAAGTATTAGAAAACACGTAACGTGTAGGTGATTTGCTTTATTTTTATTATATTTGTGTATTATGTATTAACTTCATTTTACAGGTGGATAGATCAACTAATTTAATTTGTGTAGGTGGATAGACCTATCCTTAAAGACAGTTGCTGCTTAGGTAATATATTTGTATTATCGATCAATTAAAATCGTAAATAGATAAATTAGAAGTGAATAATAGAATTAAGCATGTGATTACATAATGGATAAAGGGATTAAATATAATGGAATTGATATCGTTTTTGGAGTATACTTATTGTCTTAGGATAAAAAAATTGTTCTTTAAGATTAATTATGTTGTTAATCATATGATGGAACTGTATATTTATTATGTTATTTTGTGGGAATAGATTTCCCCCATGTTTACTCATACCGGCTTTTATGCTGACCCATGTTGCTTTGTTTTGCACGTGGGTGTGTTCTATTTGGAATTTCATTTGGAATGCACGCAGGAGAGGTTAGAGCTATGGAGCTGTGACGGACCGCTTGTTGGGACCAGTAGAAATCTTTAGATATTTCAATCTTGTATTTTATTTGAAAGTGGTATTCATGTATTTTGTGGGCATAAGTTATGTTGTATAATGGGGTGGAATCATGTGTACATTTATCGTTTGGATTTTTCTTCACTGTATTTTATTTAAGATTTTTGCTAGACCTAGTTTTTGAGTTAGAAATTGTTGCGGCCTGGGTTTATTTTATATTTTTTTAAATTCGGGTCGTGACAGTTTACTCTAAAAATGGTAGAATTTGGGGGTTTTCGCCAAGAGTGACCAAAACTTGGGGGGTTAGGGGTTTACGCTAAAATAGTAGAATTAGGAGGTTTTCACCAAAAGTGACCAAAACTAGGGGCTTATCACCAATTTTTCCTATTTTGTAACTTGTTTTCTCTTTTCAGTATATTCACAATTTCATGCTAAAAAATAAAAATAATAAATGTAAGATGGAAGCAAATGGGGGAGTTCAATGAAAATCTTGGATAAAATATCTGGGGTTAAGGGTAATTTTTTCTGTAATAATTAAACTCCTTAGTTGTGCAGGTAGTAGTTCTTAAGCCATCTGAGAAGACAACATATTATGGTGTCCACGGATACTTGAATATATATAGTCTACGACTCAAAGCTGATCAACTAAGCACCAGTCAAATGTGGATTGAAAATGGTCCAATTCGCTTACAGGTTGGGTGGATGGTACGTCATATCATCAATTTAATTTAAGTTTAATTTTTATTTTTGGATAAGTCATATTATGTAGACTTATTTTTTGGATAAGTCATTTATTTTTCAAGTTCATCATAGACAGTGACAGTCCTGTTATTAGGTTATTGGATATTGATTTGAATTAACAATTCATGGATTATCAGGTATCACCAAAGTTATCAGGGAACAACGACAGTCGTTTATTTGCTTATTGGACAGTAAGTTATACACTTACTACTCTTCATAAAAAAAATACACTTGCTATTCTAATTGTACTTTTATTATTATTATTGATAATTTCTTTTCTACATCAACAGATCAATAATTTTAAAACAGGCTGCTAGATTTATCTTTGCTCAGGATTTGTACAAGTTAGCCGACATTATATGCTTGGCATGCAACTCCTTCCCACATCCACGTATGGTGGAGAACAAACATATCTTAGTATTTATGTTTTCAAGGTAATATATATATATATTCTAATTGACTATAATAAAAATAATAAGAAAATTTACTTTATTGATATATTTTTTAAAACAGTTAATAGAGGTAGGCTGACCCTTAACCTGTATTAATAATGGAGGATAATATATCAGTTTTTATCTTCACTTACAAGCATATCCGTATTGCCTACAAAAAGGATTGTGAAGAAATGCTCCTCTATGATAAACTCAAAAGTCTCAACTAGCTAACGTAAATGCCAAATGCTATTAGGCTAAAATTTATTTTTGAAACTTGATCCATGGACAATAGCAATAATCGATACATCTACCACATGTCCATATTGAAAAGAATTTAATTGTATTGAGTACCAACCCTCTATTATAGATTAATATTGAGCTCCTAGATGTCACAGCAATTCAAGATATCAATATATGTAAATGTGTATTGTATTTAATTTGTTTTCCTTTTATGTTTTATTAATTTTCTTTTGGCTTCTTCGTGACAGGATAAAATCAGTTAAAATTGGTGGTTAAAATATCGTAATATATTAATTGGCTATTGGCCACAGCCTGTGATTCCACAACTAAAAGAATGAGCTTCTACAGTTGGGTGGGGTGGATTGGCGATAGGGCCTCTAGACGGATATAGCCCCCCATGGGGAATTGACATTTCCCTGGGGCTGATTTCAGAAAGGCTTGCTATATTAAACACCTCCATATTTTTGATGCATCTGCTAATTTGGTGGTTCCTAAAGAAAATTGTACGCAGAGTTATGTGGACAATCCTAAAAGCCATGGTCTAAAATATTGGGGCAACCACACTCCTCTTTGGTGGACTAGGGGAAAATGTAGACTTTGAAAGACATTATCTTAAGCTTTGTATATCCCTAAGACAAATCTCACAATCTTTGTTTAAACAATTACTTTGGTAAAATAAAATTTGGGATCAAATTCGTAAAGTACAGTACTCATTTATTAACAAAGCAAAAATAATTACAGGTTCATACTTGTACTTAATAAGTTAATAGCACTGACTATAAGCTAATATTATCTCTAAGAGCAATAACAATGCAAGGGGTAAACCAAGGTGGGGGTGGATGTTTACACCTTGGGATGTTGAAAAGGCTTTTCCAGTACTGAAGGTGTAAAACAGAAGCTGAAAACATGGAGGTTCAAACGGGGGTCTGGATCCATACCCTCAGACAAAACATACAGAACTTGAAGTTCCATTTGACTTTTAAGAGTTGGGACGAAACTTAAAGCTCTATTTGGCTTAATTATAATGGAGAAACAGAACATGATGTTCCATTTGAACTCAAATAAAGAAACGGATAGAACTTGAAGTTCCATTTAAACTTAAATAAAGTAGCCAAGCTGTACATGAAGTTCCATGTGACCATAAATGTTAAAATGTATCTTCATATCCACCTTTGGGTTGGGAAAGATCCACTCTCTTGGTTTTGCATTTTAATTTAGGAAGGTGTAAAATCCTACATGGAGCCTAGATGCTGTCGATGTGTCCAGTTTTACACATTGCATTGGTATTGCTCTAAACAAGTCATCGTATTGTTGTAATGGTATTGAATATGGTTGAGATGGATACGGATGTGATCGATGAATGATGAGATGTTATCGTTGACTCAATACTATAATAACAATTATCCTTCCAAGGATTTGATGTATAGCGACAATGAAGAGTATCAATCCACTATAATCAAGAAGAAAACAAAGAAGCTACCAAGAAGATGCCACAAACTTTTAAAGAGAAATAATAACAACTAAATTAATTAATTCTAATATAAGTATAATTACTAAAACAGAGTAAGATCAACAAAAGGAATAGTGAACATGTTAACCTCATGAATCCACCATGCATAATACTAATGTAGTTAATATGCATGTTCTTAGCTACTCACCTCTCAGCTATTGTAACTTCCCGAATCACCTCTCAGCTATTGTCGGGATGGAGAAAACTCACCTCTCAGCTATTGCATCTAAATATTTTACTTCAGATGCATGAATGGAGTGGATGAAGCCCAAAGAAACAAGACCCTAAGTAATCAACCATATGGTTCCACCCATGCAGGCGTACATATATCATCTTCTAAGCAATCCAAGTTTATATTGAAACCCTATTATGTACTCATATCTCGGGTATTGTAAGTAATAAGCATGTAGGCATGGTAAACATACAATAATACTGAAAAGAATAAACTAACATATTACTTCCCTTTTCATACAGTAATATGAAAGTATTGCTATAACTATTTTGCATGAAAACGATTCAATGAAAAACAAGCATAAAAACTATAATTAAAATATCATGGTTTCATCAATGGAGGCTACTTATCACTTAAGGGTTTAGCCTTCTATTGATGAGGAACAATAGAAAAACAAATCTTTATTGCTCTTCAACCTTAAAAACCTAATAAAATTTATTGCTTCAAGATACAAGAGGTGGAATATGATAACCCATAATATGTGCAATATAACAATAGTAAAGCAAGCAAGAATAAACCAAACAGAAAGTAAATAACACACAAGAATTTTAACGTGGTAAAACCCAATATGGGAAACGTCCACGGTTGTCCTCGCGACAACAAATAAATCCACTAGATGAAAAGAGATTTACAAACCTATCAACTACCTGCAATCACTGCGAGTTGACACTCCTGGTTATCTCTAACACCTTGACTTCACCAGAGCACCTTGATGTACGCACAAGACACTCGACTTCTTGATGAACACACAAGAAGACTCGAAGCCGAACTACAAAATAAGCTTACACCAGAGTTCCTTGATGAACACACAAGGATACTCGACTTCTTGATGAACACACAAGAAGACTCGAAGCTAAATCACTCAATTGATAAGAAATAAGAAGATGAATGAGGAAGAAGGAAGAAGAAGATGAATGAGGAAGAAGAAGATGAGTTCTATCACCAAAACAACCTAACACCAAAACCTAAACAAACTCCAGGAAGAAGAGAAGAACTGGACGGCCAAAGAACTCCCTTATCATTTGGAAGAGAAACCCTATTTATACTTAGGGCTGGAAACCAAGGAAAATGGGCCGAAAAGTGAAAAACCCACTTTGGACGTACGTACGTCGATATGACGTTCGTACGTCTTCCACACGAAACGAGCTGCTGACTACTTGGACGTACGAACGTCCTAAACAGGTACGTACGTCCAGACCAAACAAACTTTCTGCTGACAGACATGACGTACGAACGTCCTAAGAAGGTACGTACGTCCTGAACCGAAAACCACTCTTTAGACACACGACGCGAAGACAAAGACACGGGACGACGTGCGTACAACTAGGTTTTCTTAACAATGAATTCAAGGCGAAATAACCATGGACACTATGTCACAAAATTGATGTCAAACAACTTCATGCCGGTTTCAATCTCCCCCTTTGACATTGATTTTGTGACAAAAACCTATGACTCTAATAGCACTTATAAAACGTGCTTACAAACCCAAACCATGGCATTTATAAAACATGCCTACAAAAACACTCATAGTAGGATACATACCGAGTCACCAACACATGATATCCAGCTTGAGTAAGACGTTTTAACCATCAAAGACCGAACGGAAGCAACAAGAAATTCTGAAACAATCAAAGAGCCAACGGAAGTTCCTCGAACAACTCCCCCATACTTGTTCACTCCCCCATACTTGTAGCATGACCCAAAACTGTACAACCTCTAAACATCAACACGTTCACTCCCCATACGTGTAGCATACCTGAAACATGACCCAAGAATACACTAACAAAAGAAGAGATGAATGTTAGTATTAGAGTCATAAATCTCCCCCTTTTTGTCACAAATGAAGCAAGGTAAAATAAGAAAGAGAAAAGAAAAAATACCAAACCATAACAAATAAGAGTAAAGAAGAAAAGAAAGAGAACAATCATGTTATCAACAAAAAAGATATGCAACGGAAGCCATAACATAAACACTTGTTAACACGATGTCAATACAAAGAATTCTCCCCCTAAACAAAAGCTTCACCTAAATGCAATGCATATGAGAAAGATGCACCTAGGACAAATAAACCAAATAAGGATATTTGAAACACACAAAGAACCAAACATACAAGGATAGAAGAGAGTAAAGAGAAAACCATACCATAAATCTGGAATCCATGACACACAAAACTAAAAGACATAAGAGAGATCTAGGCATATAAATGAAGAAGAAGAGTACCAATCACAGACACAAGAAGGGAGATTAGATAAGAACCAAAACGAGAGAGGAAGGAGATAGTGAAAAGACACTGAATACTTATATAGGGAACAGAGAGAAGAAAAGAAAACATAACATGAATCCCTGATAGAAACCAAGAGAAAACTATACATAGAAGAAAGAGTCAGGACACCAACAATTGGAACAAATGATTCACTAGAATATCACTTTAATCAACCAACCATAACCACCTGAGATAGACTCCAGAGAAACGACTTCATAGTAGCAAGATATCTAGAGAAAAAGAGCAAACAAACAAAAAAGAAGAAATACCATTACCCAATGAAATCGACAACTAACAATAATGACCAAGAACCAAATAGTCAAACCCATGACAAAAACTACAGAAATATGAGTATCTGCAGGATGAAATATGAAGTATAAGAAAATCCATTGAGAATCCATGAGGAAATCCAATCTGTACATGTTCCTGAAACAACTCATCCAACCATAAAAAAAATTAGAGAATCTTATAAACAAAGATAAGAAAATATTATCCCAAACACAATGGAATAGAGACATAAAAGGAATAAACCTGTAAGCCCACCCTAGTGAAACCCAAAAATTAGTTCAACATATGCCAAACAAGATAAGCAATCATCAAGCTCATAAAAAAAATGCTTTAATCTGAAGAATGAGCAAGGATTATCGATTTCACCAAGTCACAAAACAACAATCCAACTTCAGAGCAAATTTCCTGCCAGAACACTAAGACTCCGATGACATGCCATACATTGTCAGAAAGATTAGAGAGTCAATAGAAGAGAATTGCTAACAATAGATGACCAAACTGAGCATATGCATCCCAAAGTAGAACAGTGGTAGCCCAAAACCATTGCATGAGGATTATTGCAGAAGACTACCAAGAACACATCTTATCAAACCTATTGCAGGAAAAAATAGGATCAACCAGGCACAAGAAGCAACAATAAGAGGATAGGCAAGTCTCATAAGCATTTAATCAAACACCAGCTAGCCAACAAGGTAATTCCAGAATATTATCCCAACATAGAAAAGTATGATGAGAACCTATGAGAAAACATGAATCAATATAAATCATGCCAACCGAATACACCAATAACATGATTTCATCACCAAAATATGCTTATGCATACCTTGTAGCCTTCTTAAAACAAATTGAGAACTATTACCTTGAGAAATCACATCAAACACATGGGATCCAATGACAAAACTAGAAAGCATGGAGGTGAAAATCAAATAATACTAACAATCTGACCTTAGTATGTCAATGAAACACCGACCGAAAAGAATTACCAAGGAATGGAACCAAAATAGAGGAAGCCATAAACACTTTCAGCAAGAACATCTACAAGAATCCGAAGGAATGGCGCCTCTACTCCTTTGAGCGCGAGAAGTGGATGCACCCTTAGAGCCGGGTGTGTCTTTAGCGAGTGTTGGGCGAGCGCGCTTAGGAGGCATGTCCTGCACACACACAACATTATAAACACCACACACGTAAGCAAAACCAACAGAACAACCAAGAAAAACCTTAGGAAACCCATTCAGGCATTTCACCAAACACTTGGTGAGCAATACAGGACATATAGGCAAAAACACTAGATGAGCTTACCAAAATGATACTAAACATGTCCATGAAACTCCACAACCACTAATAATCACAAGAAGTTCCAAAAAGCATCTAGACAACAAGTATATATCCAATGGTATGAACCCAATATGATCATGGTAAACAAGCTCATAATCCAAAGCATAATCGACAAATAATAATGAAGCATCAAGATAAAATGAAAAAGAGAATAGAGGAGAACATACTTGATGTAGATATAGAGAAAGGAAGTGAAATAACACCCAAAACACTAAGCTTCCGATTACACACACAGTTTAAGATAAGAAGGGAACCGGAAAGAAAAAGAAGAGAAGAACAGAGAGAAATAAGAGCTTCCTAAACAGTTAGAAGGGGATGAAAAACTTCTCTTGATTTGTGCTTATAGAGTATATGCATGATTTGAATGTAGTTGGCAAGAATTTCAAACAGATGGGCTGGAGAAAAAAAATTGGGCCGAAACTGTTCAGAGGACGTACGTACTCCTTTAGAACGTTCGTACGTCGGGACCCAAAAACAAACCAACTGCCTCAACCCACGTTCGTACGTTCAATGAACGTTCGTACGTTGGAAAAGATCTGCCCTCCTCAACGTACGAACGTCATGAAGACGTACGTACTACCCTTTTTTTTTTTTTTTTTTTTTTTTTAACAATGAAGAGCCAAACCAAATGACAAACAACACAAACCATAATAAGAAGAGAAAAGGAAAAGAACCGATGTACCATAGAAGTGAAGAGGAATACATCATGAACTTCCAACAACGGTAGCCAATCCCAATCCGTACAAAAATAAGAGGCAATATATGGGGATAAACAAAAGATTGAACAAATAAGAGAATTGAAGTGCATCATAAACTAAACCTCGGTGTGTGTAGATGCAATGCAATGCATAAAGAGAGAGAAAGTTCACCACTAGAACACACCCTTTGAAGACCTAGAATATACAACCATCAACAAGAGACATACGATTAGTAAGTGAGCATAGAAGAACAAACTTCAACCCCCTTTGAAACAAACGTTATGAGTAGAAGGCAAACGAATATAAATATGACCTTTCAAATGAAAACCAAGACATCCAAAAGGCAAATGAAATATAAACAATGTATGTCTTACATAAGAACAATGAACATGCGCTTAGATTTTTATTTTGCCGCATGTGGTGGAGTTTAGTCTAACTCACTCTAATGTCATTCCCGTGTGGGAGGGATTTTTGCCTCCATCTTTTCAAATACACGAGGGTAGGGTGTAGCCTACATCTTTTTGACAAACACAAACTCAAGAAGTGCAATACCATGATAACGTGCAACACAAGAACTAACATCTCTTGAGTGCATCCGTCAGAGCATGACCCTCACAACCCCAACGGGTTTTTAACCAAATGATTATGCTCTCAAGACATTCAAATGGCTGGGGATTTCGTGAGTTATTGACCACTAACAAGAGTTGTAGTAGGAAAATAAGAATGCTCAATAACACGAACAACAGGATGAACATTAACCAAAACAAAGGAGAGGTAGCTCAAGATAACATAAATACTCGAGAGATAGAGAAGTTCTATGAGCTCAAAGAATATGTAAGTGGTTTCCAAAAACTCCCATCATGCAAGCATGTCGTGCACTGTGCAAACAAGCGAGGAAAAATGCATGATACATACCAAAACATACTTAAGAGTTCAGAAAGAGAAAACACCCAAACATATTGCAACTTATTTAAGACAATTGAATTAAACCAATATCTCAGAAAAGATGCATCCAACAACACATACATGGAATAATGAAAGAACAATTAACGCATGCATAAACAGAAGAACAAAAAAACACCAAACAAATAGCCTATGTGGTTAGAGAAATATGCAATTCAAATAACACAAGGCTAGAAACAAACCACATCATCCCAACTATGGGACACCACCAGACCTTTGCAAGTCCAGAAAAACCTTCAACTTATCCTTTCTTACCCATACTTGTTTAACACTAGGCGTGCACACTTTGGGAGTTGAAAAAATATGAGATCTCCCCTTAACCAGCTTTGGAATAGACTTGTCCTTAACTAATTCCACCTTAGTCTTTGACTTCCTTTTGTTGGAGTTCCTGTTTTTCTTAAACCTATGAGAAGAAACATTAAAAGTCCGAGGTCTAGAAAATGCACAAGAAGGAACATAAGAATCAACATAATTATAACGATGAGGAACACGAGAATAGGATGCAACATGTTGATTAAAATCCCAACAAAAGATATCCAAATGACCAACTCTACCACAATAAGAACAATGAAAAACATTAGACTTACTCAAAGAATTCTTATAAGAAGATATGGTAGTAGAAGATGAAACATGTATGTCACCATTGTATTTGTGACATGGTGCCTTAACAAAACCTGTACCTCCACTATGAGAACAAGATGTCTTACCAGCAAAAACAGCCTTACCATTAACCTTAGACTTAAAATTCTTACGAGAAACATGCTGAAAATTAGTAGCATTAAGTCTAGTCTCAATAGGTGGGGTAGGCAATAGGGCAGGCAAACTAGATTTTACAGGAGTAATCATACTAGATGAACTAGTAGAACTAGTAATAGGAGAGTCAAATCTAGTTTTGTCCAAAACCTGCAATTGGAGTTGAGTAGACGTTAAATCGTTCTTTGTTACCTCATACTCCACCAATAGAGATTTGTATTTCTCATCGACCTCCTGATTGGCCTTCTCTAAAGCTGCAATTCTACATAACAAGTCAAGTTTTTCTTTTTCAAATAATTGAGAAGTAGAAATTGCATCATCTGCAGCATAAGAAATTTGTTCTTTAAGAGTCTCAACTTTATCCTGCAAAGAAAGATTAGCCTTTTCCAAATTTTCAATTTTGGATTCATAAACTTCCCCTTGAAGCATATAGTCTTCTGCACAATGTCTGAGTCGTTGTTCTAGAGAATCAACCTTAGTCTGCAAAACACCATTATCTTCAAAACAAACATTATTAGAAATAGTAGACAAATTACAATTAGCTTTATTGAACTTTTCCTGCAAATCAGTATTAGCTTTTTGTAACCTTTCACATTCTTTTGCAGAAAGCCTGTAAAGAAGAGCCCAATCACTATTGCTAACAACATACAAATTATCATCCTTTTCAAAATCAGATTTTGGTTTTGTAGATTTAGACGATTTAGCAATAAAATTATTATAACCAGACTCATGAACCATTATTGCACTCATAGGATCGTTAGCGTGAGCCTTGACGCTCCTTAACCAGCCCCCAGCGACTGATACCAATTGAGAACCCATAATATGTGCAATATAACAATAGTAAAGCAAGCAAGAATAAACCAAACAGAAAGTAAATAACACACAAGAATTTTTAACGTGGTAAAACCCAATATGGGAAACGTCCACGGTTGTCCTCGCGACAACAAATAAATCCACTAGATGAAAAGAGATTTACAAACCTATCAACTACCTGCAATCACTGCGAGTTGACACTCCTGGTTATCTCTAACACCTTGACTTCACCAGAGCACCTTGATGTACGCACAAGACACTCGACTTCTTGATGAACACACAAGAAGACTCGAAGCCGAACTACAAAATAAGCTTACACCAGAGTTCCTTGATGAACACACAAGGATACTCGACTTCTTGATGAACACACAAGAAGACTCGAAGCTAAATCACTCAATTGATAAGGAATAAGAAGATGAATGAGGAAGAAGGAAGAAGAAGATGAATGAGGAAGAAGAAGATGAGTTCTATCACCAAAACAACCTAACACCAAAACCTAAACAAACTCCAGGAAGAAGAGAAGAACTGGACGGCCAAAGAACTCCCTTATCATTTGGAAGAGAAACCCTATTTATACTTAGGGTTGGAAACCAAGGAAAATGGGCCGAAAAGTGAAAAACCCACTTTGGACGTACGTACGTCGATATGACGTTCGTACGTCTTCCACACGAAACGAGCTGCTGACTACTTGGACGTACGAACGTCCTAAACAGGTACGTACGTCCAGACCAAACAAACTTTCTGCTGACAGACATGACGTACGAACGTCCTAAGAAGGTACGTACGTCCTGAACCGAAAACCACTCTTTAGACACACGACGCGAAGACAAAGACACGGGACGACGCGCGTACAACTAGGTTTTCTTAACAATGAACTCAAGGCGAAATAACCATGGACACTATGTCACAAAATTGATGTCAAACAACTTTATGCCGGTTTCGGAATATTATTCTTCTCTATTGAGTTATATCAAAACCCTAATTTTCTGTAGTATATATATTATTCTACCATGAAAGCACGTCTAAATACATCAACTCGGCAATAGGATAGACTTAGGTCGGTGTAGAACCCATTACAGACAAGTCGGCACAGGACCAACTCGCGATGTGGCGAGTAGCAGTAGTGCGGGGGGGGGGGGGGGAGTTGATTATGGACTTCTGGTCTTCGATCTTTAGTCGTTTACTCCGTCTTCTGCCTAGTTCACAGTGAGTCTATCTTATTGGACTTTGGTATGGTGGAAATACTCCTCTAAGCTAGGTACAGTTATTGCCTCTTTTTTGGTTTCAAAGTCTTCCTTCTTTTGAAATTGGGCTTCCTCTTTGATTTATAAGTCCTTGAGGAGGTGGACTTGAATCTCTTATCAACTTTGATTCATAATTCATCAACTTAAGCCCAGTGTTGATACTTTAGGCCTTTTTTCAAGTTAGTGAGAGTTAAGGCCTGTGAACTATAATAAACCTGAAAATATGACTAAAAGGGACATTAAAAAACATATGAGTAAACAAAGTGTTATTTGGAAGGTATTAAGGAATAAGACTTTTGTGCTCAAACCAAATACGTACCCCCAAACAACATTTTGTTTGTCCTCAGGTAAGAGAGTAAAAGATAATGGAATAAGAGCATATAGATCTATATTACAACGAATAAATAAAGTACATGGTGTTTTTACGCTAAATACCAAGGCTTTAAACCACATGAACCCAGGTGGATGAGTTATAGTCTCCTAAGGGTTTTTCCGAGAAGACACCCATAAACTTCATCCAAGACCTTGGGGATGATACCCCACCCCCAAACAGTTTTACATTACCTCTTAAAAAGTGTTAAGTTGGGTCTTTTAATGTCAGATTCCCTAGACTTCATAATCCTATGAAGGATTATTGTATATTTTTGGTGTCATATTGTAGCTTCTACTTTGAATATATAGCATTACATAATAATTAAGCATACACTAAAATAAAAAAATATTTTTATTATACTAATTATAAACTAAACTATTGTATTACAAGAGAATAATCATTTAATACATAATGCAAAGGAATTAACAAAAATAAAATGCAAAAATAAAACATAGACTCGATGCTCGACAAACAACTAAAACTAGACTAGTGGAGGCATCTACAAGCGGGGTCGTCCTCAAGAGCTTCAAGTATGGCTTAGAGAATCAAATCGGCCGCGCACCTCATTATGAAATTCTCGATTCTCGTTTCACAAACCACGCACATTCACCTCAAGATTGGCAACACAACCGAGTTTCCAAACTAGAAGGGAGCTCGACTGGGCTAGAAGATGACGGACCAGGAGCCTTCACACCAAGAGAAGCACAAGAAGGTGTCCATCTCCGTGGAACTTGGGTAGAGACCATGCACCGCACCGACCGAAGTTTAAGGTACATGAATGGAGATTCGAGAAAGACCTAAATTCCAACGAGCGGAAAGAATCTTGTACCAAGTGGTTTAAGGAAGAACGGGAGTTTGCTTAAGGAGCATGAGACGAGCAATATGTACAAGAAGATGGGCAGTCGATTGGCCATGAACGGCCTTGGCAATGGTGTCAAAAAGATCAATATTAAAGTTGTGGCTCTTGAAAAAATTTTGAAAAAGAAATAAAATATGGGCTTGGGCGGTAGTGACCACGCTAGGCTTTAAAGTATCAAAGACATTGGCGGCTAAAAATTGACAAACAGCGGCTTGGTTTCTTTTAAGTGTGCTAGCAATGATGCGGCTTGGTTTCTTCTAAGTGTGCTAGCAATGATGCAATGAGAACCATACTCATCCTCGTCGGAAATAGCATACATAAGATATTTGAGGTGTGTGAATTAAGTGTTTTGACGAGTGAGTTCTTGAAAATTCAGAATGTTTATGATAGAAGAAATGTCATCGACGGAAAGTAAGAAATAGAAATCATTGTTGCGATAGACATACCCATTTTGCGGCTCGAATTAACAATGAATGTGGAAATCATCGACGAGCTCGAGGTAAAAAGTGGTGTGTTGTATCATAAAAGATGTTGTCCCAATTCCTTTGCACCATTTCATAGGAAAAATGGACCTTCAATTTGTCATCTTGAAAAAGAATGGAGAAAGTGTTTTTGGAAAAGACAGTATGGTCGGAATCAGTAATGATTCCGGCGATAGGATAGTTTAGAGGGGCTAGGGTTTCCATAACTGAGACATACGAGAAGAGAAGGACAAAATTGGGTAGGAAACGGTCGTGAGGTGGTGAGTTCTTGTCTTCGGGTGGCGAGTTGCAGAATAACAATGGATGCGCTGGTGGATGTTGTGATCAGATCTGTGTGTAATGAGGACGAAGAGTTTGTCTTATATAAGAAACCACGACTGGATATTGACCAAATTGCCCCTTAATTTAATTCTTTAATAAAATGTTTTTTTGGATTTTGACTTTTTTGCAATTTTACATCCAACGTATTTTCGAGGCGGTTCATAATAATTATAAAAATATTAAGTCCACTAAGTGTAATTATAGGAAAGTGTGATTAAATATGAAGTGATGAGCATAACTTACCATTAAGGGCAGTTTCGTGTATAAGAAGATTCAAAATTAATTACACCATAAATTAGAAGAATCGCAAATTTTAAGCAAATACGAAATTATCCAAACTCAGTGAATTTAGAAAATAATTTATCGCCACATGACCAAATAGTCTAGAATTTTAGTTACTTAAAATTTAAAAGTTTCTAGGTTGCCTCCTAGTAGCGATTTCTTTAACGTCTTTAAGATAGACATATTGGGGTGGTGAGGACGACCCCCAAACACAATTAGAAAATCTTAAGTAAAAATGTTAGTTCCATTCTAGGATCAACTAGTAGGTTTAGCTTATTATTCGGATTTTCTTGGGTGCTTTGAAAGCATTGGATTTAGATTTCAAGTTTTGAATAGGATGACTCGAAAACGTCCCTTTCACTTAATAAAACCTATTGTTTCTCAATATTCTTAATACTCGTCCCATGGTCATTAAGATGCGTGATGTAAAGTTCATTTGTTTCTTGTTGGGAAGTAATAAAAATTTTAAGCAAAGTCCCACGGTCTGTTCTCCTTTCATTATACCTATTTTGATATTGATTATAACTTGTATTATAATTTTGTTAACAATTAAAACCCGGGGGTTGGATTGCATTATTAAGATTATCATAGCTTAACTTAGGGTTAGGCGCCCATGGTATCTCACCTTTACTCATATAACCCAAAACATTGACCTTTTAATCATGACGTTGTCGTAAGGGACAAAGATCACTTAAGTGTTAAGGGTCAAGGCAACGGTTGCAAGTTTGTGACACTTGTTTTACGTCATCTACAAGGTGACTTTCTAATGCATTAATTTTCCCTGTCATTCTTTAAATGTTTACGGTGACTTTCTAATGCATTAATCTACAAGGTGACTTAAGTTCATTATTTGGTTTAACTTCATACATGCCTCCGGTTCGAGGAGTAGCGCCCCGTTGTTGAGAATGTTCCACAAATTGTTTAAAGAATGATAAAGCGCGGCTAAGTGTAAGACTAAAAAAGGTACCACTATTCATAGATTCAACAAGACTTCTAGATCGAGAATTTAAGCTACTATAAAAAGTTTGTACTAGAGATATCTGGGATAAATTATGATGAGGGCATTAGGGAAAATCTTCGAATCTATCCCAAGCCTCATGGAATTCTTCATGGTCAAATTGTTTAAACTTTTAGCTTTAATAGCATTAGTGTTGGACATGGGCAAAAATTTATTAAGGAATTTGGCACAAAGTTGGTCCCAAATAGTGATAGAATTTGGCTCAAGGCTTTGTAACCAAGATGAAGCTTTATCCATGAGAGATAAAGGGAAAAGTTTAAGTTTCTTTGGATCTTCAAATATATTGGTGTCTTCGAAGGTAGAGCAAACCGATAAGAAACGTCGAAGATGTGCATATGGGTCTTCGCGGTCCTTGCCATAAAAGCAAGACACCATAGAAATAACTTGGGGAACAATCCTAAAGTTTTTGCCAACGGCCTCTAGAAATATGCATGAAGGAGGTCCCGACACCAAAGGTACAAAGTTATCTCGAAGAGAGGTTTCACCCATTGTAGGAGAAGATGCAGGACTAGTGTGGATAGAAAAAAAAAAGTGAGTAGGAGATAAAGGAGTTTCTTCTCAAAGAATGCTAGAATCAAGATAAGACAATGAGTTTAAAGTAGTACCCGAGCGTAGTTTCAAGCAATAATGTGCAATACAAATGCCAAGCAAACCTAGCACATGCATCTGCAAGTCAACTTTAAAACAACAACACTCGTACGCCCTATCCAATCCAAAAATAGCTCAAGATATCACCTCTTAAGTACCGTTTAAGAGATCCCAAGATATACACTAAAATTGTTATTTGGGGGGTCACTCTAAACTTACGAAGCCTTCACCGTGGTTCCCCGAAATAAAATTGGTCGATGTGTAAACCTTGATAATCAAATGAACTAAATACCAAGAAACTAGTCGTAACTTTTCTCGCGAAAGCTCTAAGCTTTGTGCTCGACACTTCCACCTTATTATTCAAAGTCCATACTAAAGATGATCCCTTCGCCCAACGAACCAATATTAACTCAATAGGAACCGCGGAAGAGGGTGTACGTGTGTAACACGCTCCATCACCAACCTTGGTTCTCTAGACATAATTTAGAGGTGGGGTTAGCCACAAGCCAAAGAGTTTTCAAGGTCAAGTCAAAGTACTAACTAAATCCTTTTTGTGTCCTTAAATACAAATTAATAATGCACAATGAACACCGATATACTCAACCTTGGCTCTAGTCTTGATTAATTTTAAATCCGAGGTGTGACAAAACAAGTCCTTAGTTTGGTTTCACTTGATGGCCGGGTCTGTGTTAATCAATATTCGGAATAATAATATACGAAAAAAATCAAACACCAAACAAGGTCATGCAAGAACGCATAAGAAACTCCTCTTACAAGAGAGTTGAGGAGGGTTAAGAGAATGTGTACCTCCCACTCAATGAATCAATGGTCAAGTGAGTGGGGTTCGTTGGTACACACCCGCATGGGTGTTTTGCACAAACGATGAAGGTGATATAAGTCTCTGCACCCGTGTGGATGTTAGATGGAGTTGAAGTTGGAGGCTTTTTATGCAACCGCGGTGAAGTACAATGGATAGTAGGTACGCGAATCTGGTATTTTGTTATGGGGAGAGTTATATAACTCGAAAGTCAAATAGGATAGCCTCACAACAACTAGGAGGGACAGGTGCTACTGGTAAGAAAAGAACTAGAAAGGTTCTGGTTGAACCAACTCGCGGGGTTGCGAGTTTACCTCGGGGGGGGGGGGGTGGCGAGTTTACCAGTACCCACTGAGCTGGGCTCTGAATCCTGGACTGGTTCTTGTTGACTTTGTGTCTAATCCAGAATATGTAGTGCGGATTCCTGAAAGAAAAATTAATTGTAAATTAGTCTACGTTGCTACTAAAAGTAAGAAAAAAATAAAAAAATAAAAAGAAAGGGTGGGTGGGTAAGAAAGATGGGATTTTTAACATTCTCCTTCTTCGTTGAAAAAAGCGGCAACAACGTCAAATTGTTGTAATGGTATTGAGTATGGTTGAGATGGATACGGATGTGATGTTGATGCAATCGATGAACGATGAGATGTTGTCGTTGACTCATTACTATAACAACAATTATCCTTCCAAGGATTTGATGTATAGCGGTAAGGTAGGGTATCAATCAACTCTAATCAAGAAGAAAACAAAGAAGCTACCAAAGAGATGTCAAAATATTTTGTAAAGAAATAATAATAACTAAATTAACTAATTCTAATCTAAGTACAATTACTAAAACAAAGTAAGATCAATCAAGAGAATAGGAGACATGTTCATCTCATGAATCCACCATAATAATAATCTAGTTAATATGCATGTTCTTAGATACTCACCTTTAAACTATTGTAGCTCCCGGCTTACCTCTCAGCTATTGCCGGGATATATAAACACCCACCTCTCAACTATTGTGTCTAACTATTTTACTAGAGATGTATGAATGGAGTGGATGAAGCCCAAAGAAGCAATACGCTAAGTAATCAATCGTATGGTTCGTGTCACGACCCGAATTTATAAAAAATGAAATAAACCCAAGCCGCAACAATTTCTAACATAACAACCTTCTAACATAAAAACCAAATCCAATAAAAATCCTAAATAAAATACAGTGAAGAAAAAAATTCCAAACGATAAAAGTACACCTAATTCCATCATATTATACAACATAACTTACACCAACAAAATACATGAATACCACTTTCAAATAAACTACATCATTGAAATATCTAAAGATCTCTACTAGTCCTAACAAGCGGTCTGTCATAGTTCCATAGCTCTAACCTCTCTTACTTGCATTTCAAATGGAATACACCCACGTGCAAAACAAAGCAACATGGGTCAAGATAAAAGTTGGTATGAGTAAACAAGGGGGAAATCTATTCCCCCAAAAAATAACAAAATAAATATATTGTTCCAACATATGATTAACTGCATAATTAACCTTAAAGAACAGTTCTACCATACTAAGACAATAAGCATATGCCAAAAACCATATCAATTCCATTATATTTAAATTCTTTATCCATTATATAAACATGCTTAATTTCATTATTCAATTCTAATTTATCTATTTAATATCTTAATTGATCGATAATACAAATACATTACGTAAAGAACAATTGTCTTTAAAAAAAAGGTCTATCCACCTGCACAAAATAAATTAGTCGACCTATCCACCTGTAAAATGGAGTTAAATACATAATAGACCAATATAATAAAGATAAACCAAATCACATACACGTTTTACGTGTTATCTAATACTTTGTATCAATCTGAAAATACATTCCGTCAATTCAAACCATTAACAAGTCCAATTATGACTATTAATTCCTATAATAAATAAAAAATCGCAGTTCTTCCACATAATTATAGTTACTTCCGGTTCATAATCAAAGTATATAGAATTTACCGATATCATTAATTAACACCAATCACTACAATACCATAAACCTTAGCACACTACCAAACAACGAATTCAAAATCACAAAACCACGTCTAAAGGTAATTACTCCTACAACGGAGTTGTGTAAGGATAGTGGGCTAAGGCTAAGTAACAAGAGAGGCTCAGAATGATCAACGCCTAAGAGACAAATCATCACAGGGCAGGGTAAGGTAAACAAGGTTAAACTAAATGTCTTCGTATCATTTCTAAGTACTGATATGGTGATCATATCTTGAATAAGCTATAAGATCCAAGTTTATATTACACCCACTTAATGTCATCTTAAGGCTAACTAGAAAATGAATATTGGACCAAAAACAGACAAAACAGAGAGGTTGAGTTTTTTGAATCCAGATGTTCACAATAACACTCCAAGAAAATGACGAGTTTGAAAACCTCACTGGGTTAATGAAGAAGAAGATGAACTTTTCTTCAATAAAAGTTGATCTCAAAGAAAAACTAAAAGATACCTAAACCTTAATTACAACTTCTCTTATATAGAAAATACAAAGTAGATTACTTGCATGAAAAGACTTCCAAATAAGGTCAAATTCGTGGCTACTGCTGTTGGTCTTGTACAGACATTAGGTACTTAGCAAAACCAAATTATTAAGGGCTTAAGTTTTTGATTGGGGTAAGACCTTCAGTTTTATAGCTCATAGGCCCAAATAAAACTTCTAGATCTTCTTGTGGAGCCTTTTTAAGTTTGGACTTAAATAAGGCCCAGAATAAAATTTCTGAATAGTGGGCTTAAGTAGGACCTGGTTTGGGCTGAGAATTGGACCGCCCCACTTTGACCAAAAATCAAGTAACCAGATCTGACTGTGGGGTGCCCTTAACAGATCTTGTGGGTGCAAATATCGATTCTCCTTGTCATGTGTAAATAACAGTTTTTTGCTTGTTTTTCTTGACTTTTTACTGGCTTTTACATAATATTCGCATTTCGGCTCATGAAACCTACACAAAAGACAAGAAACCACTAATCAATGAATATAATACAATAATATAAGCTAAGTGCTATACAAACGCTGTTATTCGGGGGATAAATATACACTTTTGAGGTCTGATCACTCTCTCTTGAAAATAAGGCTTTAGCCTTCTGGCTGCATGTACAAAAGCAAGAGCGATCTTTTCGATTTTTGAGTATCTTGTGTCAGCTCCCTGCAACACTTTGCTGATGAAGTAAAATTGGCTTCTCCTCCGGTTCTTCCATAAATATAACATCACTGACTGCTATATCAGATGCGGCCAGATAGATGTCGACTGGTTGCCCGGTTTGTGGTGTTGTTAGGACCGGAGGTTGAGTGAGGTATGCTTTAATCTTGTCAAAGGCATGCTGACTAGTAGGCTTCCATTCTGTATTAACTTTGATGGCGTTGAAGAATGGCTTGCATCGGTCAGAGTACCGAGAGATGAACCTATTGAAAGCGGCTAACCTCCCGGTCAGTCTCTGGAATTCTTTGGACATGGCATTTCCAGGACTACCTGGATCTGATTTGGATTGGCTTTTATGCCCCGGTTGGTCATGAGGAAGCCAAGGAACTTGCCAGAAGAAAGACTAAAAGAACATTTGCCTGGATTCAGCTTCATGTTGCACCGTGTTAGGATGTCGAATGTCTGGTGTTGATCTCGCAAATGATTGTCTTTCTCCTTGGTTTTGACCACCATCTCGTCTATATATATTTCCATGGTCCGGCCTATGAGCTCGTTGAAGATGGTGTTGACCAGCTTTTGGTATGTTGCTCCAGAGTTCTTCAGACCAAACGCCATCACCGGCTAGCACTATGCTCCTGATCTTCTTCGTGAAGTGGGATATGGTTGTATCCAGAATAGGTGTCCATGAAGGACAATCTTTGATAGCGAGCAGTGGCGTCCACCATGTCTCTGAACTTGGGGAGTGGATATGGGTGCACATGACATGCTTTGTTAAGATTAGTAAAATCGATGCAAACTCAAATCTTACCATATTTCTTTGGGACAACAACGATGTTGGAAACCCAGGTAGGGTAGATGACTGGTTTGATGAAGTTGACTGAAAGTAGCCGATCGACTTATTCGTTGACCGCAGGCTCTATTCCTGGCATTTCGTTGACATTCAACGCGAAGACCTGGTTATTCTTTCGGAGTAGGGTGATCATGAAATCCTTCTCGGCCTTCTGTAGACTGTAGAGATGTAAGTTATCGTGTTGGACTCTGGTCCCACTATAAATTCTTCCAGCTCGTCGACCACTGATGATCTCCCGGTTCTCATGTCAAGCTTTCCCTTGACAGACTTGCCAGGAGTTGGTGGCTATTGGTGAGAGTCTGTTAGGAAGATAGTGTTCCCCTTGGTCTCGGAGATGGACCTTTCTTTGACAGCATTGAGATGGCACTTGAACGCCATCCCTTGGTCTCCCTTGACCCTGCAAATTCCGTTGGGAGTCACGAATTTGAGGCTCTGGTAAAAGGTGGACACAATGGCTTTCATCTGATGAATTCAGTCCCTTCCCAGAATAATGTTGTAGTAGGAGTAGGAGTCGACCAACAGGAAGTCTATCTTGATGGTGTTGAATCCCACCGTGATTGGCAGTTGGACTTACCTGGATGACTGTACTGTCTCCGCAGTTAAATCCATATATAGGAGTCTCGTCAGATTCGATGAGACCCTTATAAAGCTCCATAACTTTGTAGGTGCATGAGAACATAACACTGGAGATGTTGCTGGTGTCGACCATGACTCGCCGGTCTTGGTAGACACCAATCCATCTTGTGATGACCAAGGGCGTTATTATGTGGGTAATGCACGCCCTTTTCGTCTTACTCCGTGAATGTCAAACCTCCAAGAACAATGGCTTTAGTGTTTGTCCCTTCGTTGAAGTTGTGGTACCCAACCTCATGGACATGCCATATCCACCGGAGCTTTTCTCGGGCGCAATTCTTCCTCTCTGTCTTGGAAGAACCAGGTGTCTGTACGTGGCAAACATATACAATTCGATCTCCGGTTTTTACCTGTTCGACTGCTCCGGTCTGTACAATATCTGGGATGAGGCCGACATTGACCAGTCGCTGCATTTCGTATTTCAACGACCTGTAGTTCTTCTGCTCATGACCGTAATCATTATGATGATCGTACTTCTTGGACTTGTCTCTCTTGCCCTCCGGCAAGTCTCTTCCTTCTGGCTTTCAGGTCGTCCTCCTCCTTAGCATACCTTCCTACTTTCTCGAGCAAGGCCGAAACAAAGGATGGAGGCTTCCTTGCCATTGACCGGCATACTTGAAGGCTTGAATGACGACGTTATCAGATGCGTCTTGCACTTCTGACAATAAGGTTTGAAACCTTCGGGCCAAATTTCTGAGTGTTTCGCTCCTGTCCATCTATAGGGAGAATAAGACTTCAGCTCCTTTCTTGGTCTTCAAATTAAACGGATATATTTCTTCAAACAACTCACTCAGTTGTACGAATGTGTTGATGGATGCGGGTGGAAGATTAAGATACCACGGCTGTGCTTCGCCTTTGAGTGAAGCAACAAACTTTTTTGCAAGTAACTTGTCATCATGGTCCCAGATAGCCATGGTGCTTTTGTAGTTCATGACATGCTGAACTGGACAACCGCTTGTCTCGTCATACTGTTCGAAGGGCGGTTGTTTGAAGCTAGCCGGGACTATATGACTCCTAACCTCTTCAGCCAAAGGTGATACGACTAACCTTAAGAGAGTAAGTTACCTGATTCGTTCATCCCGGTTGGCTTTGTTGGAAACAATCAAGTCGATCATCTTTTGCAGCTTGAGTTGATTCATCTGTTCCACATCCAGCTCCGCTTGTCTGTGATGAATGTGGGCCCTTTGAGGGCTCCTTGCTCTCTGACCGTGACGTGCCAGGCGAGTGCACTGGTGCCTCCTCCTGCGCAGTCCTTCTGGTGGAGTGACTTCTTCGACGAACCTGTTGCGGGTAATCCTGCGCCCACGACGTGGTCCAGGACTTCTCGCGCGTCCGCAGCGATGTCTCTGAACTGGAGAGATACATATCTTATCTCTTCCTGGTGCTAGCATGTCCCAAACAGGACAGGGACCATGGCTATAAGGAGTAAGACGGATTAGAAGACGGGGCTGAAGATGACTGGCTATCTCCGGCTCTGGTTCTCTTCTTTCTCCTTAGTTCTATGTTTTCCCTGGTCATCCGCTTGATGATTGCAATTGGGGATTCTACCGCTGGTCCTTTTTCCTTCAGCTACTCGGTATAACCTCCTTCAGTTGTCAGAGGAGAGATTCTCTGGTCTTTTCTTGTTGCGGCTACCTTGGTGGCTTTAGGATCTTGTGATACTGGTATCCTGACGGTCCTGCTGGAACGAGTTAGGCGTCTCTTACTTCCAACCATTGTTGCAGCAACTCCGGTATGACTGGATCGAGATTCCTCAAGGCTCTGGAACTGATGGGAGATTCAGCCCCACAATGGGCGCCAAAGAGTGTGGGTGCAAAATTTAATCCACAAACTCGAGATATGTATAGACTGGGGAGGTATACAATGAAAGTTTTGCATAGTCAAACATAAGATGGGGGGGGGGTATACAATGAGACTTAACCTGATCGGGATCAGGCTGCCTACGTATCCAAGATGATGATCTTGGAATCAAGTCTCTGCTTCCACCAAGCTCTAATGGAGTTCATAAGTGAAAGACTCGTATTTCAGGAGATTTAGAACTCCTATATTTTTAATTGCTCGAAGGAGGCTGACTCAACCACCTCTACGGTTTTCACTCCACGAACTCAAGTAGTTCAACTGTGAAAATACTTTCCATGGAGATAGCTTGCATGCTGCTGAGCAGTTATCCCCTTGGATTGAATCCCATTTGACCACGATGACTACCACATGGCATCCTCTGATAGGTTTTGGTTCAATCTGGGTCTACCTTTATGTTCTCAAGCGGGCTAGAACCATGGGTTCTGTTAGCCTGGAATCTCGCTGGACTTATCCAGTTGGTTGGGATTGGATTGACCAGTTGGTTGGGACTTGGGCTTGACTCCTCTGACCGGAGGCCCAATCTTGATTGCATATAGCCTGGTCAGGCCCTCTGGGGTTCTGTGTTGAGCCTTTGGATGAGCCCTTGCCTCTGCTGGACTTTACTGGGCCGGAACTGGCCTACTTGACTCAGGTGGGCATGGTCAATGTATGGGAGCCCACAGTTCAACTTCTTATACAATAGCCGGGGCTCCACGCATTGATCGTGGACTATCCATTGGGTCAAGGCCCACAGAGCGTATGCGGATCCCTTGGAACTAGGTTGTGCCCAACCCGATAGCCCATTCTTGGCTGGTTAATGCTCAATTGCTCCCGATTTAGCTTCTTATACAGCCACCGGTGACACTTGTCGGGTTTTTAACTATATAAGATAATTCTGTTCAATCAATGGATCTTGTCATGGCACTGTGAGAGAGGAGAGCTAGCGTGTACTTCGTTTGTGTTGGAGTCAAAAAAGTAAATATAGGGATACCAATGAGCTTCGATGCCGTGGAAAGCGAATACCGAATCTAAAGTTCCAAAAAATTTAGTGTGGCAGCTATGAACCTTACACCGGGGGGTCATTACCATAGAGGTCCCTGGGAGGCTAGGGTACACACAGATGTCAAAATAAAATCTAATATTGAACAGGCTATAGGACACATAATTTTGCATTGCTTTGAAATTGCTTTGTGGAATGTGAATATAATAGAACATAATTATGAATTAATGGAAAAGTAGTTTTATTTTGCATTGATTTATTTTTTGATCATTCATTTTCCTAACAACAAAAATGCCTTGACATTAGTTAGAGTATGATTAAGCTTTATATACTACAAATGCAAAGACTTGGTTGGGACTTAGTTAGAGTATGACATTAGTTAGAGTATGATTAAGCTCTATCTCGTTGGATATATCCAGTTGGTTGGACTTGGATTGACCAAGCCTGAAAGCAAAGACTTGTGCTTGACTCCTCCGACTGGAGGAATAATCTTCATTGCATACACCCTGGCCATGTCCTCTAGGTTTCTGTGTTAATCCTTTGGATGAGCCGTTGTCATTGCTGGACTTTACTGGGCAGACCTTTCCTACTTGACTAAGGTGGGCCTGGTATATTTATGGGAGCCCACGGTTCAACTTCTTATACAGTAACCGGGGTTCCACCCATTGATCGTGGACTATCCGATGGGTCAAGCTCCACATAGCGTATGTGGATCCTTTGAAACTGGGTTGGGACCTACCCGATAGTCTAGGCTTGGCTGGCTACTGCTCAGGTGCTCCCGGTTTGGCTTCTTATACAGCCATCGGTGACACCTGTACGTAGGGTACACACATCGCCCCTTCTTTGTCAAATAGAAAATTTGCTAGGGAAAAATCTTCGCTATATCTTCCCCGACTGTTGAGATTCAGAGGATTCCTTCCTTCACATGCTTCTTGATAACGATTCTGTATCCCTTGGATCAAGGACTAGGGTTTCCTTCCTCCTCTATAAATAGGAAACCAGAGGTGTAGAAAATATCCACTTCTCTTTCTCCATTCCCTGTTGTTGTTGCCGTTGTTGAGGCCTCTTCTGAAGTATGGCTAACGACCAAAGTACTATCCAGAAGTATATCGTAAATATGCAAGAGAAAATGACTCTCGAAATCGAGGACTGGGATCGCAATATAGAGTTGATGACAACTTCCTGTTTGGAGGACATTCGGCAAGTACTCCTGAGCCTGTTTGCCTTAAATGGCCAGTTTGCAGACAAGAACCAGAGGCTTGAAGCTGCCAATCAACGGATTCGGGCCCTTCAGAGAGAACTGGCTATCGCACATGTACTGTTAGGAAAGCTAGGGTACCAACTGGTCAAGGAAGAGAAGAACCCTTGACCGGTACCTTCACGGCTTCTTGCACTATGTAGGGGAGTAGTGCCCCTAGTTTGAGACAAATTAATGAAATTGTTAAGTTATTCTACCTCAAGTAGTGACGAAGAGCCTCAGAATCCGGCTCCCCGTCCCGCTGCTGATGAGGGCGGACCAAATATTATCTCAGTGATGGGTCCCCTTTCGCCTGCTAGTGTGGCGGAGTTGGCTCCCCTAAATTTTGCAAAGCCTCCAGGTGAGAGGCCAAGGAGGAGGTGGCAAGCTTCCTCGAACCTCCCCCGAAATCCTGAACTCGAGCGAATTAGGGCGGCGAAAGTTTAGGAGCAGCTTAGCTTGAGAGGGGTTTGGTTTGGTTCCCACCCCTCTATTTCAGACGTTTGCTCCGGCAACCTCATTGCGGTAAACCTTTACTAGCTTCTTTATGGCTGCTGCTCACGCTGGATTATTCTATTTTAAGACTGTTGTCATGACGGGGGATCTCGCTAGGGAAGATGCACGTGTCCTTCTGGATAATTGTGCGTCAGATAGGGATTATTGCCTTCCACTTCGAGATTCCCTTTGGCCCGGTCAAGATGTTTATGCTCATGAAGTTTGTCGCCAGGGAGGCCAAGGAACGCTATTTCTATGCCTTTTCTTGACGTACTGCCCGGAGGCTGTCTGGACTTCCCAATCACTGTGGGAATTGGTTCGAGCCCTACTACCGGGTGTCAGGGTGGTCGTCTGACCGCAGCATACAGGTGCCACGGGACTTCATAAGTAAGTATGCGCTTGACCTTTCTTTCATATTTGCCCTTATGTTTTGCGTACTTGCTAAGCTCTGACTTAGGAACAGTTTCGTGCTTGTGTTTGCAGGGAAACGTCAGCTTCAGGTGTCTCTGCCAGTGGGGATGGATTCCTCTGCTGCTGAAGGGAACATTGAGCGCTTTTTAAGTCCACCCACAAACCTGCGGGACCTGACGCACCCCGATCAGATCGTAACACATATCCATTACTCGAAGAGGCTCGCCCTATCGGCTCCTCTGCAAGTTGGGGAGGTGGAATCCAGCTCTGGTGAGGGTGTTGCTACTGTAGGAAGCACAATCCCCAGTGTCGAGGAGGACCCTCCAGTTGAGAGTCAGGTTGTCGATCTGCGGGTGGAGAAGGAAGATTGGCAGGATGAGGCTCTTCTAGTCGGAGGAAGATCTCCGCCTGATGAGCCCATGCCAGATGACTTACCGAAAATCATCCTAATCGTCGAGGATGTCCAGGTCAGTGATGTTAGCTCCATTTGTCATTCAAACCCTCCCTTGGGTGGCCGGAGGAGACCACATGTCTTTTATGGCTCATCTGACACCTCCGGTGATCCAACCCTGATATTGAGGGATAGCGGACTACTGTTATCCCGTAGATCTGGCGAATCAACTACTGGGGGATTCTACCCCGGTGCAGGTACATGCTGAGGTGAACAACCTTCCCAGCCAAAAATGGTGGGAGGTGTGTCCGAGGAGACGGTGGTCGCCTCTGCTGCTGAGGGAGGTGAGCCAGCTGTGGTTCCGGGGGGGTCCACTGGATGAAGTGGATGCCCCCAGTGCTTGTGATGTTGGAGTTGAGGCTCTGGTGGAGGTAAGACCCTCCCAGCCCCTTGCTGTTCAAGTAATTTCTGAGGGGAAAGGCTGTGTTAGATGAGTCTGCTCGGGGCTCAAAGAGAGCTGCTTCTGCTTCCCCTACTGACAAAGGGGAGGTTGTGCCCCCGAGAAGGGAGGATACCATCCCTCATACGTTGAGAGGACTGGTGATGGGGACTACCCGGATTGGTAATGGCTCCCGGGTCCATGTTGAAGACGTTCTGGCTGTTGAGGACGTCCAGACTATGGTGGAATTCACTGTGTCTGGCACTGCCAATGATGTAGCCCCGGTTTATGGATGGGGCGACCAGGTCCCATATA
This sequence comes from Aquilegia kansuensis, assembly GCA_020826895.1. NCBI lineage: Eukaryota > Viridiplantae > Streptophyta > Magnoliopsida > Ranunculales > Ranunculaceae > Aquilegia > Aquilegia kansuensis. The sequence continues at coordinate 12,140,322 of CM037005.1, read as the reverse complement.
CTGACATGCCCACTGGCCCAACTGTGCAGTTGGACCCAGAACCGGCGAGTACCAGCGTGAGGCTACTCCGAAGTTCCCACTGCCGGCGTTCACCATTCATCCTGCATTTCTGAGTGCGGAACCGATGTCGATCAGGGACTTCGACATCATGAACCTCTACACTGCCTTCGATTACATCTTCCAGAACATGCATCCGGAGGACCAGGCATACTACAAGCGCCTTTCTCGCGATCGAGCGATGAGGTTGGCGGTCGAGAACCTGATTGTGGTAAGGTTCCCTGCCTTGAATTTTGACGTTAGACTTGTTGTTGTTGTTGTCTGTATGTTCATTTTTTACTTCTGTTTCTCTTGTTTGTCAGAAGCAAGCTGCCATGGCTCGGGTTTTTCAGCTGAGTGTCAGGCCTCGGTCTTCTACCTTGGAGGACCTGGAGCACCTGCGAACAGAGAATCGTCAGCTCGAGAAAGACCTGGCGGCGGCCAAGAGTGACCGGTGGGCTCTGGAGGAGGACAAGCGGTCCATGGTGGCGACGGACTATCATAATCTGGACTTCACCCTGACAGCTGCTCTTCAGAGGGAGGAGGATTCCAAAACTTCCATGGCTAAGCTGGAGGCCACTTGCGGGAAGTTGACCTGAGAGAAGCTGGAGCTGGACTGACATCTTACCTTCAAGGAGGCGGCGTATGACCGGGCCGCTGAGGAGCTCCGTTGGACAAGGCTGTCTACAAACAGGTCCTCGATCAGTTGGAGAAGGCAAAGAAAGACCGCGATGGCCCCGGTCATTCTTCTCAGTCTTTGCTCCTTTAGACTTTTGTAGAAAGATTCTTGCCCCGGTTGGCGAGGCACTTTCTCTTATACAATTTTTTTTTCTGAAAAAGAAATAAAAATTTTGTTGTGCAAAAAATACCTTGTTAGATACCTTTACCTTATTTTCAGCATTTATTTCAACTGACTATCTCCCTCGTCCTCTTGTCGTTTTAATGAGTTTTTCTTGGGACGATAACAGTCCTGTCCCAAAGAGGATGGGGACCATGGCCACGAGGGGTAAGACTCCGGTCGCTACCCGACCGTGGCCTTATCATTTTTTGGGGGACAGACTGGAAGACGTGGCTGAAGATGGCTGTCTATTTCCGGCCCTGGCTATTTTCTTTCTTCTCAGTTCTGCATTTTCCTAGGTTAGTCGCTTGAAGATTGCAGTTGGGGACTCAACCTCTAGTCCTTTCCCCTTTTGTAGTTCGGCATACCCCTATCCCGTTGTCAGGGGAGAGATTCTCTTGTTTTTTCTTGCTGCGGCTACCCTGGAGGGTTCAAGATCTTGTGATACCGGTTACCTGACGGTCCGGCTGATTGCATAAGGATTACCAGGATCATTATTGATTTCTCCCACTATGTTTTCTCCCTCCTGCTGTCCGCTTTCAGAGTGTTGTGAGCGCTGATCGTGGCACTCACTCCTGAGAACTGATTCTTGATTCACAGGTTTTGTTGCTTCAAGAACCGGAGACACAGAAGAAAGGTTCTCTGTCTGACTTTCATTAACTTGGCCCATTCCATTTTTGGAACGAGTTGAGCATCTCTTACTTCCAGCCATTCATGCATCAACGCCGGTATGATAGGATCGAGATTCCTTGCAAGGCTCTGGAACTTATCGGAGATTCAGTCCCACCGTGGGTGCCAAAGAGTGTGGATGCATAAATTTGATCTACAAACTCAAGATATGTATAGATTGATCGTACAGTTACAATGAAAGCGTTGTAGACAAAGATAAGATGGGGGGTATACAATGAGACTGGACCTGATCGGAATGAGGTTGCTTCCACTAAACTCTAATAGAGTTGCTCAGTGAAAGACTCGTAGTTCAGGAGGTTTAGAACTCCTCTATTTGTAGTAGGTCGGAGGAGGCTAGCTGAACCACCCCTCCGGTTTTGACTCCACGAAGTCAGGTAGTAAAACTGTGAAGATGCTTTCCGTGGAGATAGCTTGCAAGCTGCTGAACGATTATCCCCTTGGTTTGAATCCCCTATGACTAGGATGACTGCTAAATGGCATCCTTTGATAGGTCCTGGTTCAACCTGGGTTTCCTTTATCTTCTCCAGTGGGCTAGAACCATGGGTTCCGTTAGCCTGGAATCTCTCTGGACTCATCCAGTTTGCTGGGACTTGGATTGACCAAGCCTAAATGCAAAGACTTGGGTTTGACTCCCCCGACCGAAGGCTTAATCTTCATTGCATATACCCTGGTCTGGTCCTCTGGGCTTCTGTGTTGAGCCTTTGGATGAACCGTTATCGCTGCTGGACTTTACTGGGCTAGACCTGGCCTACTTTATCGAGGTGGGCCTGGTTGATGTATGGGAGCCCACGGTTCAACTTCTTATACTGTAACCGGGGATCCACACGTTGATTGTGGACTATCCGGTTGGTCAAGGTCCACAGAACGTATGTGGATCCCTTGGAACCAGGTTGGGCTCAACCCGATAGCCCAGGCTTGGCTGGCTAATGCTCAGGTGCTCCCAGTTTAGCTTTTTATACAGGCATCGGTGACACCTTCCGGTTTTTTTATCTAAGGTACACACAGCCGGGATTTGCAAATAAATAGGACCACGGTTGCTAGATTGTGCCCAAAGGAATATTCATACAATGGATCTTGTAGAAGAGATCCGATTTTCTTTCCTAGTTGTTATCATCCTCTGCCAAAATTTATCTAAATTACTATACAGAGAGAATGTCGGATGACATCACCATTACCTGATTCAAAATTTCTGCCATCTGTCCCCATATACATATGAAATACAGTATAAACATGCAATTATTATAAGTAGTTATATCAAACCCAGCCTTGCTAAATGACTATTTGGCCCAACAAGTGCCACATCAAGGGCAACAACCATTTTCATCCAATATTTTAAATAACCAAAATACCCTTGGCGGACAGAAAATATCAAAAACCTTAAATATCAAAAATACCCTTCTTGTACTTTAAATGACCAAAATACATTTTTACCCATTTACAAAACATCTTAAAACCACTAATTATCCTATTTATAATCTACTAAAATATCCTTTTTGGAAACAAACTCCACCATAAAATCATGGGTGCGCGTACAAATACATAGTCAACAATGAAAATTAAAATCTATGTGTTGAAAATACAGAAGATTAAACTTAGAATCCAAATGATTATTTTTTATGGGCTAGATTCAACTTAACCTTCAAAGTATCTCGACTTTACAACTTCATTAGACTTTAGACGTTGCAACTGGAAAAACACTTAATAAATTGTTGCAAAGTATCCAAGTATTCATATACCTCTCACTACAAACACTTATATAATAAGTTTTCTGAACAAATGTTTTTGCCCGGTTCTATCAAAATTTTAAAATTCTATCAAGGAATAGCTCCTAATAAAATTATAATTATTTTACAATAATTCATTTCAATAATTTTTAAAAATAAAATTAAAATAATATCTTAAACATAAAATGTCTATGAAAACAAGTGTATCACTATGTACTGCATAAAAAATAGTATGACAACTATGCCTCCCCCCTCTCCCCCCCCCCCCCCCCAAAAAAAAAAAAAAACTATTGCATCACCTACTTTTACTATGAAAAATACTATATGTATTCGTTTCAATAATTTTAAAAAAATAAATTTTAATTCAAAATTAAAATAATCATGCCGTAAGCATGGGTTATCACTAGTTTTAAATAACCACAATACCCTTGGTGGACATAAAATACAAAAACCTTAAATATAAAAATACCCTTCTTTTAACTTTAAATTACCAAAATACATTTTTAACCCATTTACAAAACATCTTAATACCACTAATTATCCTATTTACAATCTACTAAAATATCCCTTTTTCCAAACAAACTCCACCATAAAATCATGCGTGCGCGTGCAGATACATAGTCAACAATGAAAATAAAAATCTATGTGTTGAAAATGCAGAAGATTTAAACTTAGAATCGAAATGATTATTTATTATCTCATGCTTACTATGAAAAGTACAACTTACCAAAAATAATTTAGCATCAAATTATATTTAATTAATGCAATACAACAGAGTGGAATCAACTTTGTGCATAAAAAGTAGAACAAACACTTTCCACCCCCAAGACAGAGGTTGGTTGTTAATTTGCCCAACCCTAGAAATCATGATACTATCATCGGCCTTAGATTAAGCCTAGTCCGTATCAACGAAACAGACAAAAATCGGATCTGGCCATAAATCTGATAAATCTAAACATCCACTAATCGATGAGACTTCTTCAATATAGAAGTAAAAAGAAGAAGACAAGTAGAAATTGTTAAGTTAAAAAAATTACACTATGACTGAATATAAGATGTTTTGAGACTTGCGGCTAAGAATCATGAACTAGAGAAGTTACAACACACTACAAGAAAATCAGCTTATTGGTACGGACCTACGACTGCCTTAGCCACGGTCCGGGTCTGTAGCAAAATTAGCCACAGTTGATTTCCGTGGCAAATGTTATAAATCCGTGGCAAAATCTTGATCCAATATTTAGGATTGTTGGGAAATTTTCCTACAGTTATGAACCGTGGGAACGAAGTGAGTATGGACCGTATGATTCTTGTTTCTTATCTCGAGATTTATCTACCATGAATACAATTTGGTTAAATAAATAACGAAAAGAAAAAGGGAGTGAGAGAGAGAAAAAACGAAAAGCTTTCTTCCTTTTGAGAAATCGAAATCAGAAATCGAAGAACCCTATCATCTTCTCTGTTGATTTTGAGAAATTGCCACCTTTCTTCAGAAATCGTTTAGAAATTTGAGAAATTGCCTCCTTTCTTCAGAAATCATTCAAAAATCGAAGAACCCTATCATTCAGAGTCCCAATTTCTGAAATTGAGAACCATATCATCTTCTCTGATGATTTTGAGAAATTGCAAAGTCTCAATTTGAGAAATCGCAATCATCTTCTTTGTTAAAACCCTATCATCTTCAACTCGCAAATTCTGTTGAATCGACTTTTGGTATAATTTCTGCTGAATCGACTTTTGGTGTACTTCACAGGTAATTTCTTATAATTCTTCAATAAATTTGTTTATCTTTTTAATTTTTAATTTTGGTGATGGTTTGTTTTGTTTATATTTTCATTTTCCAGTGATGCACATGCTCTTGTTGAACACACAAAAAAGGTTCTCGTCATTGAGGACGGTGAAGTGGTACATCTGAAGGTACTCTACTTTTCTTGCCACTTTCTTTTAATTGAACCAGTATTCAAACTCTGTGATTTGACACCATATATACTATACCAAAGAATTATGACATTATGGTGTACTTAGTCTTGCTAGTAATTTTACCAGGAAGGTGCTGTATCTATTCTTAAGTTCGATTATGACAAGGCCAAAAATGTTGTTGGGCTCACAAGACCTGCTTCGGTGCAACGTGCATTATCTATTCTTGAGATGGAGGTTGAACAAATAAACAAAGGAACTTACGAACATTACATGCAGAAAGAAATTCATGAGCAACCAGAGTCTTTAAAAACAACCATGAGAGGAAGACTTATTCGCGGAGGATTCCATAAGGCCAAGAGTGTTCATCTGAAAACAATCAGGCGAAGTAGGCGAATTGTTTTCATTGGATGTGGTACAAGCTACAATGCAGCTTTAGCAGCTAGACCCATTTTGGAAGAGCTTTCTGGTAACTACTTTTTGACCACCTTGAATATGTTTCTGTTAACCAAATGTCTCAAGCCAATTCTTGATAAAGTAATACTTTGTTCAGTATATAGTGGTAAAAGACGTTGATACATGAAATGTTCTTAAATCTCTTTCACATTATGGTTATCCTTGTAATTATGAGTAGTATCGATATTGATTTTTTCAGATCTAATACTGCTCCAATTTTAGCATAGATCCCACCATTGTAATGTTGTTTAGGTAAACTGTTAAATCTATATATCAACAGAGGTCTTTATAAAGTTTAAGGTGCTTTAGTCAGTATATATGTAGATCTCGAAAGAAATAACATCATTCTGCCCAAAAATGCTAGGTCAAGTATTTTGATTGTCCAGAATAAACAGTAGGTGATTAATGTTGTAGGTCTTTGCAGCATTGCATGATAATGCAATATGAATAGTTAGGTATTAATTTTGGTTTTTCCTTCCTTTTTTTTATTAAATTATGAAGGTGTCCCTGTTACGTTGGAAATTGCGAGCGATCTCTTAGACAGGCAAGGTCCAATATACCGTAAAGATACAGCTGTTTTTGTTAGTCAGTCTGGTGAAACTGCAGATACTCTACATGCACTACAATACGCCTTGGAAAACGGAGCACTGTGTGTTGGCATAACAAATACTGTTGGTAGTACGATAGCTAGAAATACACACTGTGGTATCCACATTAACGCTGGGTGTGAGATAGGTGTAGCTAGTACTAAGGTAAGAATTCCTAAGTTTAAATGCTGGCTTACAGATGAGAAGATTATCAACTGCTGATCCCCATGATTGAACAGGCATATACAAGTCAAATTGTAGTCATGGCGATGATGGCTTTAGCAATAGGTGACGACACGATATCAAGTCATGGCTTTAGAAACCATGTCTATCGTAATTAATATGCTAGCAGCAGATGACCCAGATTGTGAGAGTAGAGATAGACTGCGTGACTACTTTGTGAAGTGATGAACTAAGGTATTCCGTTTATATATTTGATCAGTAGACATTATTTTGTTCAAAATAAGTATGTGATATTACATGCTTTGCTTTGTTTAATGAAATAAATAAAGGATGTAACAGCTTTCTCTATTCACGTTAGAACAAAGGATGTAAACGCTTTCATTATTTAATGTAAGATCTCTAAAACTGTACCATGGTTTCTTACAGAGATGTTATATTTCATTGTTTCGTTGAACATTCAAATGCATCTTTTGGTACACGATTAATCGTCTAAGTTTTGGTTGCTTTTAATTGTTTTAGTTTGTACTTCATTACTGACTTGGTTAAAAGTGACTTTGGATGTAGTCTATAAATGCGCTTAAACCAATTAATTTTCCTTTTTGTATCCAGTGAGAATATGATTTTATATTATGCATTGTGGAGGTGCAAAAAAATTGTTCGTCATTAGCCGATTTTAGATTATGCAGGGCAGGTGCAAAAATAATAATTGTTATTTTTTTCTGCAAAGAATTCAGATTTCCCAAGGCTCCAAACAGTAGCAAAATTCAATTTTTTTTAGAAAAATTCCGGATTTGCCACGGCTAAAAACAGTAGCTAATTTGAAAAATAAATTAATTTCGATATTTTTTTTTCAAAAAAAAAAAATATTCGCCACGGACCCGGACCGTGGGGATATTGAAATTTTACCACGGTTGATATCCGTGGCAAGGCCCACGGTTCATAACCGTGGCTAAATATAGCTATTCGCCACGGACCCGGACCGTGGCAAAAGAATTAGCTACGCCCTGAACACCCACGGTCTCGCCACGGTCGAAAACCGTGGCTAATCCTGTTTTGCCACGGTTCCGGTCCGTGGCAAATTTGATGTATTCTTGTAGTGACAATACCTCGATAAATGAATATTCAAGAAAGTAATAACCTTGCTTAGATAATAATTTCTTCCAGTCTCGACTTGGGCATGTGTACTAAAGGCAATAACCTCGCCAAATGTATTAAGTAATAAAGAATTTTGAATCCTTAAAGGCCTAATGAAAATATAAATTAATAATTATTAAAACTAGAAATATAAAAGGTGAATTATATTGATAATAATTAGGTTAAACTTACAAACAAGCTAACTCTCTTTCTATATATAGAGAGAAACCGTATAGACTTTATATCTAAGTTATGTGGGACTACACTACACACCTAAAGCCTACAATACCCTTACTTCGAACACTCCCCCTCAAGCTGAATATTCAGAGTCTGAATTTCAGCTTGAAATACAAAAAACGTTCTCTCACATCCCCCCACAAATTATCATGAAAATGACACCGGGCAAGATGTTCAATGGCAGAGATGACCAGCTGCGAGAAGAACTGTTTGCAAGGATGTCCAGCTGCAGAGAGAATAAAAGAGCATAGATAACCAACTGCTCATCAAAAAAAGATGCCAGAGGTAGTGGTGGTGATTGCTAGGGTCATGTTCGTTTCGGTGGCTAGGGTTTAGTTTCCCCAAAACATCTGATATAACTTCAAAAACCATTAAAAAAGTTGTACTCCAAGACGAAGAAGGCTGATTTTGGAGTAATAAAGTAGTTGATAGGGCTGGACAGAAATAATAAAACTGTAGACGGATGGTAGTGCAGAAGAAGCCGTTGGGAGGGCTAGAAAGAATGGCGCAGGACATCAACAACACAGTCAAGGCCATACAAATGGCTGGACAAGTGCAACGCACTATTGTATCAACGCATACAAGACCCTAGATTGAATTCTTTTTGGAGTTTGGCAATGTCAAATTCCATCCAAAAAAGAATATTGTAAAATCAATCCATTATTGACTGATTGTATCTTATTGTATTTTTCATGTTTCCAGTTCTAATAGAGTTTCATTTTCTCTGACTTAGCGAAAAAGATAAACTCTCTCTCTCTGTATTTCTTAGTAATTTTTATATTAAGAATTTTGTTATTTTTTTATTAATATCTAATAACTAAAAAACTATATTAATCGACCGACTTTTAGGATATCCATTATACTTCAAGTGTGGGAAAAACAATGTCCGTCAGTCCACTTTTAATTTTTTTTTCTCTCTTCTTCAATCAATTGACCAACTCTCCTTTTTTTTTTCTATCTTCTTCTTCTCATCTCCTCTCTCTCAATCTTAATTCTCCTACTTCTCTTTCTTCTATCTTCTTCTCATCTTTTCTCTCTCAATTCTCCTACTTCTCCTTCTCCTTTAATCTTTCTTCTTTCTATCTTCTCTTTTCTCCATCTTCTCTTCGATTTCTCTGCCTAAAGTCGGTCCCCACCGTGTTATGGTTCTATGTTTATTAACACATGCTACTTGGACCAATCACAAGGCTGTTGGATGAAACCGGCACGAAGTGGTTTGACATCAATTTTGTGACAAAGTGTCCTTGGTTATTTCGCCTTGAGTTCATTGTTAAGAAAACCTTGTTGTACGCGTGTCGTCCCGTGTCCTTGTCTTCGCGTCGTGTGTCTCAAGTGTGGTGTTTGGCTCAGGACGTACGTACCTCTTCAGGACGTACGTACGTATGGTATGTCAGCAGAAAGTTTGTTTGGTCTGGACGTACGTACCTTCTTAGGACGTTCGTACGTCCAAGCAGTCAGCAGGTATGTTAGTGTTCTGGACGTACGTACCATTACAAGACGTTCGTACGTCCAAGTAGTCAGCAGGTATATTTTCGTATGGAGACGTACGAACGTCATATCGACGTACGTACGTCCAATGTGTGTTTTCACTATTTCGGCCCATTTTCCTTGGTTTCCAACCCTAAGTTTAAATAGGGTTTTTCTTCCAAAGAACAAGTTAGTTCTTTGGCCGTCCATTGTTCTTCTTGTTCTGGTGTTTTGGTTTAGGTTTTGATATTGAAAGTGTTTGTGGCTATTGAACTCAATTCCCTTCCTTTCTCCTTCTCTCAATTCATAACTTTGTGATCTTCCAAGTTTCATTGTGATTTCGGCTTCGAGTCTTCTTGTGTGTTCATCAAGAAGTCGAGTGTCTTGTGCGTACATCAAGGTGCTCTGGTGAAGTCAAGGTGTTAGAGATAACCAGGAGTATCAACTCGCAGTGAGTGCAGGTAGTTGATAGGTTTGTACATCTCTTTTCATCTAGTGGATTATTTGTTGTCTCGAGGACAACCGTGGACGTTTCCCTTTTCGGGTTTTACCACGTTAAAAATTTCCCTTTTCGGGTTTTACCACGTTAAAAATTTCTGTGTGTTATTTACTTTCTGCGTATTGTTTGATTGTTTGGATATTCAATTGTTATACTAGCACTATTTGTAGTTTCTCAATTGGTATCAGTCGCTGGGGGCTGGTTAAGGAGCGTAAAGGCTCACACCAACGATCAATAGTGCTTTATGGAACCTCACAAGTTTGCTACTTCAAGTCTTCCTCCACAATTCAGTGGAAAGGACTTTGGTCATTGGAAAGTACGGATGTGAGCTTATCTCCAAGCATTAGGAGAAGAAGTCTGGCTTTCTGTTGTCACAGGGTGGAAAGAACCTTTGACTACTACAGGTACTGATGATACTGCTGTTACATCACTGACTCCACGTGAAAAGTGGACGCCTGAACAGAAGTTGTTGGCAAATTATAACAACAAGGCACTCAATGCTATTTTCATGGCATTAAATGCTAGTGAGTTTTGTCGTGTGCAAGGCTGTGAAGAGGCTAAAGATGCATGGAACAGGCTTATCTGTACACATGAAGGTGACGAAACTGTCAAAGAAAGCAAGCTGGAACTGTTAACATCTCAGTTTGAGAATCTACGGATGGATAATTCTGAGACTTTTGATGATTTCTTTATTCGTCTTCAAGACATCATAAACTGCAGTGCTGCTATTGGTCATGCATATACTGACACACAAGTGGTACGTAAGATATTGCGTGCTTTGCCTCCTCGGTTTCGTTCTCGTAAGGATGCCATTACTGAGAGTAATGTGATTAAGAACATGTCCATTGAGACACTTGCTGGGAAACTAAGGACATGTGAGATGGAACAGGCCTTGGAAGAACCCTTGAAGAACAAGTCTGTGGCATTCAAAGCTACATCGTCTAAAGAAACTTCTACAGGACTTTCTGATGATGAAGAACAGGATCTGGATGATAACTATGCGTTTCTGTCACGTAGCTTTCAGAAGATTCTGAAATATCAACAGAATCGAGATCCTCAAAAGCGATTTCCTGACTCCTCAAATGCTCCTAGGAGTCGTGGTTTTGAGCGTTTCTCTGTGGATGGGAGAAGAGCTCGAGTTGATCGTAAAGATGTCCAATGTTACAAGTGTCGTGAATATGGACACTTTGCAAATGAATGTGACAAGAAGGTGGATCGCAAACCTGGTGATAATTCCAAAGCGAACCTCACAGTGACATGGGATGATTCAGATGAAGATGATGATGGCAATCCCTCAAATGTTGTCTCCAACTATATGGTCTTCAGTGCATCCCTGGATGAGCATCCAGGAGGTATTGTATCCTCTACTGATGATATTAATGTTTCTGATTCTGGTGTTCATGCTACTACTAGTGAATTATGTGATATGTATAAGTTTTCCATGCAACAAGTAAAATGCTTGAAAAAACTAACACTGTCTTACAGGAACAGGTAGATAGTCTTGGGCAGGATATTTGTAATCTTGCAGGTGACTCCAACATGTTGAAGGAAAAATTTGTGAAGGAAAAGGAGGATTTCCAAGTGCGTATTGCCACTCTGGAAAAACTGAATAATGAACTGGAGACACGGTATCGATCTCTTGTATTGGAACATGAGAAAGTAAAAGCTGAGTTGTTTGCTGCTAACAAACAATTGGTTGGGTTTGGTAAAGCTAGTGATAATCTAAACTCTCTGTTGGGAATTGGTAAATCCCATTCAGATAAATCTGGCTTAGGTTATGACACATCTGTTCCTATTTCTACTGCTAGCACCTCCTGTACTACTTTTGTCAGACCAACAGGTGTCGCTTCTCCTGCTCCTGTGCAGGTGTCTGGTGTGGTTTCCCCACCCAAGGTCACTCGTGTAAAGCATGTCCCGAAAAAGAATTTTAGACACAAAGGCTTTAAATGTCTAACCTGTGGTCGCATGGGTCACACTTCTGCTTTTTGTTGGAATAATTTGTATCCTGCTCACCATCCTTCTTTTGCAGGTAATTCATATTGGAACAAGTCTTCCACTTTCTCCATGCAGGCTCCATACATGTGGAATGGCTATGCTCCGTGGGGCTTACCCAGAACTTCTCCTTATGGAAATCGTCCTCAAGCAACACCCATGCCTACTCCACCACCACATTTCTGGGATAGGAGTATGGATGCATCCAGGAAAATGGTATCTCACATGGCTCGTTTGGTTGAACCAATGCCTTCATCATGGTATCTTGACAGCGGTTGTTCGCGTCATATGACAGGTGATAAGACTCTAATTGATAATCTGACTCTTGGTTATGGAGGTAAGGTTAGTTTTGGAAATGGTAAAATGCTTCCGGTTGAAGGTAAAGGTAACTTTTCTGAAGTTGGATCGCTCAATAGTCATGAGCTTCTTTTTGTTAAGGGTCTTAAGTCCAATCTATTGAGTATTAGTCAGTTATGTGATGCTAAGTTTAAGGTTGTGTTTGAGGATGATAAGTGTGATGTTTTTTATTCCAATCATGTCTTGGTGTTAACTGGTAGTCGCTCATCTGATAACTGTTTCATTGTCACTACACCCCTCCCGCATCTATATACCTAATTTGTTCATTGGAACTGTCTGTGTTTAGGATGTTTAGGTTTGGTTTTGTTTTATTGTTGTTGGTATTGAGGACATACTACTTTCTCTATTGTGTGGATTTCATTTTACAGATGTTCTAGTTTGGCGTCCTCAACTGTTTTTGTGTCATGCATAGTTGTAGGGTTACATCATACTCTCTTCGTCTTGGTAGTTTCTTACATGATGCATTTCCATGTAGTTGGATTCTCATTTTGAATACCTGTATATCTCCAGTCTTCTATGGTTTCCTTTCATAATCATCGTCTTCTTTTATATTTATTTACCTCTTGTAAGTGGTCAATGACTCACAAAATCCCCAGCCATTTGAATGTCTTGAGAGCATACTCATTTGGCTAAGAACTCGTTGGGGCTGTGAGGGTCATGCTCTGACGGATGCACTCAGGAGATGTTAGTTCTTGTGTTGCACGTTACCATGGTATTGCACTTCTTGAGTGTGTTTTGCCGAAAAGATGTAGGCTACACCCTACCCTCGTGTTCTGGTAAAAGATGGAGATATTACATTCTCCCACACGGGAATGGCATTTGTTTCAAATGGTCTTACAAACAAAAAAAAAAAAAAAAAAAAAAAAAAAATTGAATGAAAATGACAAGTGGCTTTTGCATTTGTCTAGTTGAAAGACAAGAAGAAAAACAATATTGTCTGTTTCCTTGGTTTTGTTGTGATCCGGTTCACTTTCACATTGGTCTAGTTGCAAGTGACTTTCAATATACTCAATGATCATGTTTTTAGTTTGTTTCCGGAGGTTGGTATTGGTCTATCAGTTTCTTCTACATGCTTGCATCATTCTAGTAAGTACGATGGCTTGGTGTTTGATGTCGTTCTTCGATTTTGCATTTTCTTGTGGTTAAGGTTTGTTTAAACTGTAATCGTCTATAATTGGAATCCTTACAATAAGTAGAAATGTTTCTTTGTGATGTCTCCCAATATTTGTTTCGAGTTGTTATTCGGGTTGTTTTCTGTTACTTAGGTTGGTCGTTCATTTTTTTTTTTAAAAAAAAAAAAAAAAAAAAAAAATAGTAGTACGAACGCTGTCTTGACGTTCGTACGTTGAGGAGGGCAGATCTTTTCCAACGTACGAACGTTCATTGAACGTACGAACGTGGGTTGAGGCAGTTGTTTTGTTTTTGGGTCCCGACGTACGAACGTCTTTAGGACGTACGAACGTCCCTGATACAGTTCGGCCCATTTGCTGTTTAAATTCAAAAATTGTCTTTTGTTAAACACAACGCCAACTGTTATATCAATCGTGTTCCTTCATTTTTGGCACACTACAAGTAGTTAGTATTTTGGGATTCCCTGATTATCTTAGAAGATCTTCTTCTCTCCTTTCTTGCTTGCTCTTGTTCCCTTTCTCTTCTCATTGTTTTGGTCCGGTGTGTTGGTTGGAAAACTTGTTTGTCATCCTCGTTCACCATCTCTTGTAAGTTTTATTTTTTCTTTCCTTCTTCTCCATTGTCATGTTTTGTTGATTGATTGGTTCTACTTTATAGTATTATTAGTTAAGGTTGTATGCTTACATGTTGAATTAATAGAACTTGATGTTTCGACACTCGTATTCGCCGAGTTTTTTTTGTTATGGACGTCCTTGGGGAGTGGTTTTTCTTTCTCTATTGTTATTTATGTTTCTTTCATTGTGGTTGGGTGTTTGCCATTGCTCCATTGTTGTCAATAGCTTGTATCAAGGTTCTGCACATCAAGTGTTTGATAAAATGCCTCAATGAACTTGCTATTGTTTATTTCGTCAATTTTCTTATATTCTTGGTTTGTTTACTGTTATGCTTATGTAGAAAATGGCTTCAAAGCGCGCACACACCACTCCCTCCACCACGGCATCAGGGTCTAAGGGTGCATCCTCTTCTCGTGCTCCTAGGGGTAGAGGTTCCACTCCGGCCTTGTCGCCTCATCCCACATCCCTTGGTGCTCATCCTCGAGCCAAGGCTATTGTTCCCGAGCGTTTCTTCGACTTGGGAGACATTGCTGCCACCCCCCTAGGGGCTTCCCAACTTGGCAACATAGCATTATTTTTTGAGACTCGGAATTGGTTAAGGGTGGCTCAACCAATTACCAAGTACTCAGTTGAGCATACGATTGCCTTTTATGAGTCGAAGACACCCTCCCAGAATCGCTCGAGTTTTTCAGTGTTGATTGAAGGTCGGAGATACACTATCTCTCCGAAAGTGATTCGTGAGGCGTTGGGGATTGATGATGATCTTCTCTCTGAAGATGCTATTCATGTTAGGTGGCCCATTCCGGAGGCGATTCAAATTGATTTTGTCGATCAAGTACAGAGGATGTTCATCGATGGTGTCACGGAGAGATACCATGCTAAGTTCTACAGCGCCATCCTCTTGCACATGGTTGCCCATTCCAACATCTACCCAACCAGGGGCAACAAGATCATCATGACCGACGACATGGTCAAATTGGTAGTTTGTATGTCGGTGCACCATCTTCATCTCTCTGAGGTCATCTACACACGGATGCTTCAGATCGATGCAGCTAAGGGTACTCTTCCTTTCCCTAGCTTTATTATGACAATTCTTAAGCATTTAGGATTTCAGGGAAGATACACGGAGGTGAGCCCTCCAAGGTTTGTTGGTCATGACTGGGTAAATGCGATCAAGAAGGGCTGCCAGTCTAGGAAGGCTGCTTTTGAGTCCGTGGATGCGCGTCTGACGCATCATCTAATTTGGGAAGGCAGGGCTCTTGTTCATGATGATGATTTTGATCGGGCTTTGACTTCTGGACGCCCTGTCTCCGCCTCAGCTAGGGGCAATCGGGCAGTTGCGGCAGTTGACACTCGGGTTTCTTCTATTCGGCATCGCCAAGATCACATGGGTACTCGATTAGATCGTTTTGAAGTCATTCTCTCTCAGCATGATGCAATGCTCTGTGATCTGCACAGGATGAACGTTGCTCAGATGCGTCATCTTCAGCTCGATTTCACTCCCATTGACTTGCCTCCATTTCCGGAAGAGGCACCTCCGGTTCTAGGTGACAGTGATGGTGCTGACTCTGATCGAGAGAGTGAGGACGAGGGTGATGGTGAACACAGTGATGGTGACTCGGAGTCCGAGTAGTTTTGTTCTGGTTCATTTTCTGAATTTTTGTATTTAAACTATTTTTTGTTATTTTGTTTATGCTTCTACATTTCGATGTTGAGCATGTTATTGGATATTGCTATTTTGGTATTAGTTCTAGTTCTTCTCTGTTTTGTAGTAAATTCCTGCTAATTGGGTAATGGACCTTTCTTATTGGGCCCAAGTTAGGTTTACTCTTGTTTTTCCTATATATATAGGGGAGTCTTCTCTTCTTTTACTCCTATTGTGTCTTCTTACCTCTTTCTAGTTCTCTCTTTGTTCTTCAGAATTATTCAATGGCAGAATATGAACTTCATGGCGTTTTTGTTCCGGCTGTTGGTTATGTGTCATTTATGGTGATGGAGTACAAAAACAATGCAAAGGTTTGTCGTTTATGTCGTGTTCCACATGGGTATGACTATATTCATCGACCTTTTCTCAATCCATGCTTGGTTCTTGTCAATCATTGGGAGAGACTACCGGGACATCTTCAAAATCACATCTTGGAGTTGGTTGGCTACCCGAAGGTTCCAGGACTTGCTGCTCCTCTTACCGACTGTGGCTTGGACAGCAGAATTGAGGAGTTATTTTGTGCGAGTGAATGGCTGGAGGATTATGATGAGCATGTGATAGCTCGGTGGAATAGATCTTCGGCTCGTGCGGAAGCTTATTTCTCAAAGCTTCCTCCAGGTCATTGGGAACGAGTTTTTCGAATTCGTTAACTTCAGCTTCATGTTCTGTCTTTACTGTTTCTTATGTTTATGGATTTCTATGGTTGGTTATTGGTTGTTTTATTGAACTTTAAGAATTGGGATAGGTTTTATTTTATTTAATCCGTTTTATCTTGATTGTTTGGCGTTGATTTCTTGTCTTAATATTTTCTTTCTCTATCTATTTCACATGTGTCGGTTCTCTTGTTGATTGGCTCTTTTGATCACTTGTTGTGACAAAAAGGGGGAGATTTATGACTCTAATTACTAACAATCGTCTCTTTGTTGTTAGGGTATTCTTGGGTCATGTTTCAGGTATGCTACACGTATGGGGGAGTGAACGTGTTGATATTTTTAGAGGTTGTATGGTTATGGGGGAGTTGCTCGAAGGAACTCCTGTTGATTCAAGCTTCGGAAATTCTTAGTTGCTTCCGTTCGGTCTCTGATGGTTAAAGCATCTTACTCAAGCTGGATATCAAGAATTGGTGACTCGGTATGTGTTTTATCTTGAATGATTTTGTAGGCATGTTTTATAAATGCCATGGTTTGGGTTTGTAAGCACGTTTTATAAGTGCTATTAGAGTCATAGGTTTTTGTCACAAAATCAATGTCAAAGGGGGAGATTGAAACCGACACGAAGTGGTTTGACATCAATGTTGTGACAAAGTGTCCTTGGTTATTTCGCCTTGAGTTCATTGTTAAGAAAACCTTGTTGTACGCGCGTCGTCCCGTGTCTCAAGTGTGGTGTTTGGCTCAGGACGTACGTACCTCTTCAGGACGTACGTACGTATGGTATGTCAGCAGAAAGTTTGTTTGGTCTGGACGTACGTACCTTCTTAGGACGTTCGTACGTCCAAGCAGTCAGCAGGTATGTTAGTGTTCTGGACGTACGTACCATTACAAGACGTTCGTACGTCCAAGTAGTCAGCAGGTATATTTTCGTATGGAGACGTACGAACGTCATATCGACGTACGTACGTCCAATGTGTGTTTTCACTATTTCGGCCCATTTTCCTTGGTTTCCAACCCTAAGTATAAATAGGGTTTCTCTTCCAAAGAACAAGTTAGTTCTTTGGCCGTCCATTGTTCTTCTTGTTCTGGTGTTTTGGTTTAGGTTTTGATATTGAAAGTGTTTGTGGCTATTGAACTCAATTCCCTTCCTTTCTCCTTCTCTCAATTCATAACTTTGTGATCTTCCAAGTTTCATTGTGATTTCGGCTTCGAGTCTTCTTGTGTGTTCATCAAGAAGTCGAGTGTCTTGTGCGTACATCAAGGTGCTCTGGTGAAGTCAAGGTGTTAGAGATAACCAGGAGTATCAGCTCGCAGTGAGTGCAGGTAGTTGATAGGTTTGTACATCTCTTTTCATCTAGTGGATTATTTGTTGTCGCGAGGACAACCGTGGACGTTTCCCTTTTCGGGTTTTACCACGTTAAAAATTTCTGTGTGTTATTTACTTTCTGCGTATTGTTTGATTGTTTGGATATTCAATTGTTATACTAGCACTATTTGTAGTTTCTCATTGGAAACCACCAATGGACCCCAGGTGAACAAAATCGGATAAGTAGGGTGGGCTATATATATATAGGGTGGCTCTAGTGCGGATTGTTCGCATATGGACTTTACAAACTCATGCGCGTTTACAAATTTTTGAAAAGGAACTTAAAAGAAATTAAGACTAAGAAAAAAATGTTCTTTGTATCCTTTATCATCTCTGTTAGTTTCTTTCTCCAGTTTTCTCTCTAACACCAAAAAGACATATAATTAGTCTTGGAGCAAAGAAGGTGGGAAAGAATTTGAGAGCAATTGGGTTTTCTTTATTGCACAATCATCAAGATAGAATTTCCTTAAACTGATTTTTCCCCACTTTGTTTTTTCTATAACCATATATGAAATATACAATCTTTCAAAAAAAAAAAAAGAATAATAAAAAAAAATCCCTTGAAGAGTAGATGTAGGCACCATTGTCAAATCACCATGAACCCTTTTGTCTCTTGCTTGGTTTTTCTTACTTGTTTCTCTATTTCTCTACTTGGTCAAAAATATGTCTAGATTACAAGAACAAAATTTCTACACACACTTGTTCTCCATGTATCTTTGTGTGATTGTGTGTTTGTGTAGTGGGGTACTTTCCTCCTTCTCTAACTCTTAGGAATGTCACCTCTTTGTCTAACAGGTGTTGAGTCGACTCAAGCCTCAATAAACTGAACCTTGTCAAACTGCAACCTGGTTTTTCTTGTTTATCTTATATCTTGTTGTAGTCCAATGTTTTTATCTTGTTGTATATCATGTGTTAAGTATGTTCCACACATTTCTAATTGTTCACATTTGAACCCCCCCCCCCACCCTTTCCCTACTAATCTATCTTGAAGTCATAACGTGACTTTTTAGTTATTTGTCTTTGCGTTGCATTGTGAAAAATCTTTTTGTCTTCATAATTTGGATACCATACTAAAACCCTGTTCAGACATTTTATTTTTTATAGGCCCTTTTCACAAATAATAGAAATGGAGCTTTTAGACTAATTTTGAGGCTTAAGTTTTATTTTATTTTTCTAATTCAAGCATAGAACAATATTTTTAATTTTTAAGAATACAGGTAGACTTATTTAACTCAATGGTTAATATCATTTACTTTTGTTTGTCCAGGTGAAAGGAGATATCTATGATTGTGTAGACATTTTCAAGCAACCTACTCTTGATCATCCCTTATTAACAAATCATAAAATTCAGGTATGTAATATTTTCTTTGTTTTTCGGTAGAAGGTATGTATTTTTTTTAATAATTCTAAATAATATTATATTTTAGAGGCTTTTATGCGGACTTTACAGTTTAAGGAAAAAATCACATGCCTCTTTCAAAATATTTTAACTTCTAAACAAATATGGTTTTTTCTTCTGGGTCACTAAATATCCTTAGTTTGGACTGGGTACGTTATTTCGTCTACTCCTCTCTTTCAAGTTGTATTCCTTTTTCTCTCCAATCTCATCAACTTATCAACAAGCCACCAATCAAACACCAAGACATTTTTGAATTTTGTAAATTTTTTCTAGTTAGTTGGTGACTTATTTAATTGATTATTCTAATAAGAATAGACAAATATTAAAGTGATTACTCAAATAATCACTCATCATACGTTAGTGATTACTCGTGTAATCACTCATATGTTTATATGTCAAAGTGATTATTCAAGTGATCACCTATTTGCTAGAGTAATTAATCAAGTAATCACCCATATGTCAAAGGAGTAATTCTACACTCACAAATAAAGCCCACAAACAAAACCTACAAACATATGTGTCGATTGATGTGGCATGACCACATCAGCAGCCCCTTAAAAAAACTATCCCACATTTGTTTCTTTCTACTTTTCTGAGTCTCGTTCTTCCTCTCTTTCTACACCCAATTCAAATATGATAAATGTTACTTGAATTCTTCTTTTCCTTTTGTGATATCACTCTCTCAATTCCTCTTTTCTATATACCTTCCTCTTTCACAACATCTCGCTTTTCATGATATATCCTCCTCAATTCTGTGTTCTGTTTGGTTCATTGGATCATTCTCTATTCACTAAAAATTAAAAGTGTACTTTATTATATGTATCAATAAACGGAATTTCATAATCAGTACTTTGCAGCAAGATAGATTTAACGATGAAAACAATTGAGTGTTCTAAACTCTTAGGATTTGGGGTTTAATGAAACAAAGGGGACGAAAAAATTGAAATTTGTGGACATCTTGTACTATTTTTCTACAATCGACTATTTGCTTTTGAATTGATGTAACAAAATATACAAAGATTAATCAAAACCATCGGGGAGATGGAAACTTGAATCGAGAAGATGAATTTGAGAGAGGTTTATTTTTTTTATTTTGTTATTTTTTTTGGGGGAGAGAGAGTCGCTGATGTGGCTATAAGTTTGTGGGTTTTATTTGTAGGAATTGTTTGTGAACGTAGAATTATTCATGTCAAAGTGATTACCCAAGTTATCATTAATCTAAATAATTACTTTATAAGATGTATGAACACTAAATTGATGAAATATAATTATACCCTATCTCTAGTGACCACAAAACCAAGTTACAACCCTACCATGGTCTTACGAAAGTGATGCATTTTGTAAATTCGACTTTCATGTCGATTATATAAACATTAACAAGAATTAACCAAGTGAATCATACCACAATTGCCGTAGGCCGATCATTATTATCTACCCTAGTTCATCAAGTGCATTTTAAAGTTCAAGAATTCAGAAAACTCTTTTTGGTAACAGTCGCAACATTTTTTGGAAAACTATTGTGATTTAATTAAACTTGTAATCCAAGATATATACATCTAACAACTTTTTAATAGAACAAATTAACAACTATGCACAAACAAGGGAAATCATTAGGGCTGGGTATGGTTCGGTTTTGACTAAACCCGAAACAAAACAGCATGGTATCAGTTTTTTAAGATAAAAAACAAAATCGAATTGATTTAATTAATAAATCGAACCAAATCGAACACCTATTAGGTTTGGGGTTTGGGGGTAGGGTTTGGCGGACCCCTATCGGTTAATTAAAATTTTCAATAAAAAAGAGAGGGGTACATTGGGACCGAACCAAACATGTTGTTATATACTGTACACACATTTCAAACCAAAAATGCAAAAAAAAAAAAAAAAAAAAAAAAAAAAACCAGAGATTAAAATGGGAGATACATGTTCGGTTGAAACTCACCGATGAAAGTTGAAGAACAGAGATTGATTATCTGGAATGGAGGATAGTTGATGTCTTGATTAACTGATTTGGAGTGGAAGCGAAAAACTTGTAGTAGTGAAGAAAGGAGGATGAAGGGGAAGAAACAAGAAAGAATACGTGAATGTTAGCCCTAAGTCCTTTAGAATTTCGTCAATAGTGGGTTGGACTCTAAAGTGTTGGGATGTTATTAGTGGGTTGGACTCTATAGTGTTAGCTTGTTATTAGTGGGCTGGAATTGAATGGGAGATACATGTTCGGTTGGGTTTTAACGTGTTTAGGAATTTTAAAACCGAAGCGAAACATATTACTTCGGTTTAAGAAAAAAATTCAAACTGAAACGAAACACTTAAACATCCTAGCATCTTCTAACATGTTCGGTTCGGTTGTGTTCTGGTCGATTTGTCGGTTTTAGTGTTAATTTGCCCATCCCTAGACGAAAATCGGATCTGGCCATAAATCTAATAAATCTAAACATCCACTAATCGATGAGACTTCTTCAATATAGAAGTAAAAAGAAGAAGACAAGCAGAAATTGTTAAGTTAAAAAAAATACACTATGACTGAATATAAGATGTTTTGAGACTTGCGGCTAAGAATCATGAACTTGAGAAATTACAACAATACCTCGATAAATGAATATTCAACAAAGTAATAACCTTGCTTAGATAATAATTTCTTCCGGTCCCGACTTGGGCATGTGTACTAAAGACAATAACCTCGCCAAATGTATTAAGTATTAAAGAATTTTGAATCCTTAAAGGCCCAATGAAAATATAAATTAATAATTATTAAAACTAGAAATATAAAACTTGAATTATATTGATAATAATTAGGTTAAACTTACAAACAAGCTAACTCTCTTTCTCTCTCTATATATATATAGAGAGAGAAACCACATAGACTTTATATCTAAGTTATGTGGGACTAAACTACACACCTAAAGCCTACAATACCCTTACTTCCAACACTCCCCCTCAAGCTGAATATTCAGACTCTGAATTTCAGCTTGAAATACAAAAAAAGTTCTCTCACATCCCTCACAAAGTATCATGAGAATGACACCGGGCAAAATGTTCAATGGCAGAGATGACCAGCTGCGAGAAGTATTGTCTGCAAGGATGTCCAGCTGCAGAGAGAATAAAAGAGCATGGATAACCAACTGCTCATCAAAGAAAAACGCCAAAGGTAGTGGTGGTGATTGCTAGGGTCATGTTCGTTTCGGTGGCTAGGGTTTACTTTCCCCAAAACATCTGATATAACTTCAAAAAAAATAAAAAAATGAGGTACTCCAAGACGAAAAAGGCTGATTTTGGAATAATAAAGTAGTTGAAAGGGCTGGACAGGAACAATAAAACTATAGACGGATGGAAGTGCAGAAGAAGCCCTTGGGAGGGCTAGAAAGAATGGCGCAGGACATCAACAACACAGTCAAGGCCATACAAATGGCTGGACAAGTGCAACGCACTATGGTATCAACGCATACAAGACCCTAGAAAGGGTTTAACAAGCTGCGCATGACATCAACAACACAGACAAAACTCTAGAAAAGGTTGTGAAACCGGCACTAGGTTGTTTGACATTAATTTTTTGACATTGGTTGTCCATGGTTATCTTGCCTTGAGTTCATTGTTAGGAAAACCTTGTTGTACGCGCATCATCCCGACTCTTTGTCTTCGCGTCTAGTGTGTCAAAAGTGTGTTTTTGGTTCAGGACGTACGTACCTAGTTAGGACGTACGTACGTCCCACAGGTCAGTAAACTTTCCATCGTGTTGAACGTACGTACCGAGTTAGGGCGTACGTACGTCAGGTCAGTCAGCAGGAATGTTGTGTTGTTCTGGACGTACGTACCTAGTTAGGGCGTTCGTACGTCCAAGCAGTCAGCAAGCGTTTATAGTGTGGAGACGTACGAACGTCGTTTCGACGTACGTACATCCAATGTGGATTTCAGCAATTCCGGCCCATTTTGTGTGTCTTCCAACCCTAACTATATATAGGGTTTCTTCACCAAAGAACAATTTACTTCTTTGGCCGTCCAATTCATCTCTTGTTTTTTGGAGTTTGTTTAGGTTTTGGTTTAGGTGGTTTTGGTGATTGAGCTCATCTTCTTCTTCCCCATTCATCTTCTTCTTCATTATTGAATAGTGATTTAGCTTCGAGTCTTCTTGTGTGTTCATCAAGAAGTCGAGTATCCTTGTGTGTTTATCAAGGAACTCTGGTGTAAGCTTATTACATAGATCGGTTTCGAGTCTTCTTGTGTGTTTATCAAGAAGTCGAGTGTCTTGTGCGTACATCAAGGTGCTCCGGTGAAGTCAAGGTGTTAGAGATAACCGGTAGTGTCAACTCGCAGTGATTGCAGGTAGTTGATAGGTTTGTAAATCTCTTTTCATCTAGTGGATTTATTTGTTGTCGTGAGGACAACCGTGGACGTTTCCCATATTGGGTTTTACCACGTTAAAAAATTCCTGCGTGTTATTTACTTTCTGCATATCGTTTGAGTTGTTTGAATATTGAACTGTTAGATTAGCACTATTTGTTTTTCTCAGGTTGGACATCAACAAAAGCAAACCTGGATTTAAAAAAAAAAAATCTTGAAGAACAGTATCTGATGAACAGTAATTTGTGATTAGTACTCCAGATGAACAGTCATTATGGTGAATAGTACTTGATGAACAGTAGCCGTAAACAGTACTCAGGAAAAAAAAACAGTAGCACAAGGCCGAGAAAAAACAGCGGAAATAAAGACACAAATTTGACAAAACGACTTTGTCGGAGGTCCAGCCACCAGCACCTGAGTTAGTGTCGTTGGTGGCCGAAAATCATGACCTAACTTGGTTGTGATACTAACTAGAAATATAAAAGGTGAATTATATTGATAATAATTAGGTTAAACTTACAAAGAAAATAACTCTCTCTATATATAGAGAGAAACCACATAGACTTTATATCTAAGCTATGTGGGACTAAACTACACATCTAAAGCCTACAATACGCTTACTTCCAACACTAAATTTCATAAAACAATTTATGTATATCTACATATTCTTGAACTTTTATTTATAAATTCTGTAACGACCCAAATTTATAAAACAAAAACTAGGGTCGTAACAATTCTAAAACAAATCCCAACTCCAACAAATAACAAGAGTAAAAATTACAGTGAAGAAAAATCCAAACAATAAAAGTACACCGATTCCATCCTATTATACAACATAACTTACACCAACAAAAATACATGATTACAACTTTCAAATAAGATACATCATTGAAACATCTAAAGATCTCTATTGGTCCCAACTAACGGTCTGTTACAACTCCATAGCTCTAACCTCTCCTGCCTGTATTCCAAATGGAATTCCAATAGAACACACCCACGTGTAAAACAAAACAACATGGGTCAGCATAAAATCTGGTAGGAGTAAATAAGGGGAAAATCTATTATCACAAAAATAACATAACACGTTTTAAGTTCGAACATACGATTTAAAATATGATAAACATTAAAAGAAAATTCTTCAATGCTAATCATACACCAAAATCCATACTCTTCTCGAGCATTTAATCATGTTAAGCTTTTATCCAAGTAGTAATCCTATGTTTAATTCTATTATCAATTCCCAACATATCTATATACAAAACAATCTTATTGGTACTAAAATTACACTACCGTATGCAACAACTATCAACCTATGTCCAATCTTAGTACCCCTTTCACAGGATGCACTCCACACATTTTTCATACCAACACTGCGCCAGTGTGCCTTTACCATAATTAGGAACCTCTACGCGAAAACCAAAACCCAAGTGATACTCACCTCCAAGCTTTGGCTAGCCTTGACGTATGCCTACTTCATGATCTCTAATTGCTCCATTGAGGTTTATAATGTGGCGCCCAGACCAACCCCGAAGACTTTGAAGGTCTGTAGGGTCAGTTCCGCAGGCTAAGCCATCTAGGAAATATTGTTCATCCAGAAGAAAAACTAGATTCGACATTATGGCATATCCACATATATTGTAATTTCATACAAAGTCTTTTTCACTATTATTTGATTAGATATTTAGGTACTATTAAATACCAAATGAAAAAAGTAATTAAACCATTGTTTCATTAAATAAAACATTTCCTAAAAAAATATCAGAAATTTACATCTGTTTTGTTGCATATTTTACACCATCTTAAGTTCATACTTTTAAATGTTTATGTACATAGAATTTTGATTTCTGAATATTTATTTTTCAAAACAAGAAAAATCACCCAAATACATAATGTAATGAGTTTTATATGAATTTTCTACCAAAGCAAAGCAAGCAGAATGTAACAGTAAAAAATAATACTGGATATCCAACAACATCTGTCTTGATTACATCATTTAAAACTACTGACCTAATAGAAAAATCTGAAAATTTTATATATTCGTCTACATAGTAAATTATAACTACCATAAATATTTGAAGGTGTTTCCATAAAAAGAAGATAATTAAACGACCGTTTCCCCCAAACATAACAGATTTCAGAAACATATGAACACTAATAATTTTAAATTTATATTTTTAAAACTGCTCACTAAAATCAAGTGATCCGCGAGTATGTTATTCAAAATTGTGTTTTCTACTTTCAGAAAATTTCAGAAAAAAACAATCAAGTTAAATGCCACTTTTAATCAAGAGAATCTGATAGTTGGAGTAAACAAACTATAGTTGTTCATAAATGATTTGTTTAGAGTAAACAAACTATAGTTGTTCATAAATGATTTATTTCTTCTAGACAATAAATCTGATAAATCTAAAATTTTTGTATGTTTATGAGGAATTCAGGATTATTCATGGTATATGTACAATTATTACATGAATTTATGAAAAAAAAAAAATTTAAATTTGATATTGTTCATAAACTATCAAAAAACAAGAAAATTAAAACTATACACTACATCAAAAGTATGTCAACTCACCAGTTCATTAGTATCTATCATTTGACGAAAGAAATCGTGTTTCCATTCAACTCATGATATAGTTGATGTTGGAGGATGTGGAGAGCTCATTTCAAAAAAAGTATCCATCAGATGTTTTATATAAAACTATCCATGTATTTACAATTTTTAATTTTTATAAGGTATTAGATTTGGGAGTCGGCTATTGCCAAGGCAATATTTGCTATTGCAAAGGTTTATTTTTCTATTAGACTTATTTATCCTCAAATATATTATTATATTTCTCTCTATTTAGGTTTTATTAATTATTTTTTAAAATCTTTTCAGTTTTGAATCAAAAATTTTAACAAATCCCACTAGGGTTCATTGCACCTATACGTGGTAGGGTTTTATGTATCCAACATAAAAAATATAACAAATAATATTCGGGTTAGATTAATTGATTAAATCTAGAGGGCAAATAAGTCTAACAAAAAAATTTGCCTTTGCAATAGCAAATAATGCCAACTCCTTAGATTTGTGTGCCAATGTTAGAATTTGTTTAGGTCGTAAGCTAATAATAAAAGAGTTATACCATAATTGCTTTTATTAATTTGTATGAATCATTGACTATCATGTGTAGATGAAACCTACGCATCCACCACAAGAATTGATGGGGAAAAATGCTACCATAAAGAAAAGTTCAAATTTTTGGGCTAGAGTAAGTGATGTAAATTGCCCACGAGGAACAGTCCCTATTCGAAGAACAAGAAAGGAAGATTTGATTAGATACAAGAACGTTTCCCAAAGTCATGCTAACTCTATTCATCCACATACATCAAGTTTCCCTGGTCAACATGTAAGTTGAATATCCAACGTTCTACATTTGAAAAAAGTTACTTAGTTTATATGTTTAGAAGTGAAAGAATCTTATATATTTTTATTATCTTTATTTGGATGTGAAATATTTCACAATTTATTTTATCTTACTTCTATATTTTTTTTAATTAACTAATTTGTAATATTCTCTCACAATTGCAATTCTTCTCTTTAGCTTTTCACAAATTTTTTCTTCCACTTTGTGTTTGATTTATAAATTCAAAAAAAATTCTTATTGTTTAAGAAATCTTTCAATTCTTTTTTGCTTTTCATAAATCTAATATATTTTCTTACAACTACGACTAATGAATCTAAGGAGATATAGAGATGGCCCTAGAAAAGTTTGCACTCTTTGAGATACCCCCAGATTTGAAAATTATCAGAGATACCCCCTATTTTCTTATTTGAAGTCGGTCAACCAAGTCATTGACCATGGTCTAATCAGTTTTTAAAGCTTTATGACTGAAATACCCCTCCACTTAGATTTAATCTTATTAATTGATAATTATTCAACATCCATGACCCAAACCTCACAATCCCTAACACACAACCCACCACCACCCATTCAGCTCCACCATTAGCATACTAAAACCACCACAATTTGTGTAACTGGTGAACTTTGTCTTTGAAAACAATTAAAATATGTTGAAAATGTGATGAACTAAATGGTGGAGATTGAATTTGAGTTTGAATGAAAAGTTGATGGGGTGTGAAGATTAAGGTAATGATGATGGAATGTGAAGAATGTGAGATGATGTTAATGATATGCTTTAAAATTTAATGGTGATGGGTTGTGAGGGTGTGAATCTGGTGGTGATAGGATTTTCGAGATGGTGGTAATTAATAGAGGTATATATGGTGTGTGGTAGTGGTGGTAGTGGTGGTATTGGTAATAGAGTGTTAAGGGTTTATATAGTGACGGTGGTTGGGTTGTGGAAGTGGTGGAGTTAACGTAATTGGATATTGTGATGGTGGGTGGTGATAGTTAAAAATGGAGGGGGTGCTTGTTTAAAGAAGGAAGATGGAAAGAAGTTATGATCTAGATGATAGAGGCTAATTGTGTAAACTCTAAATCAAAAGATAGATCTATATTGATTTCTTTCTTGTGCATGTAAATATTGGTTATCAATGCAGACATGTAACAAGCAAGGGTCGTACCCACCTCAAAGGTGAAGATCTTAGATCAAACACAATAGAAAACAATGGTTAAAAAACACCAAGTGAATCACAAACAAAAGAGAGGTCGTTTGATTACTTTTTACATGCAATGCATAAATAAACTATTACTTAAACAAACTTAAGAAGATGGATAGAGATGTAAAGAAGATCTTATGATGAACAAGGGGAAAAGTTGCTATCTAAAAACTAAATCATGCAAACATACATGTCATCCTTTCATGTTCAATCAATAACAATTAATTAGTCACCTCTCACCTATTCGAATTAATCATCAATACCTATAATAATCAAGTAGTCACCTCTCAGCTATTCCACTTAATTAAAACGAAATTCTTTTATCCATGCTCTTATGCTTCATTAATCAAAAAGTCACCTTTTAACTATTCAATTAAACTAAATCAACATATTAATTCATAATTAAACCGCCACCTCTCGATTATTCAATTTAATTACAAAAGAGGTTCCAATAAAAGAGAATGATTCTAGATATATGATAGTCACCTCTCAGCTATTCCATCACATATCTCTAATCAATCTAAACACAATTATCACTAGGTTTCCCTATATTCTAACAATAGTATTTTAATAATATGGATATCAATAACATGCAAATAATGATACTTACTTTATGTCGCAAAATAAAAGTAAACAAACATTAAGCACTTTAAATCACAATGAACATTAAGAACAAACATGGTAGTTTTGCATTATCTAGAGTGCTTCAACCAGTCCCCTAAAGGAATTTAGCTACTCATCCTTGATAATGACACCATGGAATAAGTAAATAAATAACACAACATCATAAAAGAAAAATGATTGGATTAATATTGAGAATAAAAAGATTGAGTTCAATACAAAAGAAGAATATGAACTTTGATCTCTCGAGCATTGAATATCTTAAACCCTAGCTACTACGTCTCTTATATAGAGAATACAAAGTATATTACTTGTACACAAAGTCTACCAAGTTGGGTCAAATTCGTGGCTACTGCTGCTGGTCTTCTATAAGCATCAGGACTTCAGCAAAACCTAATTCGTTTATGCCTAAATTGTAGCTTGGACCAAGACCTTCAGATAGACAGCTCATGGGCCCAAATCAGACTTCTGGATCTTCATATAGGGCCTTTCTAAGATTGGGCTTTAATTAAGGTTTCAATAGAATTTCTGACCTGTGGACTTCATTATAACTCGGATTGGGCTGAGATTTGGGCCACCCATCTTGGAAATAAAGTCAAGTCCATAGGACCAGTCTGCGGGGTGCCCTCATCAACTCTATGGGTACAAGTATCAATTCTCCTTCCTTGTGCAAATAACACCCTTTTGGTGAATTTTCTTGGTTTTGGCTGGCTTTAACATACTATTCTCATTTCGACTCGTGAAACCTACACAAATTAGAAGAAAGGACTAATCAATAGATATAACACAATAATATAAGCTAAGTGCTATGCAAACAAGGTGCTATTCGGGGGAAAAATATACACTTTTAAGGACTTATCAAATACACCCAAACAGCACTTTGTTTGTTCTCAAACAAAGGTGAGAAGAAAAATATAAGGTCTCAAAAGAGAAATAGAACTAGGGTGATTGTATTAACCATATGCATCAAGGCTTCAACCCCAATGGCTTCCTATGTGGAGGAGTTATAGTCTCCTGAGTATTTTCTAGAAAAGATACCTACAAACTTACTACATTGACTAGTCCAAAAAACAAAATGTTCTACCATTTAGCTCAGAAATGGATGTCATCCATTTAGTATCTCAGAGATAAGGATAAGTATTCCAAAACCGTTCATATGAGATAGCGTACTACAAATGCATGAAAAATAAGCATAACGGTTTCAAATGCATCGAAGACAGGCATGTACACATGCTACCACAATTTTTAAGTCACCATTGGAAAGGTCGCTTTGATTTCTGCCTCACAGACATACAGTTAGAAATAAAAATCAATCAGAGATGGTATTTATCATTTTACATCTATGTGAGGTAAGAAAATGGACAATCACCTCACATATATCAATAAAAACGGACTGGTGCAAAGGAATGAACTTAGTCTCAAAGAATGGAAAAGTTAGTCTTGCTTGAGATCTCAGGTTCTCACCTTAGCACCTTCTCACTTACTCGCCACATCCTACCATATCAGCTTAGATCTACAAAAGACAATAATAGGTTGTAACTGGGCTTAGGACAGGTCTAGAAACGGAGAAGGCTTTTGTGAAATATTTTTGGAACATTTGGGGTCTTCAATACTTAGAGAAATTTTTGGAATTTTTTTCTTGGGAAAAATGTTTCTCATCTTCTTTGGGAAAATTCAATGAATCTCTAGCCAATATTTTGGAATCTTCTTATCTTTTGAATTTCTTGATTTTATGGAAGATTTTGGCTTCTCGGGAATTCTTCAAACTTTTTGGTTTTCAATATTTATTTTATCTCACTAGTTTGGAGATTTCTTTGTAATTCTCCTTTCTTCTTGTAACCACAAAAGCAATCATCCTCATGTTCTAAAAACAATTGGTAAAAAGACCTAGACATTCTAAAGGTAATTACTCCTACAACAGAGTTGGGTAAGGATAATGGGCTAAGGCTAAGTAAAAAGAGAGGCTCAAAATGATCAACCAAAGGGATAAAGCATCACATTGCAGGTTAAGGTGAACAGGGTTAAACTAAATGTCTTCGTATCATTTCTAAGTACTGATATGGTGATCACATCTTGAATAAGCTACAAGAGTTTATATTACACCCACTTGATGTCATCTCAAGGCTAACTATAAAATGAATATGGGACTAAAAACAGACAAAATTGAGAGGTTGAGTCTTTTGAATCCAGATGTTCATAATTACTCTCTAAGAAAATGACGGGTCTCAAAACCTCACTGGGTTAATAAAGAAGAAGTTGAAATTTTCTTCAATGAAAGTTGATCTCAAAGAAAAACTTAAAGATACCTAAACCTTAATTACAACTTCTCTTATATAGAAAATACAAAGTAGATTACTTGCATGAAAAGACTTCCAAATAAGGTCAAATTCGTGGCTGCTGTTGTTGGTCATATACAGACATTAGGTAATTAGCAAGACCTAATTATCAAGGGCTTAAGTCGTAGCTTGGGCCCAAATCAGACTTCTGGATCTTCTTGTGGAGCCTTTTTAAGTTTGGACTTAAATAAGGCCCAAAATAGAAATTCTGACTTATGGGCTTAAGTAGGACCCGGTTTGGGCTGAGCATTGGACCGCCCACTTTGACCAAAAGTCAAGTAACCAGATCTGACAGTGGGGTTCCCTCAATAGATCTTGTGGGTGCAAATATCGGTTCTCCTTCCCATGTCCAAATAACACCTTTTTGCTTGTTTTTCTTGACTTTTCGTGGGCTTTTACATAATATTCGCATTTTGGCTCATGAAACCTACACAAAAGATAAGAAAACACTAATCAATAAATATAATACAATAATATAAGCTAAGTGCTATACAAACGGTGTTATTCGGGGGATAAATATTCACTTTTGAGGTCTGATCACTCTCCCTTGAAAATAAGACTTTAGCTTTCTGGCTGCATGTACCAAAGCAAGAGCGATCTTTTCAATTTTTTATTATCTTGTCTCAGCTCCCTGCAACACTTTGCTGATGATAAAATTGGCTTCTCCTCTGGTTCTTACACAAATATAACCGCATTGACTGCTATATCAGATGCGGCCAGATAGATGCTGACTGGTTGCCCGGTTTGTGGTGTTGTTAGGACCGGAGGTTGAGTGAGGTATGTTTTAATCTCGTCAAAGTCATGCTGACTAGTAGGCTTCCATTCTATATTAACTTTGATGGCGTTGAAGAATGGCTTGCATCGGTCCGAGTACCGGGAGATGAACCTGTTGAAAGCGGCTAACCTCCCGGTCAGTCTCTGGAATTCTTTGGACATGGCATTTCCGGGACTGCCCGAATCTGATTTGGATTGGCTAATATGCCCGGTTGGTCATGAGGAAACCAAGGAACTTGCCGAAAGAAAGACTAAAAGAACATTTGGCTGGATTCATCTTCATGTTGCACCGTGTCAGGATGTCGAATGTTTGGTGTTGATCTCGCAAATGATTCTTTCTCCTTGGTTTTGACCACCATGTCGTGTAAATATACTTCCATGGTCTGACCTATGAGCTCGTTGAAGATGGTGTTCACCAGCTTCTGGTATGTTGCTCCAGAGTTCTTCGGACCAAACGGCATCACCGGGTAGCAGTATGCTCCTGATCTTCTTCGTGAAGTGGGATCCGGTTGTATCCAGAGTAGGTGTCCATGAAGGACAATTTTTGATAGCCAGCGGTGGCGTCCACCATGTCTCTGAACCTGGGGAGTGGATATGGGTGCACAGGACATGCTTTGTTAAGATTCGTAAAATCGATACAAACTCGAATCTTGCTATATTTCTTTGGGACAACCACGATGTTGGAAACCCAGGTAGGGTAGATGACTGGTTTGATGACCGCCAGCTTTCGATCTGGCGCCATTCCCCTTGGTTTCTGCTTAACCGGTTTGAACTGAGGATCGATGTCCAGCTTATGGCAGGCGACCGCACGCTCTATTCCTGGCATTTCACTGACATTCAACGCGAAGAAGTGGTGATTCTTACGGAATAGGGTGATCATGAAATCCTTCTCTGCCTTCGGTAAATTGCAGAGATGCAAGTTATCGTGTGGGACTCCGGTCCCACTATAAATTCTTCCAGCTCGTCGACCGCTGATGATATCCCGGTTCTCATGTCAAGCTTTCCCTTGACAGACTTGCCAGGAATTGGTTGCTATTGGTGAGAGTCTATTAGGAAGATAGTATTCCCCTTGGTCTCGGAGATGGACCTTTCTTTGGCAGCATCGAGATGACACTTGAACGCCATCATTTGGTCTCCCTTGGCCCTGCAAATTCCGTTGGGAGTCAGGAACTTGAGGCTCTGGTAGAAGGTGGACACTATGGCTTTCATCTGATGAATTCAGTCCCTTCCCAGAATAACGTTGTAGTAGGAAGGGAGTCGACCAGCAGGAAGTCTATCCCGACGGTGTTGAATCCTACCGTGATTGGCAGTTGTACTTACCCGGAGGACTGTGCTATCTCCCCGTTGAATCCATAGGTAGGAGTCTCATCAGATTCGATGAGACCCATATAAATCTCCATAACGTTGTAGGTGCATGAGAACATAACACTGGAGATGCGGCTGGTGTTGACCAGGACTCGCCGGTCCCGGTAGACACCAATCCATCCTGTGATGTCCAGGGGCGTTATTATGTGGGCAATGCACGCCCTTTTTGTCTTCCTCTGTGAATGTCAAACCTCCAAGAACAATAAATTTAGTGTTCGTCCCTTCATTGAAGTTGAGCTGCCCAACCTCATGGACATGCCATATCCACCGGAGCTTTTCTCGGGCGCAATTCTTCCTCTCTGTCTTAGAAGAACCAGGTGCCTGTACGTGGCAAACATATACAATTCGATCTCAGGTTTTTATCTGTTCGATTGCTTAAGTCTGTACAATATCTAAGAGGAGGCCGACATTGACCAGGCGCTGCATTTCGTATTTCAATGACCTGTAGTTCTTCTGCTCATGACCGTAATCATTATGATGATTGCACTTCTTGGACTTATCTCTCCTGCCCTCAGGTCGTCCTCCTCCTGAGCATACTTTTCTACTTTCTCGAGCAAGGCCGAAACAAAGGATGGAGGTTTCCTTTCCATTGACCGGTATAATTCTTCATTGTTGTTGTTGAAGGCATACTTGAAGGCTTGAATGACGACGCTATCAGAAGCGTCTTGCACTTCTGACAATAAGGTTTGAAACCTTCGGGCGAAATTCCTGAGTGTTTCGCTCCGGTCCATCTGTAGGGAAAATAAGACTTCAGCTCATTTCTTAATCTTCAAATTAAACGGATATATTTCTTCGAACAACTCAGCTGGTTGTACGAATGTGTTGATCGATGCGGGTGGCAGATTATGATACCACGGCTGTGCTTCACCTTTGAGTGAAACAACAAACATTTTTGCAAGTAACTTGCCATCATGGTCCCAGATATCCATGGTGCTTTTGTAGTTCATAACATGCTGAACTGGACAACCGCTTGTCTCGTCATACTGTTCGAAAGGCGGTTGTTTGAAGCTGGCCGGGACTATATGACTCCTGACCTCTTCTGCCAAAGGTGATACAACTAACCTTGGGAGAGTAAGTTACCTGGTTCGTTCATCCTGGTTGGCTTTGTTGGAAACAACCAAGTCAATCATCTTTCACAACTTGAGTTGATTCATCTGTTCCACATCTAGCTTCGCTTGTCTCTGATGAATGTGGGCCCTTTGAGGGCTCCTTGCTCTCTGACCGTGGCGTGCCAGGGGAGTCCACTGGTGCCTCCTCCTGCACAGTCCTTCTGGCGGAGTAACTTATTCGACGGACCTGTTGCGGGTAATCCTGGGCCCACGACGTGGTCCAGGACTTCTCGCGTATCCGCAGCGATGTCTTTGAACTGGAGAGATACACATCTTATCTCTTCCTGGTGCTAGCATGTCCCAAACAAGACAGGGACCATGGCTATTAGGAGTAAGACTCCGGTCACTACCTGGTCGTGGCCATATCTTCTTCTGAGAAGACGGACTAGAAGATGGGGCTGAAGATGACTGGCTATATCCGGCTCTGGTTCACTTCTTTCTCAATAGTTCTGTGTTTTCCCTGGCCATCCGCATGATGATTGCAGTTGGGGATTCTACCGCTGGTCCTTTTCCCTTTAGCTACTCGGTATAACCTCCTTCAATTGTCAAAGGAGAGATTCTCTAGTCTCTTCTTGCTTCGGCTACCCTGGAGGGTTCAGGATCTTGTGATGGTGGTATCCTGACGGTCCTGCTGACTGCGTTAGGATTACAAGGATTATTAGTGATTTGTACCACTAAGTTTGTTACCTCTGGCTGTCCATTTTCAGAGTGTTGTGAGCCCTGATTAAGGCCCTCACTCCTGAGAACTGATTCTTAATTCACAGGTTCTAATGCTTCAAGAACCGGAGAAAGGGGAGACAGGTTTTCTGTCAAACTTTAAATAACTTGGCTCCTTCCATTGTTGGAACGAGTTGGGTGTCTCTTACTTCCAGCCATTGCTACAGCAACTCCGGTATGACTGGATCGAGATTCCTCAAGGCTCTGGAACTGATGGGAGATTCAGCCCCACAATGGGTGCCAAAGAGTGTGGGAGCAAAATTTGATCCACAAACTCGAGATATGTATAGATTGGGGGGGGGGGGGGTATACAATGAAAGCTTTGCATAGGCAGACATAAGATGGGAGGGGGGTATACAATAAGACTTGACCTGATCGGGATCAGGCTGCCTACGTATCCAATATGATGATCTTGGAATCAAGTCTCTGCTTCCACCAAACTCTAATGGAGTTCATGAGTGAAAGACTCGTATTTCAGGAGGTTTACAACTCCTATATTAGTAGTTGCCCGGAGGAGGCTGACTCAACCATCCCTAAGGTTTTCACTCCACGAGATAGCTTGCATGCTATCTGAGCGGTTATCCCCTTTCCGTAGAGATAGCTTGCATGCTGCTGAGCGGTTATCCCCTTTCCGTAGAGATAGCTTGCATGCTGCTGAGCGGTTATCCCCTTTCCGTAGAGATAGCTTGCATGCTGTTGAGCGGTTATCCCCTTGGTTGGAATCCCCTTTGACGAGGATGACTGCTGAGCGGTTATCCCCTTGGTTGGAATCCCCTTTCCGTAGAGATAGCTTGCATGCTATCTGAGCGGTTATCCCCTTTCCGTAGAGATAGCTTGCATGCTGCTGAGCGGTTATCCCCTTTCCGTAGAGATAGCTTGCATGCTGCTGAGCGGTTATCTCCTTTCCGTAGAGATAGCTTGCATGCTGCTGAGCGGTTATCCCCTTGGTTGGAATCCCCTTTGACGAGGATGACTGCCACATGACAT
Source organism: Aquilegia kansuensis (assembly GCA_020826895.1). Lineage (NCBI taxonomy): Eukaryota > Viridiplantae > Streptophyta > Magnoliopsida > Ranunculales > Ranunculaceae > Aquilegia > Aquilegia kansuensis. The sequence continues at coordinate 12,104,493 of CM037005.1, read as the reverse complement.
CCTCTGATAGGTGTTGGTCCAATCTGGGTCTTCTTTTATGTTCTCCAGTGGGCTAGAATCATGGGTTCTGTTAGCCTGGAATCTCGCTAGACTTATCCAGTTGGTTGGGACTTGGATTGACCAAGCCTGAAAGAAAAGACTTGGATTGATCAGAGGTGGAGTCCAGCTCTGGTGAGGGTGTTGCTACTGTAGGAAGCACAATCCCCAATGTCGATGAGGAGCCTCCGGTTGAGAGTCAGGTTCTCGATCTGCAGGGGGAGAAGGACGATTGGCATGATGAGGCTCTTCTAGTCGGGGGGAAATCTCCTCCTGATGAGCTCATGCCGGATGCCCTACCGAAAATCATCCCAGTCGTCGAGGATGTTCAAGTCAGTGATGCGAGCTCCATTTGTCATTCAAACCCTCCCTTGGGTGGCCGGAGGAGACCACATGTCTTGTATGGCTCATCTGAAACCTCCGGTAATCCAAGCCTGATATCGAGGGATAGTGGACTATTGTTATCCCGTTGGTCTGCAAATCAACTACTGTGGGATTCTACCCCGGTGCAGGTACATGCTCAGGTGGACAACCTAACCCAGCCAAAGATGGTGGGAGGTGTGTCCGAGGAGACAGTGGTCGCCTTTGTTGTTGAGGGAGCCAACTGCAGTTCCAAGGGGTCCGCTGGATGAAGTGGATGCGCCCAGTGTTGGTGATGTTGGAGTTGAGGCTCTGGTGGAGGTAAGAACTTCCCAGCCCCATGTTGTTGAAGTAATTTCTGTGGAGTTCCTTGCCCCGGTTGATCTGAGGGGCAAGGCTGTGTTAGACGAGTCTGCCCGGTGCCCGAAGAGAGCTGCTTTTACTTTCCCTGCTGACCAGGGGGAGGTTGTGCCCACGAGAAGGGAGGATGCCATCCCTCGGGCGCTGAGGGTACTGGTGATGGGGACTACCCGGATTGGTAATGGCTCCCGGGTCCATGTTGAAGACGTTCTGGCCGTTGAGGACGTCCAGACTAAGGTGGAGTTCACTGTACTGGGCACTGCCAATGATGTATCCCCGAGTTATGGATGGGGCGACCAGGTCCCATATAATGACATGCCCACTGGCCTAACTGTGCAGCTGGGCCCTGAACCCGGCGAGTACCAGGCTGAGTCTACTCCGAAGTTCCCACTACGGACGTCCACTATTCATCCTGCATTTCTCAGTGGGGAATCGATGTCGATTAGGTACTCCGACATCATGAACCTCTACACTGTCTTCAGTTACATCTTCCAGAACCTGCATTCGGAGGACCAGGCATACTACAGCCGCCTTTCTCATGATCGAGTGATGAGGGTGGCGGTCGAGAACCTGATTGCGGTAAGGTTCCCTGCCTTGAATTCTAGCTTTAGACTTGTTGTTGTCTGTATGTTCATTTTTAACTTTTGTTTCTCTTGTCTGTCAAACGCAAGCTACCATGGCCCAGGTCTATGAGCTAAGTGTCAGGCCCCGGTCTTCTGCCTTGGAAGATCTGGAGGGCCTGCGAACTGAGAATCGTCAGCTCGAGAAAGACCTGGCGGCAGCCAACAGTGACCGATGGGCTCTGGAGGAGGACAAGCGATCCATGGCGACGACGGACTATCATAATTTGGACTTCACCCTAACAGCTGCTCTTCAGAGGTAGGAGGATGCCAAGACTTCCTTGGCGAAGCTGGAGGCCACTTGCGGGAAGTTGACCCGAGAAGCTGGAGCTGGACCGACGTCTCACCTTTATGGAAGCGGCGTATGACCGGGACACTGTGGAGCTCCGGTTGGCAAAGGCTGTCTACCAAAAGGTCCTCGATCAGTTGGAGAAGGAGAAGGCGAATAAAGGCGGCGATGGCCCCGGTCATTCTTCTCAGCCTTTCCTCGTTAGGCTTTTCTAGAAAGATTCATGTCCCGATTGGCGGGGGACTTTCTCTTGTACACTTTTTTCTGAAAAAGAAATAAAATTTTATGATGCAAAAAATACCTTGTTAGATATCTTTACCTTATTTTCAGCATTTATTTCAACTGACTATCTCCTTGTACATCTTTTATCTTCAGTCATGACCTTATGACCTTGACTTTCCTCATGACCCAGTCGCCCGGATTGAATTTTTTCTCTTGCCAGAATCCCTTCGTTCTCCCCGCTAAGGAAAGCATCAGTACAGATTGTTGGAGTTAGCAGTTCCGTTGACATTACCGCTTCTGCTGCAAATGTAAGTTGAAAGGGTGTCATACAAGACTGGACCTGATCGGAATGAGGCTGCCTACGTATCCAAGATGATGAACTTGAAATCATGTTTTTGTTTCCACTAAGCTCTAATAGAGTTGCTCAGGGAAAGACTCGTAGTTCAGGAGGTTTGAAACTCCTATATTTGTAGTAGGCCATAGGAGGCTGGTTCAACCACCCCTCCGGTTTTGACTCCACGAAGTCAGGTAGTAAAACTGTGAAGCTGATTTTCGTGGAGATAGCTTGCATGCTGCCGAGCGATTATCCCCTTGGTTTGAATCCCCTATGAGCAGGATGACTGCCAAATGGCATCCTCTGATAGGTCCTGATTCAATCTGGGTTTCCTTTATCTTCTCCAGCGGGCTAGAACCATGGGTTCCGTTAGCCTGTAATCTCGCTGGACTTATGCAGTTGGTTGGGACTTTGATTGACCAAACCTGAAAGCTTAGACTTGGGTTTGACTCCTCTAACCGGAAAGCATAGACTTGGGTTTGACTTGGGATTCTGTGTTGAGCCTTTGGACGAGCAGTTGTCACTGCTGGACTTTACTGGGCCAGACCTAGCCTACTTTACTGAGGTAGGCCTGGTCGATGTATGGGAGCCCACGGTTCAACTTCTTATAGAGTAACCGGGGATCCACCCGTTGATCGTGGACTATCCTGTGTGTCAAGGTCCACAAAGCATATGTGGATCCCTTGAAAGTAGGTTGGGCCCTACCCGATAGCCCAGGCTTGGCTGGCTAATGCTCAGGTGCTCCCGGTTTAGCTTTTTATACATCCATCGGTGACACGTATCGATTTTTTTTCCCAGGCTTGGCTGGCTAATGCTCAGGTGCTCCCGGTTTAGCTTTTTATACATCCATCGGTGACACGTATCGATTTTTTTTATCTAAGGTACACACAGCCGGGATTTCCCAAAAAATAGGATCACAATTACTAGATTATGTTACCATGAAGCTCAGTGCCCAAAGGAATAATCATACAATGGATCTTGTAAAAGAGATCCTATTTTCCTTTTTAGTTGTTATCATCCTCTACAATAATTTATCTAAATTACTATAAAGAGAGCATGTCGGATGACGTCACCATTACCTGATTCAAAATTTCTGCCATCTGTCCACATATACGTATGAAATACAATATAAACATACAATATATGGCCACATCAACGCCAACAACCATTCTAGTCCAATATTTTAAATATTCAGACTCTGAATTTCAGCTTTAAATACAAAAAATGTTCTCTCACATCCCCCACAAAGTATCATGAGAACGACATCGGGCAAGATGTTCTATGGCAGAGATGACCAGCTGCGAGAAAAACTGTCTGCGGGGATGTCCAGCTGCAGAGAAAATAAAAGAGCATGTATAACCAACTGCTCATCAAAGAAAGACGCCAGAGGTAGTGGTGGTGATAGCTAGGGTCATATTCGTTTCGGTGGCTAGGGTATACTTTCCCCAAAACATCTGATATAACTTAAAAAACCAACAAAAATGAGATACTCTAAGACGAAGAAGGCTGATTTTGGAGTAATAAAGCAGTTGAAAGGGCTGGACAGGAACAGTAAAACTGTAGACAAATGGCAGCGCAGAAGAGGCCCTTGAGAGGGCTAGAAAGAATGGCGCATGACAACAACAACACAGTCAAGGCCGTACAAAGGGCTGGACAAGTGCAACGCACTATGGTATCAACGCATACAAGGCTCTAGAAAGTGTTTAACAAGCTGCGCATGACATCAACAACACAGACAAAACCCTAGAAAAGGTTGGACATCAACAGTACATCGGATGAACAGTGATTACGGTGAATAGTATTTGATGAACAGTAGTCGTAAACAGTACTCAGGGAAAAAAACAGTAGCACAAGGCCCAAAAAAAAACAGCGGAAATAAAGACACAAATTTGACAAAAATACTTTGACAAAAAGACTTTGACGGAGGTCCGACCACCAGCACCTGAGTTAGTCTCGCTTGTGGCCGAATATCATGACCTAACTTGGCTGTGATACGAATTAGAAATATAAAAGGTGAACTAACTCTCTCTATATAAAGAGAGAAACCACATAGACTTTATATCTAAGCTATGTGGGATTAAACTACACATCTAAAGCCTAAGATACGCTTACTTCCAACACTAAATTTCATAAAAGAATTTATGTATATCTACATACTCTTGAACTTTTATTTATAAATTTTGTAACGACCCAAATTTATAAAACAAAAACAAAGGTTGTAACAATTCTAAAACAAATCCCAACTCTAACAAATAACAAGAGTAAAAATTACAGTGAAGAAAAATCCAAACGATAAAAGTACACCAATTCCATCCTATCATACAATATAACTTACACCTACAAAATACATGAAAACAACTTTCAAATAAGATACATCAATATAAAGATCTCTATTGGTCCCAACTAACGGTCTATCACAGCTCCATAGCTCTAACCTCTCCTGCCTGCATTCCAAATGGAATTCCAATAGAACACACCCACATGCAAAACAAAACAAGATGGGTCAACATAAAATCTGGTATGAGTAAATAAGTGGGAAATCTATAATCACAAAAATAACATATCACGTTTAAAGTTCGAACATACGATTTAAAATATGATAAACATTAAAAGACAATTCTTCAATACTAATCATACACCAAATTCCATAATCTTCTCGAGCATTTCAATCATATTAAGCTTTTATCCAAGTAGTAATCCTATGTTTAATTTTATTATCAATTCCCAACATATCTATATAAAAAACAATCTTATCGGTACTAAAATTACACTACCGTAAGCAAGAACTGTCAACCTATGTCCAATCTTAGTACACCTTTCACAGGATGCACTCCACACATTCTGACATATTGATACAGGTGTATCCTATTAGGAACTTAGTGATCCTCGAGATTGGTGTCTTGAGGATGGAGATTTGCCACCCAATCACTTTCGCGACGACACTGCGGGTCCAGGGCTAATAGGAAATAGGTTTTCCTTGTATGATTCGAAGTCATCCAAAGATAGATTTCCTTATTCCGGGTGAATAGGAAATAGGTTTCCTTGTTTGATTCGAAGTCATCCAAGGTCTATAAAAAGGTGTTTTGGCCAAGGCCAAAACATAAGAGAGGCAGCTAGGGCTTAGTTTGTCTTGAGAGTATTGTGAGGCAGAGATTCTTGTAATCTTCATAATATTCAGTAAAGAAGATAGTTTTCTTCGAGATCTTGTGTTTTGTTCATCTTATTTATTGCTATTGTTTAATTCCGCACTCAATAGTATTTTTACCTAGTAATTTGTATCAAGTTGGTATCAAGAGCAAAGTTCGATTCCCTGGTGGAGTTTTCTGTGATTTATGGTCTTAACCCGTTCGCAGTACAGAAAGCTAGGTAAAGTTCTTGTGTTTTTAGAAGATTCTAAGAAGACAAAGATAAAGAAGATGTCAGGAACAAATCTAAAATCAGAGGAAGATGAGACACCTACTCCGCAACAGAAACTTAGTACAGAGGAAACGAAGGCTTCGTTTCAGATGCAGATGCAGTCGATGAATTCAACTTTGTTCAAGCTAACCGAACTCATCATCAAAGAAGGGGAGAAGAAAAACCCGAAGAAGAGTTCGTTTTCTGAGCAAGACAACTCGGATGAGGATGAAGAGGAGGAATAAGCAGACGAAGAAGAAGAAGAAGTCGACAACTTCAAAACTTCACATCATGGAGGTAAGAATTCTTTTCGAAATCTAATGATTGATTTCAAAGTTGAAATTCCTATGTTTGATGGAAGTGCTGATGTGGAGAAACTAGACGATTGGATTGAACGTCTAGATACATACTTTAATCTTTATGGTTATTCGTCAAAAGAGAAGATTTTCTTCGCGACCTTGAAACTGTCAAGTCATGCATTAACTTGGTGGAAATCCTATCGCAAGTATCATGATGAAAAAGGGGTAGTGTCATGGAAGATGTTCAAGGAGTTGCTTAAAGAGCAATTTTATCCAGTGGGATTTCTGGATGAAAGATGGCAGAAATGGTACAACTTACGCCAGAGATTCAATCAATCCGTTTAAGAATATACAACCGAATTTCAGAATCAAGCAATGGTTTTGGATATTAATCTAAAGGATTACTCCATATACATGAAGTACGTGGCAGGTTTGGGTGAGTGTATTCGGAAAGAGTTGAAGTTGTTTACAGTAGAATCTATATTGGAGGCTACTGTGAAAGCTATTGCCATTGAAGGCAAGTTGAAGAAGAACGACATAAAAGGAGATGGAAAGCAATCTGGTGGAAACCCAGTGGTTCCGGTGCTAAGAAGGATGATGCTAAGAAGGGAAAAAGCGAGTCTAATGGGAAAAAAGGATTAGTTTGCAGTCATTGCAAAGCAAACGGTCATGTGATGGAGACGTGCTGAGAGAAAAATCCAGAACTCAAACCGAAAGGGTTCAAGAGGAAGGGGGATAAGAAGACTGCAGCCTTAACCACACAAGTTCCAATAGAAGTACCAGGTATGACAGAGCCTAACCTGAAGCTCAACATGATGGCAGGGAATCCACTACAGATAGAAGAAGAAGACCCCAGAGAGCAGCTCTTTGTTGATAAGCTACAGGTGAAGACCAATTTGGTTGATGGGATTGTAGATCCTGGCAGTCAGAAAAATCTGATTTCAGAAGCTTTGGTTCAGAAGCTTGGTTTGAAGACGGTGAAGCATCCTAAGCCTTATCCATTGGGATGGATTCAGAAGGACGTCGGCTTGAGTGTGAAACACCAATGCACATTCAAGTTTGCTCTTCATGAGTCTTATATTGATGAGGTAACATGTGACGTTGTTCCATTGGATGTTTGTCAGGTTATTTTTGGAAGTCCCTACCTGTGGGATAGATATGCTCTCTTTGATAGAAGAGACCAGAAGTATAGATTCACTAAAGATGGGGAACAATTTGCTATTCGGTCAGTTCCACCCCAAAGGGAACTAACTTGGTGACAACAAACCAGGCCAAAAGGTTAGTGAATGCTTGTGGGAAGTTCGTTTTGTTAATGATCCGCCCATATGACGAGCAACCAAGCCAACATTATTTGGCTTCCTTATCAACTCAACAGGACAGTGATCTTGAGAAGTTGAAAATGCAGTTTGAAGATTTGTTTTAGGATCTCACCGGGTTACCACCAAAGAGGAGTGTAGAACATGAGATCATGTTGACTGGAGAGAGTTCTTTACCCAACCTTGGGTTGTACCGTACTTCTGTGCAGGAATCGGATGAGATAAAGAAACAAGTTCAGGAACTTCTGGAGAAAGAAGTTATTGTGCCGAGTAGTTCGCGTTGTGGGTCACTAGTGTTACTAGTACCCAAGAAGGACGGTGGTTGGCATATATGCGTTGATTATCGTGCACTTAACAAGATTACCATCAAGAATCGGTATCCATTGCCGAGGATTGATGATTTAATGGATCAATTGGAGAGCGCTCGGTTCTTTACAAAATTAGATTTAAAGTCTGGGTATCATCAAGTCAGAATTCGAGAAGAAGACACATGGAAGACAGCTTTCAAGACGAAACAGGGTCTTTTCGAGTGGTTGGTTATGCCGTTTGGGTTGTGCAATGCTCCAGCTACTTTTATGCGTTTGATGAATGATTTGCTAAGGCCTTTCATGGAAGATTTTGTGATTGTGTATTTGGATGATATCTTGATATACAGCAAGACATGGGAGGAACATCTTGTTCACATTCATAAGGTGTTCGAGTTACTACGGGGCAGCCAATTACGATTGAATGGAAATAAGTGTGAGTTTGCAAAAGAGGAGCTGGTGTATCTCGGGTTTGTTGTTGGCAGATGTCAACGAAAGATTGATCCAGGAAAGGTGGAGGTTATTACCTAATGGCCGAGGCCTAGTTCAGTGACTGAGGTAAAGAGTTTCGTGGGAGTTTGCCAGTATCTACGAAAGTTTATTCGGCATTTTTCCACACTAGCAGCACCTTTGCACGGGTTGACAAAGGCAGGGAAACAGTTCGAATGGAATAAAAATCATGAGGACGCCTTTCAGTTACTGAAGAGAAAGATCTCACAGGCACCAGTTTTAGCGTTGCCTAATCTACAACGTGCTTTTGAGGTCGAGACAGATGTTTCTAGTTATGCTATGGGAGCAGTTCTTTTGCAGGATGGTAAGCCAGTGGAGTATCATTCTGAGTTGTTTACAGGGGCGATCAAAAACTATCCACCTTATGACAAAGTGTTTTATGCTCTCTATCAGGCTGTTAAACATTGGAGAGTGTACCTGTTGGGTAAGGAGGTAGTGGTTCACTCTTATCACAAGCCATTAGAGTATCTTCATCCTCAAACCAAGTTGCAGCAGGTCAGACACATGAAGTGGATGTCATACTTGATGGCATTTCACATCATTATCAAATACAAGAAAGGGTCGACGAACAAGTTGGCTGATATGTTGTCTCGACCACCGGTAAGGGCTTTATTGGTGGCTTTACGTATCCAACCGTTGGTTCCTTCAGAATATGTCACCTTGGGAGAGTATTTCTATGGATTTCTTAGGTGGCTTGCCTATGGCCAAGTCTGGGAATGACTATCTGTATGTTGTGGTTGATCGCTTTAGTAAGATGGTGATTTTGATTGCGTGCAAGAAGACAGTGACAGGAGCGGGTGCAGCTAAGCTTTTCTTTGAAAATGTTTGGAAGCACTTTGGGTTGCCAAGTTCGATTATATCTGATCGTGATAGCCGGTTCCTTGGGCACTTTTGAGATTCTTTGTGGGGTATGATGGATACAAAGTTGAAGAAAAGTACCGCTTTTCATCCACAAATAGACGAACAAACAGAGGTGGTCAACATGACCATGGTGCATATGTTACGGGGGTATAATGCCAAGCATCCGGAGACTTGGGATGAAAGTCTTCCTTATCTGCAGTTTGCTTTCAATAGAGCAGTTCATAGCTCATCGGGTAAGTCTCCATTTGAGACATGTTATGGGTACTTGCCTCCTAGTCCTTTTGATTTGGTGTTTACTATTGATGGGGCTAAGGATGGTAAGGGAGAAACTGAACAGCTTCTCGCCCAACGATATTTGGAGAAGATAAGCCAGATACATGCTACTGTTGAAGCTCATCTGAAGAAGTCACATGCAAAGTACAAGGCCAAACATGATAAACATCGAGTTCCTTGTAACTTTGGTGTGGGCGACATAGTTTGGTTGAAGCTGAGTAAGGAGCGTCTCAAAGGTGAAGGTAAGAAGTTGAAACCACTTCGATACAGACCATTTCGAGTTCTTGAACAGATTGGGGGTTGGCCTTCAAGCTTGAGTTACCACCTTATTTGGGGATGTATTCGGTCATTAATGCCGAGTATTTGAAGTTGTTTGAGCCACCATTACTTGATGATGATGGGGATGACAAGGTAGTCTTACCAGCAGTTGATGACTTATGGTTTGACCGGGAGGAACCATTGACAAAGGATTGTATATTGGAGCGCAAGGTGACTAGTACACGACGTGGAGACCGCATTATGTTTTGCATTGGGCGTGTTGGCCAGGTTCCAAGCAAAGCTAGATGGTTCAACAAAGACCAGGGAGATCTCGAGTTCCCTAACCTCTTGTTTTAGCTTAAACGGGAGTTTAAGTTCCTAAATGGGGGAGCCATGATACAGGTGTATCCTATTAGGAACTTAGTGATCCTCGAGATTGGTGTCTTGAGGATGGACATTTGCCACCCTATGACTTGGTCGTCGCGAAGCGACGACACTATGGCTCCAGGGCGAATAGGAAATAGGTTTTCCTTGTATGATTCGAAGTCATCCAAAGATAGATTTCCTTATTCCGGGTGAATAGGAAATAGGTTTCCTTGTTTGATTCGAAGTCATCCAAGGTCTATAAAAAGGTGTTTTGGCCAAGGCCAAAACATAAGAGAGGCAGCTAGGGCTTAGTTAGTCTTGAGAGTATTGTGAGGCAGAGATTCTTGTAATCTTCATAATATTCAGTAAAGAAGATAGTTTTCTTCGAGATCTTAATTGTGTTTTGTTCATCTTATTTATTGCTATTCTTTAATTCCACACTCAATAGTATTTTTACCTAGTAATTTGTATCACATATCCACATACATTGTAATTTCATACAAAGTCTTTCTAACTATTATTTGAATAGATATTTAGGTACTATTAAATACCAAATGAAGAAAGTAATTAAATCATTGTTTCATTAAATCATACATATCCTAAAAAAATATCAGAAATTTACATCTGTCTTGTTGCATATTTTACACCATCTTAAGTTCATAATTTTAAATGTTTATGAATATAGAATTTATATTTCTGAATATTTATTTTCCAAAACAAGTAAAATCACCCAAATACATAATATAATGAGTTTTATATGAATTATCTACCAAAGCAAAGCAAACAGAAAGTAACAGTAAAAAATAATACTGGATATCCAATAACATCTGTCTTGATTACGTCATTTAAAACTACTGACATAATAGAAAAATCTGAAAATTTTATATATTCGTCTACATAGTAAATTATAACTACCATAAATATTTGAAGGTGTTTCCATAAAAAGAAGATAATGAAACGATCGTTTCCCCCAAACAAAACAAATTTCAATAACATATGAACAGTAATATTTTTAAATTTGTATTTTTATAGCTGCTCATTAAAATCAAGTGATCCGCGAGTATATTATTCAAAATTGTGTTTTCTTACTTATAATAAAAATTTCAGAAAAAAAAAAAAAAATCAAGTTAAATGCCACTTTTAATAGGTCGAATCTGACTATATCTGTTCGGAGTAAACAAACTATAGCTGTTCATAAATGATTTATTTATTCTAGACCATAAATCTGATAAATCTAAAAATTTTGTATTTTGATGAGGAATTCAGGATTATTCATGGTATATGTACAATTATTACATGAATTTATGAAAAAAAAAAAAAAATTTAAATTCGATATTGTTCATAAACTGTCAAAAACAAGAAAATTAAAATTATACACTACATCAAAAGTATATCAACTCACCAGTTCATTAGTAACTAGATTTCTCTTCTTTATGCTTCTTCTTTATCTCGTTTTTATCAATCAGTTCCACTCCATTTATCTTTCTTCCTCTCCTCTTATTTTTTATTTTGAAAAAGAAAACCTAATCAAATTTTGATTTATTAATCCTTAGTCCATTACATATGGGAATTTGCAACTTAACTCCTAGTCCATGGGGTTACACTAAATTATTTTATCAATGCAGTTTATAATTTTCAAAATTAAAATGAGGAGTTTACCAATTCGGTTTTTTTTTTTTTTTTTTTTTAAAATATGCATCAAAATATTTTTTTCTTCCTTGTACCCAAACATAATTCAACCCTATCCTTAACTTTTTCTAGAGCATGCACAACTTCTAGAATATTTTGCTCATATTGTAGCAAATAGTTATATAATGTGATTATATCTTGAAATACTTCTTTTGACGAAACATTTGGTATAACTGAAGTATCATATGGATGAAGAATATTTTCATTATCATTTGCATTTTTTTTTTCTTTGACCACTTACATAAATTGAAAATCTGATCACTTTAAAACAATAAATATTAATTTATTAGTAAATTAAGATATTATTTATTTATCAATAAATAAATAATCTCGCTAAAGTAGTATATTTTTTTGGTCCCAAGGGTATGTATTTATCGTGGTTTAACGAATGTATTTTTGAACACTTATTAATGGGCCACAACTTAAAGACTTGATTTATAATAATTCCACACTTATTATAGGTCGCAACTTAAATCCCATGTAGTACATGGGCCAAATGGCTTGTAGAGATTTATATAAATCCTTCATTTGAGAAAAGAAATCGTGTTTCCATTCAATTCATGATATAATTGATGTTGGAGGATGTGGAGAGCTCATTTCATAAAAAGTATCCATCAGATGTTTTATATAAAACTATCCATGTATTTACAATTTTTAATTTTTATATGGTATTAGATTTGGGAGTCGGCTATTGCCAAGGCAATCTTTGTTATTGCAAAGGTGTATTTTTCTATTAGACTTATTTATCCTTAAATATATTATTATATTTCTCTCAATTTAGGTTTTATTAATTATTTTTTAAAATCTTTTCACTTTTAAATCAAAATTTTTAACAAAACCCACTAGGGTTCATTGCACCTATACGTGGTAGGGTTTTATGTATCCCACAAATCCTACACAAAAAAATATAACAAATAATATTCAGGTTACATTAATTGATTAAATCTAGAGGGCAAACAAGTCTAACAGAAAAATATGCCTTTGCAATAACAAATAATGCCAACTCCTTAGATTTGTGTGCCAATGTTAGAATTTGTTTAGTTCGTAAGCTGATAATAGAAGAGTTATACCAGAATTGCTTTTATTAATTTGTATGAATCATTGACTATCATGTGTAGATGAAACCTATGCATCCACCACAAGAATTGATCGGGAAAATGCTACCATAAAGAAAGGTTCAAATTTTTGGGCTATAGTTAGTGATGTAAATTGCCCACGAGGAATAGTCCCTATCGAAGAATAAGAAAAGAAGATTGATTAGATACAAGAACTTTTCCCAAAGTCATGCTAACTATATTCATCCACATACATCAAGTTTCCCTGGTCAACATGTAAGTTGAATATCCAACGTTCTACATTTGAAAAAAGTTACTTAGTTTATATGTTTAGAAGTGAAAGAATCTTATATATTATTTTTATCTTTATTTGGATGTGAAATATTTCACAATTTATTTTATCTTACTTCTATATTATATAATATATTACTCCCTCCACTGCACCCCGTTTTAATAGGTTGGGTTGGATTTGTCACAAAAATTAAGAAACCCTATTGGAATAATTAATTTTTCTATGTATTTCTTAATTTACACTTTATTTATTACGTAAGTTTTATTTATCAATGATAAAACAATTTATTTCTATAATGGAGGAGGGGGGTAAATTCAAAGAGATCACAAGAGTTTTCTCAAATACATGTTTTGTTAATAGAGGTTAACTGTTTTTATTAGTTTCTGTTAATTCAAATTTGGAGGGGTTTAGGTCAAGATTATGAGTCAAAGGTATAATGGGCAAAAGATGGTATAATTTGGGGTGTTAGGGGGTTTACGCTAAAAATAGTAGAATTAGGGGGTTTTTGCCAAGAGTGACCAAAACTTAGGGGGTTAGGGGTTTACGCTAAAATAGTAGAATTAGGAGGTTTTCGCCAAAAGTGACCAAAACTAGGGGTTTTCTCTATTATGTAACTTGTTTTCTCAATTACAGATAAAAAGTCACAAATTTTCCCTATTATGTAACTTGTTTTCTCTTTTCAGTATATTCACAATTTCGTGCTAAAAGATAAACTAATAAATATAAGATGGAAACAAATAGGGGAGTTCATTGAAAATCTTGGATAAAATATCTGGGGTTAAGGGTAATTTTTCTATAATAATTAAACTCCTTAGTTGTGCAGGTAGTAGTTCTTAAGCCATCTGAGAAGACAACATATTATGGTGTCCACGGATACTTGAATGTATATAGTCTACGACTCAAAGCTGATCAACTAAGAATCGGTCAAATGTGGATTAAAAATGGTCCAATTAGCTTACAAGTTGGGTGGATGGTACCTCATATCATCAATTTAATTTAAGTTTAATTTTTATTTTTGGATAAGTCATATTATGTAGACTTATTTTTTGGATAAGTCATTTATTTTCCAAGTTCATCATAGACAGTGACAGTCCCTTTATTAGGTTATTGGATATTGATTTGAATTAACAATTCATGGATTATCAGGTATCACCAATGTTATCAGAGAACAGTGACAGTCCTTTATTTGCTTATTGGATAGTAAGTTATACACTTACTATTCTTCATAAAAAAAATACACTTGCTATTCTAATTGTACTTTTATTATTATTATTATTATTGATAATTTCTTTTCTATATAAACATACCAATAATTTTAAAACAGGCTGCTACAATTATCTTTGCTCAGGATTTGTACAAGTTAGCCGACGTTATATGCTTGGGATGCAACTCCTTCCCACATCCACATATGGTGAAGATCAAAGATATCTTAGTATTTATGTTTTCAAGGTAATATATATATGTATATATATAAGAAAATTTATATTCTATTTGACAATAGTAAAAATAATAAGAAAATTTATGTTATTGATATATTTTTTAAAACAGTTAATAGAGGTAGGCTGACCCTTAACCTGTATTAATAATGGAGGATAATATATCAGTTTTTATCTTCACTTAGAAGCATGTTCGTATTGCCTACAAAAAGGATTGTGAAGAAATGCTCCTCTATGATACACTCAAAAGTCAAAACTAGCTAACGTAAATGGCTAATGATATTAAGCTAAACTTTATTTTAGAAACTTGATCCATGGCCGATAGCAATAATCGACACATCTACCACATGTCCATATTGAAAAGAATTTAATTGTATTGAGTACCAACCCTCTATTATAGATTAATACTGAGCTCCTCGACGTCACAACAATTCAAGATATCAATATATGTAAATGTGTATTGTATTTAATTTGTTTTCCATTTATGTTTTATTAATTTTGTTTTGGCTTCTTTGTGACAAGATAAAATCAGTCAAAATTGGTGGTTAAAATATCATAATATATTAATTGGTTGTTGGCCACAGCCTGTGATTCCACAACTAAAACAAGGAGCTTCTATAGTTGGGTGGGGTGGATTGGCGATAGGGCCTCCAGACGGATATAGCCCCCCCTATGGGGAATGGACATTTCCCTGGGGCTGATTTCAAAAAGGCTTGCTATATTAAACACCTCCATATTTTTTATGTATCTGCTAATTTGGTGGTTCCTAAAGAAAATGGTATGCTGAGTTATGTGGACAATCCTAAATGTTATGGTCTAAAATATTGGGGCAACCAAAAAGACTGGGGTCTTTCACTCCTTTTTGGTGGACCAAGGGGAAAATGTGGAATTTTAAAGACATTATCTTAAGCTTTACATCCCTAAGACCAATTTCACCATCTTTGTTTAACCATTTACTTGGGTAAAATAAAATTTGGGATCAAATTCATAAAGTATAGTACTCATTTATTAACAAAGCAAAAATAATTACAGGTTAATACTTGTACTTAATAAGTTAATAGCACTGACTATAAGCTAATATCATCATTAAGAGCAATAACAATGCAAGGTGTAAACCAAGGTGGAAGTGGATGTTTACACCTTGGGATGTTGAAAAGGCTTTTCCAATACTGAAGGTGTAAAATAGAAGCTGGAAACATGGAGGTTTAAACGGGGGTGTGGATCCACACCCTCAGACAAAGCATACAGAACTTGAAGTTCCATTCGACTTTTAAAAGTTGGGACGGAACTTAAAGCTCTATTTGGCTTAATTATAATGGAGAAACAGAACATGATGTTCCATTTGAACTCAAATAAAGAAACGGACAGAACTTGAAGTTCCATTTAAACTTAAATAAAGTAGCCAAGCTGTACATGAAGTTCCATGTGACCATAAATGTTGATATGTATCCTCATATCAACCTTTGGGTTGGGAAAGATCCACTCTCTTGGTTTGCATTTTAATTTAGGAAGGTGTAAAATCCTACATGGAGCCTAGATGGTGCTGATGTGTCCAGTTTTACACATTGCATTGGTATTGCTCTAAACAAGTCATCGTATTGTTGTAACGGTATTGAATATGGTTGAGATGGATACGGGTGTGATCGATGAATGATGAGATGTTGTCGTTGACTCAATACTATAATAACAATTATCCTTCCAAGGATTTGATGTATAGCAACAATGAAGAGTATCAATCCAGTATAATCAAGAAGAAAACAAAGAAACTACCAAGAAGATGCCACAATATTTTAAAGAGAAATAATAGCTACTGAATTAATTAATTCTAATATAAGTATAATTACTAAAACAGAGTAAGATCAACAAAAGGAATAGGGAACATGTAAACCTCATGAATCCACCATGCATAATACTAATCTAGTTAATATGCATGTTCTTAGCTACTCACCTCTCAGCTATTGTAGCTCCCCGACTCACCTCTCAGGTATTGTCGGGATAGAGAAACACTCACCTCTCAGCTATTGAGTCTAAATATTTTACATGAGTTCCTTGAATGGAGTGGATGAAGCCCAAAGAAACAAGACGCTAAGTAATCAATCATATGGTTCCACCCATGCAGGCGTACATATATCATCTTCTAAGCAATCCAAGTTTTTATTGAAACCCTATTATGTACTCATATCTCGAGTATTGTAAGTAATAAGCATGTAGGCATGGTAAACATACAATAATACTAAAAAGAATGAACTAACATATTACTTCTCTCTTCATACGGTAATATGAAAGTATTGTTATAACTATTTTGCATGAAAACAATTCAATGAAAAACAAGCATAAAAACTATAATTAAAATATCATGGTTTCATCAATGGAGGCTACTTATCACTTAAGGGTATAGCCTTCCATTGATGAGAAAAAATAGAAAAACAAATCTTTATTGCTCTTAAACCTTGAGAACCTAATAAAAATTATTGCTTCAAGGTACAAGAGGTGGAATATTATTCTTCTCTATTGAGTTATATCAAAACCCTAATTTTCTATAGTATATATATTGTTCTACCATGAAAGCACGTCTAAATACATCAAGTCGGCAATAGGATAGACTTAGGTCGGTGTAGAGCCCATTACAGACAAGTCGGCATAGGACAAACATTGTTTGGGACTTGTCAACTCACGATGTGGCGAGTAGCAGTAGTGCGGGGGGGGGGGAGTGGGTTATGGACTTCTGGTCTTCAGTCGTTTACTCCGTCTTCTGCCTGGATCACAGTGAGACTATCTTATTGGACTTTGGTATGGTGGAAATACTCCTCTGAGCTTGGTACAATTGTTGCTTCCTTTTTTGGTTTTAAAGTCTTCTTTCTTTTGGAATTGGGCTTCCTCTTTGATTTAGAAGTCCTTGAGGAGGTGGACTTGAATCTCTTATCAACTTTGATTCATAATTCATCAACTTAAGCCCAATACTTGATACTTTAGGCCTTCTTTCAAGTTAGCGAGAGTTAAGGCCTGTGAAATCTAATAAACCAGAAAATATGACTAAAAGGGATATTAAAGAACATATGAGTAAACAAAGTGTTATTTGGAAGGTAGTAAGGAATAAGACTTTTGTGCTCATATCAAATACCCCCAAACAACACTTTTTTGTCCTCAGGCAAGAGAGTAAAAGATAATGGAATAAGAGCTTATCTACATTACAACGAATAAATAAAGTACATGGTGTTTTTACCCTAAATACCAAGGCTTTAAACGACAAGAAATTCCCAGGTGGATGAGTTATAGTCTCTTAAGGGTTTTTCCGAGAAGACACCCATAAACTTCATGCAAATTAGATGAAAACATGTAAGATACAAAAGATCGGCTTGATACTCTACACTATTTAAATTTGTCAATCAATTGAATGATTACATAGATAAGAACAAATAATTAAGTCTTTCTACATGTAGAAATATAGTGCAAGTGTATGAGATAATGCAATAACAACATAAACACATATTTAAGTATGCATGATGTACACAAACAACTACATCTCAAATAACTATCCGAAATTTTGCTTTGACTTTAATCCTCACATGGCATACATTCACAAAGAAAATCACTCAGAAATGAGTTTATATTTTACCTCATTCATATTGGGAAGAATATGAACAAACATCTCATATACTAAATGAAAATAAAACACAAGAATGTATGGAATGAAATTAGTCTCATGGAAGGAATATGCTAGTCATTGAGATGTCGGGTATTTCACCTTAGCGCTTTCTCACTTACTCTCCACATCCTACTATATCAAACATAAATCTACGAAGACATTTATGGGTTGTAACTTGGCTTAGGACATGGTTTAAAATGGAAGAGGCTTTTTAGGTTTCGGAAACTTAGAGGTCTTCTCGAATTTCCTTGTAACTTATAAAAATCTAAACACTTGGAGAATTTGGATTCTTTCTTTTTTATTTTCCAAAGTACTTTATTTAGTACTTTTCTTTTGATATTTCAAAATCCATTTAAGCTCAAGTCCTTTGATTTTCCCTTTTTATTTTTAATATTTAATTTCTTTTTGGAAGATTGGACTTTTCTTGAATTCTCTAAACTTTTTTATCTTTCTTTGACAGACGCTTTCTTTCTAGCTTGCAGATTTCTTTGATCTTTGATTTTTTCTTCATGTAGTCACTTAGCAAAAATCATCCCTAAGTTCCAGAATTATAGGTAAGAGACCTAATATTTCTAAGTGCAATTACTCCATAAGGAGTTAGGTAAGGACGATGGGCTAAATAAAAAGGCTCAAAATGGTTAACCTAATGGAATAATAATATAATGGGTAGGCTAAAGGTAAGGGGTTGTCTATATATCTTTGTATAATCTCTATGTTTTTTATTTGGTGATGACGTCTTGAAACAAGACCTAAGTTTATATTACACCCACTTGATGTCACCTCAAGACTAGGAATAAAATATATGAGACTAGAAAATGCAAGGAGGTCCAGTATTTGACTCTAGATTTTATGTATATCGCTCAAAAAGAAACAGACAAAGGCTCAAAAACTCACTAAGTTAAGTCTCCACAATTTATCGTCAAAGTCTTAAAATAAAGTTTATATGTGCACGAATTTAATACAAGAAAATGAAACATGATACAATGCACATCATCCTATACAAGCAATATATAACTAAACTTCAAAACTTAAATAATTTATTCTTAGCTATAAAGTATCAAAAATCAAGACAAAATAATTTTGGATTTTTGAAAACATTTTAATGAGAGAGTTCAACTAATAAAAATGAAGGGTACCTGGAAAAGAAATAGTTAAACTATGCAAATACATGCAATGATGGTCCTTTATGGTCAGATTCCAAGACCTTGGGGATGATGCTCCACCCCCAAACAATTTTAGGTTACCTCCTAAAAAGTGCTAGTTGGGTCTTTTAATGTCAGATTCCCTAGACTTCATAATCCTATGAAGGACTATTGTTTATTTTTGGTGTCATATTGTAGCTTATACTTTGAATATATAGCACTACGTAATAATTAAGTATAAACTAAAATAAAACAATTTTTTTATTATACTAATTATAAACTAAACTTTTGCATTACAAGAGAATAATCATTTAATACATAATGCAAAGGACTTAAAAAAAAATAAAATGCAAAAATAAAACATAGACTCGATGACTCGACAAACAACTAAATCTAGACTAGCAGCGGCGTCTACGAGCGGGACCCGACAAGTATTGCTTAGAGCGTCTCATCTTGAGAATCAAATCGGCCGCTCACCTCAATATGAAATTCCCGATTCTAGTTTCACAAACCACGCACATTCACCTCAAGATTGGCAACAAGACCGAGTTTCCAAGCTAGAAGGGGGCTCAACTGGGCTAAAAGATGACGGACCAGGAGCGTCCGCACCAAGAGAAGCACAAGAAGGTGTCCATCCCCGTGGAACTTGGGGAGAGACCACCGCAGAGACCGAAGTCCAAGGTACATGATTGGAGATTCGAGAAAGACCTGAATTCCAACGAGCGGAAGGAATCTTGTGCCTAGTGGTTTAACGAAGAACGGGAGTTTGTTTAAGGAGCATGAGACGAGTAATATGTACAAGAAGAGGGGCGGTCAATTGGCCCCGAACGGCCTGGCAATGGTGTCAAAAAGATCAATATTAAAGTTGTGGCTCTTGAAAATATTTTGAAAAAGAAATAGAATATTGGTTTGGGCGGTAGTGACCAAGCTAGGCTTAGAAGTACCAAAGACATTGGCGGCTAAAATTTGACAAACAATGGCTTAGTTTCTTCTAAGTGTGCTAGCAATGATGCAATGAGTACCATACTCGGCCTTGTCGGAAATAGCATACATAAGATATTGAGGTGTGTGAATTAAGTGTGTTGATGAGTGAGTTCTTGAGAATTCGGAATGTTTATGATAGAAGAAATGTCATCAATGGAATGGGGTTCTAGTAGCGCTTTCTTTAATGTCTTTAAGCTAGACATAGTGGGGTGGTGAGGACCACCCCCAAACACAATTAGAAAATCTTAAGTAAAAATGTTAGTTCCGTTCTAGGATCAACTAGTAGGTTTAGCTTATTATTCAGATTTTCTTGGGTGCTTGAAATTTCAAAAGCATTGGATTTAGGTTTCAAGTTTTGAATAGGTTGACTCGAAAACGTCCCTTTCACTTAATAAAACCTATTGTTTCTAAATATTCTTAATACTTGTCCCATGGTCATTAAAATGCGTGATGTATAGTTCATTTGTTTCTTGTTGGGAAGTAATACAAATTTTAAGCAAAGTCCCAAGGTCTGTTCTCCTTTCATTATACCTATTTTGATATTGATTATAATTTGTATTTTAATTTTGTTGACAATTAAAGCCCAGGGGTTGGATTGCGTTATTAAGATTATAATAGCTTAACTTAGGGTTAGGCGCCCATGGTATCTCACCTTTACGCATATAACCCAAAACATTGACCTTTTTATCGTCACGTTGTCGTAAGGGACAAAGATCACTTAAGTGTGAAGGGTCAAGGCAAAGGTTGCAAGTTTGTGACACCTGTTTTACGTCTTCTACGAGGTGACTTTCTAATGCAGTTGTTTTCCCTGTCATTCTTTCAATGTTTTCGGTAAGAAGTTTTAAAGTATCCTTAAGTTCATTATTTGGTTTAACTTCATACATGCCTCCGGTTTGAGGAGTAGCACCCCGTTGTTGAGAATGTTCCACAAATTGTTTAATAAAGCGCGGCTAAGTGTAAGACTCAAAAAGGTACCACTATTCATAGATTCAACAAGACTTCTCGATCGAGAATTTAAGCTATTATAAAAAGTTTGTACTAGAGATGTCTTGGATAAATTATGATGAGGGCATTAGGGAAAATCTTCGAATCTATCCCAAGCCCCATGGAATTCTTCATGGTCAAATTGTTTAAACTTTTAGCTTTACTAGCATTAGTGTTGGACATGGGCAAAAATTTATTAAGGAATTTGGAACAAAGTTGATCCCAAGTAGTGATAGAATTTGGCTCAAGGCATTGTAACCAAGATGAAGCTTTATCCATGAGAGATAAAAGGAAAAGTCTTAAGTTTTTCTTGATCTTCAAATATATTGGTGTCTTCGAAGGTAGAGCAAACCGATAAGAAACGTCGAAGATGAGCATATGGGTCTTCGCGGTCCTTGCCATAATTAAAAGCAAGACACCATAGAAATAACTTGCGGAGAGTCCTAAAGTTCTTGCCAACGGCCTCTAGAAATAAAGCATGAAGGAGGTCCCGACACCAAAGGTGCAAAGTTATCTCGAAGAGAGGTTTCACCCATTGTAGGAGAAGATGGAGGACTAGTGTGGATAGAAAAAAAAAAGAGTGAGTAGGAGATGAAGGAGTTTCTTCCCAAAGAATGCTAGAATTAATATAAGACAATGAGTTTAAAGTAGTACCCGAGCGTAGTTTCAAGAATTAATGTGCAATACAAATGCCAAGCAAACCTAGCACATGCACCTGCAAGTCAACTTTTGCTTAAAAACAATAACACTCGGACGCCCTATCCAATCCTAAAATACCTCAAGATATCACCTCTTAAGTACCGTTTAAGAGATCCCAAGATATACACCAAAATTATTATTTGGGGGGTCACTCTAGAGTTACGAAGGCTTCACCGTGGTTCCCCGAAATAAAATTGGTCGATGTGTAAACCTTGATAATCAAATGAACTAAATACCAAGAAACTAGTCGTAACTTTTCTCGCGAAAGCTCTAAGCTTTGTGCTCGACACTTCCACCATATAATTCAAAGTCCATACTAAAGATGATCCCTTCGCCCGACGAACTAATACTAACTCAATGGGAACTGCAGAAGAGGGTGTACGTGGGTAACACGCTCCTTCACCAACCTTGGTTCTTTAGACGTAATCTAGAGGTGGGATTAGCCACAAGCCAAAGAGTTTTCGAGATCAAGTCAAAGTACTAACTAAATCCTTCATGTCTCCTTAAACACAAAGTAATAATGCACAATGAACACCGATATACACAACCTTGGCTCTAGTCTTGATTAATTTTAAATCCAAGGTGTGACAAAACAAGTCCTTAGTTTGGTTTCACTTGAAAGCCAGGTCCGTCCTAATCAATATTCGGAATAATAATATACAAAAAAAATCAAACACCAAACAAGGTCACGCAAGAACACACAAGAAACTCCTCTTACAAGAGAGTCGAGGAGGGTTAAGAGAATGTGTACCTCCCACTCAATGAATCAATGGTCAAGTGAATGGGGTTCATTTGTACACAGCCGCGTGGGTGTTTTGCACAAACGATGAAGGTGATATAAGTCTGTGGACCCGTGTGGATGTTAGATGGAGTTGAAGTTGGAAGCTTTTATGCAACCGCGGTGAAGTATGATGGATAGTAGGTACGCGAATCTGGTATTTTGTTAAGGGGACAGGTATTATAACTCGAAAGTCAAAGAATAGCCTCAGAACAACCAGGAGGATAGGTGCTACTGGTAAGAAAAGAACTGGCAAGGTTCTAGTTGAACCAACTCACAGGGTGGCGATTTTACCTCAGGGGGTGGGGAGTTGACTAGCAACTACTGAGCTGGGATCTGATTCCTGAAGCAAAAATTAATTCTAAATTAGTCTACTTTGCTACTAAAAGTAAGAAAAATTAAATAAAAAGAAAAAGAAAGCGTGGGTGGGTAAGCAAGATGAGATTTTTAACGTTCTCCTTCTTTGTTGAAAAGAGCGGCAACAACGTCAAATTGTTGTAATGATATTGAGTATGGTTGAGATGGATACGGATGTGATGTTGATGTGATTGATGAATGATGAGATGTTGTCGTTGACTTAACACTATAACAACAATTATCCTTCCAAGGATTTGATGTATAACAGTAAGGAAGGGTATCAATCAACTCTAATCAAGAAGAAAACAAAGAAGCTACCAAAGAGATGTCACAATATTTTGTAAATAAATAATAATAACTAAATTAACTAATTCTAATCTAAGTACGATTACTAAAACGGAGTATGGTCAATAAAGAGAATAGGAGACATGTTCACCTCATGAATCCACCATAATAATAATCTAGTTAATATGCATGCTCTTAGATACTCACCTTTAAACTGTTGTAGCTCACACCTCTCAGCTATTCCTGGGATATATAAACACTCACCTCTCAACTATTATGTCTAACAATTTTACTAGAGATGTATGAATGAAGTGGATGAATCCCAAAGAAACAAGCCACAACAATTTCTAACAAAAAAACCAGATCCAAGAAAAATCTTAAATAAAAATACAGTGAAGAAAGAAAAATCAAAACGATA
This sequence comes from Aquilegia kansuensis, assembly GCA_020826895.1. Lineage (NCBI taxonomy): Eukaryota > Viridiplantae > Streptophyta > Magnoliopsida > Ranunculales > Ranunculaceae > Aquilegia > Aquilegia kansuensis. The sequence continues at coordinate 12,080,923 of CM037005.1, read as the reverse complement.
AAAGTACACCTGATTCCATCTTATTATACAACATAACTTACGCCAATAAAATACATGAATACCACTTTCAAATAAACTACATCATTGAAATATCTAAAGATCTCTACTGGTCCTAACAAGCGGTCTGTCATAGCTCCATAATTCTAACCTTTCCTACCTGCATTCCAAATGGAATACACCCACGTGCAAAACAAAGCAACATAGTTCAGCATAAAAACTTGTATGAGTAAACAAGGGGGAAATCTATTTCCCCCAAAAATAACAAAATAAATATATTGTTCCAACATATGATTAACTACATAATTAACCTTAAAGAACAATTCTTCCATGCTAAGACAATAAGCATACGCCAAAAACCATATCAATTCCATTATATTTAAACCCTTTATCCATTACATAATCATGCTTAATTCCATTATTCAATTCTAATTTATCTATTTACGATGTTAATTGATCGATAATACAAATACATTACCTAAAGAACAACTGTCTTTAAAAAATAGGTCTATCCACCTGCACAAAATAAATTAGTTGATCTATCCACCTACAAAATGGAGTTAATACATAATAGACCAATATAAATTATGACTATTAATTCCCATAATAAATAAAACATCGCAGTTCTTGCACATAATTATAGTTACTTCCAGTTCATAATCAAAGTATATAGAATTTAAAAATATCATTAATTAACACCAAGCACTACAATACCATAAACCTTGGCACACTACCAAACAACGAATTCAATCACAAAACCACGTCCTGGCCTCTAGCCGGTGCTCGTGTTTAACCATCATACAAACCACAAGCTATGCCCAATCACTAGTATACCTCCCACAGAATGCACCAGTGTGCCTTGACCATGACTTCTACGCGGAAACCAAAATCCAAGTGGGTGCTCTGCAAACTTTGGCTAGCCTCGACGTATGCCTAACTCATGATCTCTAATAGCTCCCTTGAGCTTTCTAATGTGGTACCCAAACCAACCCCGAAGGCTATGAAGGTCTGAAGGGTTAGTTCCGCAGGCTTTGCCTTCTAGAAAATACCCAAATATAATCCAAGAGACAACCCGTACGCGAAGCCATCTAGGGTGATAACTGGTTTCTTTAGCCTAATTCCAGAGGTGCGGCAAATGTATTAATGTTTGGGCAACAACTTAAACTAACTAACAAACAAACTAGCATTACGTGCCAAGATAATCAAACACGTTAATCTTGTATCCCAAAACATTTTCATTATCCCAATTTAATATACCGTCCATGGTATCAAATTATTCCATATGTAAATCGCAAGTTCAGTATTTATTTCATTTCTATTCGTATACTATCCATTGGTCTGGAGCCATTCCTAGGCGTTCATCAATATAACTTTTCAACTTTCTTTAAACATAGTTAATCAAGTACCATGCTACGATATCATAGTGAAAACTTCAATATTTGCGATACTCTTAGTCTAACTCGAGAACAACTAAAATAATCAATGGATAAATGGCCAACCTTTAAGATAACATTTATTCTAAAAAAAAATCTTTACACATAAATCTACCAAACAATAACATTGATGTTTCAAAATTCCTAGATTTAAAGATACTCATTGTAATTAAATAAATTTTGGATATACCATTGGACTATCAATATTCTACTCGCAATATAAGTTTAAAACCGTTTCGATATCGGAAAATAATAACAACTGTTTTATTCTCCCTTTACCAGATTTCAATAACACTACTAATCTATATCATACATTTAGCGTATTTTAAGCCATTTTAGCTTCACAATTCAAAATACTTCTGAACTTATCAACTGCATCCCTGAAAGTCTACTTTTCAAAACAGTCAAAACCATACAAAATTACCAAGTAACGAATACCACAGCCACGTAAACAGAAAAGTAGCAGTAAAATTGAAATGGATATCTGAAAACAACTGCGTTGAATACATTATTCAGAATTAATTACATAGCGAAAAAATGTGAAATTTATATATATTGTTATACATTAGGTTTTATACCTACAATAAAATTTTCAGTTAAAGTTATTAAGTCTAGAGGGATCAAAACCTTGCGATACTAAAATTGTACAGAAACCAAAAATTGCAACGGTTGTAATACTTGCATGTCCTTTTTCACCAAATTAAAATAGCTTTCATTAATTGGTCTTAACTACTCAAATGAAGACCTTTCAATCTAGTGCATAGGTTTTTTGAAATCAATTAAAATTCTTTTAAAACGAATTTTCTATGATTTTTAAAATATGAGTAAAAAAATCTTAAATTACAGAAACAGAAATAGAAAAAAAAACGTCTACTCACTTGTATAAGCATAAAAAATATGAAAACCCTACGATTTTAATATAAATAATATGAAGAAGTTAATGGGCTTTATTTTAGGACCATGAATGAATCTGCTACCATACCCAATTCCATCTACTTCTTTGTTTTTAGTAATTAATATATCATCCTTAAACTTAATAGAAAATTAACTCTAAACCCTTAAAGACATGTATGCAATATTTCATAATCCAAAAAATTTAAAGAATAAAAATTTATGATATAAACCGGGTTTTACAGTTCCACCCATGCAAGCATACATATATTATTTTCTAAGCAATCCATGTTTATAACGAAACCCTATTATGTACTCACCTCTCGGGTATTGTAAGTATTAAGCATGTAGGCAGGTAGAAATACAAAAACACTAAAAAAAATAAACTAACATATTACTTCTCTCCCGATATGGTAATATAAAAGTATTGTTATAACTATTTTGCATGAAAATGATTCAACGAAGATCAAACAAAAAAACTATAATTAAAATATGATGGTTTCTTTAATGGAGACTACTTATCCCCTAAAGGGAGTCTTCCAATGATGAGGAACAAGTCATCATCAAATTGGAAAACATACATTTATTGCTCTTAAACCTTAAAAACTTAATAAGAACTATACCTTGAATATACAAAAGGTTGATTATTATTCTTCTCTGTCGAGTCATATCAAAACCCTAGTTTTTTAGAGTATATACACTGTTCGACCATGAAGGCACGTCTAAATACATCAAGTCCGCAATAGGTTAGACTTAGGTCGGTGTAGGGCCCATTATAGATAAGTCGGCATACGACCGACACTGTTTGGGACTGGTCAACTCACGAGGTGGCCGATAGCAGCCGCGGGGTGGCAAGTTGATTGTGGACTTCTGGTCTTCGATCTTCAGTCATCTACTTTGTCTTCTGCCTGGATCACAGTGAGTCTATCTTATTGGACTTTGGTTCAGTGAAAATACTCCTTTGAGCTTGGTACAAATGTGGTTTCCTTTTTCCCTTCAAACTCTTCCTTGTTTTGAATATAGGCTTCTTCTTTGGTGAAGAAGTCCTTGCGGAGGTGGCATGGACTTGGAGCTTTTATCAGCTTTGATTCATAATCCTCAACTTAAACCCAATACTTGATACTTTAGGCCTTCTTTCAAGTTAGTAATAGTTAAGGCCCGTGAAATATAATAACTAAAAACTTGTCCCAATGCCAAACACAAAAGTTTGTTTGGGTTTTAGGCTTGGGCTTATGTTTTGTCAAAGGTTAGATAAAAATATTAGATTCATCAGTCGTAGTTGTAAGAAAAGATATTACATTTATGAAAAGCGAAAAAATTGAAAGATTTCTAAAACAATAAGAATTTTTTTGAATTTATAGATCAATCACAAAGTGGGAGAAAAAATTTGTGAAAATCTAAAGAGAAGAATTGCAATTGTGAGAGAATATTACAAATTAGTTAATTAAAAAATATATACTCATGGGGAAAGAGAAAAAAATGGAGAGAGAGATCACAAAGGAAATTGAGTTTGTTGAAAGGGAGAAATTTTTAATTAAGTAATTTGTGATCTCTCTTTCTTTCCATTTTCTTTCTCTCCATCTCTCATGATAGAACTATTATGAGAAACGAATGAGTATATTTTTTTAATTAACTAATTTGTAATATTCTCTCACAGTTGCAATTCTTCTCTTTAACTTTTCACCAATTTTTTCTTCCACTTTGTGTTTGATTTATAAATTCAAAAAAAATCTTATTGTTTAACAAATCTTTCAATTTTTTTTTGCTTTTCATAATTCTAATATATTTTCTTACAACTACGACTAATGAATCTAAGGAGATATAGAGATGGCCCTAGAAAAGTTTGCATTCTTTAAAACTTTATGACTAAAATAGCCCTCCACTTAGATTTAATCTTATTAATTAATAATTATTCAACATCCATGACCCAAACCCCACAATCCCTAACACACAACCCACCACCATTCATTCAACTCCACCATTAGCATACTAAAACCACCACAATTTGTGTAATTGGTGAACTTTGTCTTTGAAAACAATTAAAACATGTTGAAAATGTGATGAACTAAATGGTGGAGATTGGATATGAGTTTGAATGAAAAGTTGATGGGGTGTGAAGATTAAGGTAATGATGATGGAATGTGGAGAATGTGAGATGATGTAAATGATATGCTTTAAAATTTAATGGAGATGGGTTGCGAGTGTGTGAAGCTGGTGGTGATAGGATTTTCAAGATGGTGGTAATTAATAGAGGTATATATGGTTGGTGGTAGTGGTAATAGAGTGTTAAGGGTTTATATAGTGGCGGTGGTTGGGTTGTGGAAGTGGTGGAGTTAACGTAATTGGATATTGTGATGGTGGGTTGTGATAGTTAAAGATGGAGGTGGTGTTTGTTTAAAGAAAGAAGATGGAAAGAAGTTATGATCTAGATGATAGAGGCTAATTGTGTAACCTCCAAATCAAAAAATAGATTTATATTGATTTCCTTCTTGTGCATGTAAATGTTGGTTATTAATGCAGACAAGTAATAAGCAAGGGTCGTACCCACCTCAAAGGTGAAGAACTTAGATCAAACACAATAGAAAACAATGATTAAAAAACACCAAGTGAATCACAAATAAAAGAGAAGCTGTTTGATTACTTTTTACAGGCAATACATAAATAAACTAATACTTAAACAAACGTAAAAAGATGGATAGAGATGTAAAGAAGATCTTATGATGAATAAGGGGAAAAGTTGCTATCCACAAACTAAATAATGCAAACATACATGTCATCCTTTCATGTTCAATCAATAACAATTAATTAGTCACCTCTCACCTATTCGAATTAATCATCAATACCTATAATAATCAAGTAGTCACCTTTCAGCTATTCCACTTAATTAAAACAAAATTCTCTTATGCATGCTATTGAATATGCTTCATTAATCAATCCGTCACCTCTTAACTATTCAATTAAACTAAATCAACATATTAATTCATAATCAAACCGCCACCTCTTGGTTATTCAATTTAATTACAAAAAAGGTTCCAATAAAAGAGATTGATTCTAGATATATGATAGTCACCTCTCAGCTATTCCATCACATATCTCTAATCAATCGAAACACAATTATCACTAGGTTTCCCTATATTCTAACAATAGTATTTTAATAACATCGATATCAATAACATGCAAATAATGATACTTAGTTTATGTCGAAAAATAGAAGTAAACAAGAATTAAGTACTTTAAATCACAATGAACATTAAGAACATATATGGTAGTTTTGCATTATCTAGAGTGCTTCAACCAGTCCCCTAAAGGAATTTAGCTACTCATCCTTGATAATGACACCATGGAATAAGTAAATAAATAACACAACATCATAAAGGAAAAGTGATTGGATTAATATTGAGAATAAGAAGATTGAGTTCAATACAAAAGAAGAATATGAACTTTGATCTCTCAAGCATTGACTATCCTAAACCCTAGCTACTACTTCTCTTATATAGAGAATACAAAGTATATTACTTATATACAAAGTCTACCAAGTTAGGTCAAATTCGTGGCTGCTGCTGCTGGTCTTTTAGAAGCATCAGCACTTTAGCAAAACCTAATTCGTTTCGGGCTAAATTGTAGCTTGGACCAAGACCTTCAGAAAGATAACTCATGGGTCCAAATCAGACTTCTGGATATTCATGTAGGACTTTTCTAAGATTGGGGTTTAATTAAGACTTTAATAGAATTTATGACTTGTGGGTTTCATTATAACTCGGATTGGGCTAAGATTTGGGCCACCCATCTTGGAACTAAAATTAAGTCCATAGGACCAGTCCACGGGGTGTCCTCATCAACTTTGTGGGTGCAAGTATAAATTCTCCTTCCTTGTGCAAATAACACTCTTTTGGTGGCTTTTCTTGGCTTTTGGCGGGCTTTAACATAATATTCTCATTTCGACTCATGAAACCTACACAATTGATAAGAAATCACTAATCAATAGATATAACACAATAATATAAGCTAAATACAATTCAAACAAGGTGCTATTCGGGGGATAAATATACAAGTTTGAGGATTTATCAAATACACCCAAACAACACTTTGTTTGTCCTCAAACAAAGGTGAGAATAAAAAATATAAGGTATCAAAAAAGAAATAGAACTAGGATGATTGTATTAACCATATGCATTAAGGCTTTCAACCACAAGGGCTTCCCAAGTGGAGGAGTTATAGTCTCTTGAGTGTTCTCCAGAGAAGATACCAACAAAACCTTATTAGTATCTCAGAAATGGATGTCATCCATATAGTATCTCAGAGATAAGGATAAGTATTGCAAAACCGTTCATATGAGATAGCGTACTACAAATGCATGAAAAATAAGCATAACGGTTTCAAATGCATCGAAGACAGGCATGTACACATACTACCACAATTTTTAAGTCACCATTGGAAAGGTCGCTTTGATTTCTTCCTCACAGACATACACTTAGAAATAAAAATCAATCAGAGATGGTAGTTATCATTTTACCTCTATGTGAGGTAAGAAAATGGACAATCACCTCACATATATCAATAAGAACGGGCTGGTGTAAAGGAATGAACTTCGTCTCAAAGAATGGAAAAGTTAGTCTTGCTTGAGATGTTAAGTTCTCACCTTAGCACCTACTCACTTACTCGCCACATCCTACCATATCAGCTTAGATCTACAAAAGACAATAATAGGTTCTAACTGGGCTTAGGACAGGTCTAGAAATAGAGAAGGCTTTTGTGAAATATTTTTAGAACATTTGGGTATTCAATATTTGGAGAATTTTTTAGAAGTTTTCTCTTGGGAAGAAGTGTTTCTCATCTTCTTTGGGAAAATTCAATGAAGCTCTAGCCAATATTTTAGAATCTTCCTTTCTTTTAAATTTCTTGATTTTATGGAAGATTCTGGCTTCTCAGGAATTCTTCAAACTTTTTGGTTTCCAATATTTGTTTCATCTCACTAGTTTGGAGATTTCTTTGTAATTCTCCTTTCTTCTTGTAACCACAGAAACAATCATCCTCATGTTCTAAAAACAATGGTTAAAAGAACCTACACATTCTAAAGGTAATTACTCCTACAACAGAGTTGGGTAAGAATAATGGGCTAAGACTAAGTAACAAGAGAGGCTCAGAATGATCAACCTAAGGGATAAAACATCACAGGGCAGGGTTAAACTAAATGTCTTCGTATCATTTCTAAGTACTGATATGGTGATCACATCTTGAATAAGCTACAAGATCCAAGTTTATATTACACCCACTTGATGTCATCTCAAGGCCAACTAGAAAATGAATATGAAACTAAAAACAGACAAAACTGAGAGGTTGAGTCTTTTGAATCCAGATGTTCATAATAACTCTCCAAGAAAATGACGGGTCTCAAAACCTCAGTGGGTTAATGAAGAAGAAGATGAATTTTTCTTCATTGAAAGTTGATCTCAAAGAAAAACTAAAAGATACCTAAACCTTAATTACAACTTCTCTTATATAGAAAATACAGAGTAGATTACTTGTATGAAAAGACTTCCAAATAAGATCAAATTCGTGGCTGCTGCTGTTGGTCTTCTACAGACATTAGGTAATTAGTAAAACCTAATTATCTAGGACTTAAGTTGTAGCTTGGGCCAAGACCTTCAGTTTGATAGCTCATGGGCCAAAATCAGACATCTGGATCTTCTTGTGGAGCCTTTTTTAAGTTTGGATTTAAATAAGGCCCAAAATAGAAATTCTGACTTATGGGCTTAAGTAGGACCCGGTTTGGGCTGAGAATTGGACCGCCCCACTTTGACCAAAAGTCAAGTAACCAGATCTGACCTTGGGGTGTCCTCAGTAGATCTTGTGGGTGCAAATATCAGTTTTTCTTACCATGTGCAAATAACACATTTTTGCTTGTTTTCTTGACTTTTCGCGGGCTTTTACATAATATTCGCATTTCGGCTCATGAAACCTATACAAAAGACAAGAAAACACTAATCAATAATTATAATACAATAATATAAGCTAAGTGCTATACAAACGGTGTTATTCGGGGGATAAATATACACTTTTGAGGTCTGATCACTCTCCCTTGAAAATAAAACTTTAGCCTTGTGGCTGCATCTACCAAAGCAAGAGCGATCTTTTCGATTTTCGAGTATCTTATCTTAGCTCCCTGCAACACTTTGCTGATGAAGTAAAATTGGCTACTCCTCCGGTTCTTCCACAAATATAACCGCACTAACTGCTATATCAGATGCGGCCAGATAGATGCCGACTGGTTGCCCAGTTTGTGGTGTTGTTAGGACCGGAGGTTGAGTGAGTTATGCTTTAATCTCGTCAAAGGCATGCTGACTAGTAGGCTTCCATTTTGTATTAATTTTGATGGCGTTAAAGAATGGCTTGAATCGGTCTAAGTACCGAGAGATGAACTTGTTGAAAGCGGTTAACCTCCCGGTCAGTCTCTGGAATTCTTTGGACAGGGCATTTCTAGGACTGCCCGGATCTGATTTGGATTGGCTTCTATGCCTCAGTTGGTCATGAGGAAGCCAAGGAACTTGCCGGAAGAAAGACTAAAAGAACATTTGGCTGGATTCAGCTTCATGTTGTACTGTGTCAGGATGTCGAATGTCTGATGTTGATCTCGCAAATGATTGTCTTTCTCCTTGGTTTTAACCACCATGTCGACTATATATACTTCCATGGTCCGGCCTATGAGCTCGTTGAAGATAGTGTTGACCAGCTTTTGGTATGTTGCTCCAGAGTTCTTCAGACCAAACGGCATCACCCGACAGTAGTATGCTCCTGATCTTCTCGTTAAGTGGGATCTGGTTGTATTCAGAGTAGGTGTCCATGAAGGACAATATTTGATAGCAAGCGGTGGCGTCCACCATGTCTCTGAACCTGGGGAGTGGATATGGGTGCACATGACATGCTTTGTTAAGATTAGTAAAATCGATGCAAACTCGGATCTTACCATTCTTCTTTAGGACAACCACGATGTTGGAAACCCAAGTAGGGTAGATGACTGGTTGATGAAGTTGACTGAAAGTAGCGGATCGACTTATTCGTTGATCGCCAGCTTTCGATCTGGAGCCATTCGCCTTGGTTTTTGCTTGACTGGTTTGAACTGAGGATCGATGTCCAGCTTATGGCAGGCGACCGCAGGCTCTATTCCTAGCATTTCGTTGACACTCAACGTGAAGACGTGGTGATTCTTCCGGAGTGGGGTGATCATGAAATCCTTCTCTGCCTTCGGTAGACTGCAGAGATGTAAGTTATCGTGTGGGACTCCGGTCCCACGATAAATTCTTCCAGCTCGTCGACCGCTGATGATATCCCGGTTCTCATGTCAAGCTTCCCCTTGACAAACTTGCCAGGAGTTGGTTGCTATTTGTGACAGTCTCTTATAAAGATAGTGTTCCCCTTGGTCTCGGTGATGGACTTTTCTTTGACAACATCGAGATGGCACTTGAATGCCATCCCTTGGTCTCCCTTGACCCTGCAAATTCCGTTGAGAGTCGGGAATTTGAGGCTCTGATAGAAGGTTGACACTATGGCTTTCATCTGATGAATTCAGTCCCTTCCCAGATATAACGTTGTAGTAGGAGGGAGATTCGACCAGCAGGAAGTCTATCCCGACGGTGTTGAATCCCACAGTGATTGGCAGTTGGACTCACTCGGAGGACTGTGTTGTCTCCCCGTTAAATTCATAGATAGAAGTCTCGTCAGATTCGATGAGACCTTTACAAAGCTCCATAACTTTGTAAGTGCATGAGAACATAACATTGGAGATGCTGCTGGTGTCGACCATGACTCGACAGTCCCGGTAGACACCAATCCATCTATTGATGACCAGGGGCGTTATTATATGTGGGCAAGGCACGCCCTTTTCGTCTTCCTCTGTGTATGTCAAACCTCCAAGAACAATGGACTTAGTGTTCGTCCATTCGTTGAAGTTGAGCTGCCCAACCTCATGGACATGCGATATCCACAGGAGCTTTTCTCGGGCGCAATTCTTCCTCTCTGTCTTGGAAGAACTAGGTGCCTGTACGTGGCAAACATATACACTTTGATCTCCGGTTTTTACCTGTTCGACTGCTCCGGCCTGTACAATATCTGGGACGAGGCCGACATTGACCAGGCGCTGCATTTTGTATTTCAACGACCTGTAGTTCTTCTTCTCATGACCGTAATCATTATGATGATTGCACTTCTTGGACTTATCTCTCCTGCCTTCCAGGTCGTTCGGGAGAGGGGTAGGTTTGTTGATCAGTCCTCTGTTTTTTATCTTCTTGAATACTTCCACGATCGGGAACCTTAGGGGTGTGAACTCCCTTTCCTTGTGTTCGCCCCTGGTAGACTTCTCTTATCGGCGGTCGGATTATCGGGCTGGTGCATTCCCTTTCCTGTCCTTGTTCCTGATTGGGGGGTTTTTTCTCTTTGCGATCCCTGTCGGAGTTTTCTTTCTTTGCCTTTTGCGGCTTCTCGGAGGTTTGGACCCCCGACATGTCTCTTTCTTCTGGCTTTCAAGTCGTCTTCTTCCTGAGCATACCTTTCTACCTTCTCAAGCAAGGCCGAGACAGAGGACACATGCCTCCTTTCCAGTGACCGGTACAATTATTCATGGTTGTTGTTCAGGGCATACTTGAAGGCTTGAATGACGACGCTATTAGATGCGTCTTGTACTTCTGAGTGTTTCGCTCCGGTCCATCTACAGGGACAATAAAACTTCAGCTCCCTTCTCAGTCTTCATATTGAACTGGTACTTTTCTTCGAACAACTAAGCCAGTTGTGTGAATGTGTGGATGGATGGGGGTGGCAGATTATGATATCACGTCTGTGTTTCGCCTTTGAGTGAAGTAGCAAACAACAAGTAAGTTGTCATCATGGTCTTAGATGGCCATGGTGCTTTTGTAGTTCATAACATGCTGAATTGGACAGCCGCTCGTCTCGTCATACTATTTGAAAGGCAGCTGTTTGAAGCTAGCGTGTCCCAAAGAGGACGGGGACCATGGCCATGAGGGGTAAGACTCCGGTCGCTACCCGACCGTGGCCTTATCTTATTCTGGGGGAAGGACTGGAAGACGGGGCTGAACATGACTTTCTATTTGCGGCCCTGACTATCTTCTTCTTTTTAGTTCTGCATTTTCCTAGGTTTGTCGCTTGTTGATTGCAGTTGGGGACTCGACCGCTAGTCCTTTCCCCTTTTGTAGCTTGGCATAGCCCCCTCCCGTTGTCAGGGGAAAGATCCTCTGGTTTTTTCTTGTTGCGGCTACCCTGGAGGGTTCAAGATCTTGTGATACCGGTTACCTGACGGTCCGGTTGACTGCGTAAGGATTACCAGGATCATTACTGATTTCTACCACTAAGTTTTCTGCCTCCGGCTGTCGCTTTCAGAGTGTTGTGAGCCCTGATCGTGGCCCTCACTCCCGAGAACTGATTCTTGATTCACAGGTTCTGTTGCTTCAAGAACCGGAGACAGAGAAAAAAGGTTCTCTGTCTGACTTTCAGTAGCTTGGCCCATTCCATTTTTGGAATGAGTTGGGCATCTCTTACTTCCAGCCATTCCTGCATCAACTCTTGTATGATAGGATCGAGATTCCTTGCAAGGCTCTGGAACTGATCGGAGATTCAGCCCCTTGGTGAGTGCCAAAGAGTGTGGATGCAAAAAATTGATCTACAAACTCAAGATATGTATGGATTGATCGTACAGTTACAATGAAAACGTTGTATAGACAAAGATAAGATAGGGGGTATACAATGAGCCTGGACCTCATCGGAAAATGAGGCTGCCTACGTATCCAAGATGATGAACTTGGAATCAAATCTTTGCTTCCACTAAGCTCTAATAGAGTTACTCAGTGAAAAACTCATAGTTCAGGAAATTTAGAACTCCTGTATTTGTAGTAGGCCGGAGGAGGTTGGCTCAACCACCCCTTCGGTTTTGACTCCACTAAGTCAGGTAGTAAAACTGTGAAGATGCTTTCCGTGGAGATAGCTTGCATGCTGTTGAGTAGTTATCCCCTTGGTTTGAATCCCCTATGACCAGGATGACTGCGAAATGGCATCCTCTGATAGGTTCTGGTTCAACCTGGATTTCCTTTATCTTCTCCAGCGGGCTAGAACCATGGGTTCCGTTAGCCTGGAATCTCGCTGGACTTATCTAGTTGGTTGGGACTTGGATTGACCAAGCCTGAAAGCAAAGACTTGGGTTTGACTCCTCTGACCGAAGGCCCAATCATTGAATACACCCTGGTCAGGTCCTCTGGGCTTCTGTGTTGAGCCTTTGGATGAACCGTTGTCGCTGCTGGACTTTAATGGGCCAGACCTAGCCTACTTTACTGAGGTGGGCCTGGTCGATGTATGGGAGCCCACGGTTCAACTTCTTGTACAGTAACTGGGGCTCCACCCGTTGATCGTGGACTATCCGGTGAGTCAAGGTCCACAGAGCGTATGTGGATCCCTTGAAACCAGGTTGGGCCCTACCCGATAGTCCAGGCTTGGTTGGCTAATGCTCAGGTGTTCTCGGTTTAGCTTTTTATAAAGCCATCGGTGACACCTGTCGGTTTTTTATCTAAGGTACACACAGCTTGGATTTGCCAAAAAATAAGATCACGGTTGCTAGATTGTGTTACCATGAAGCTCAGTGCCCAAAGTAATATTCATACAATGGATCTTGTAGAAGGGATCCTATTTTCTTTCTTAGTTGTTATCATCCTTTACAAAAATTTATCTAAATTACTATAAAAAGAGCATGTCGGATGACGTCACCATTACCTGATTCAAAATTTCTGCCATCTGTCCACATATACGTATGAAATACAGTATAAACATACAATTATTATAAGTATTTATATCAAACCCAGCCTTGCTAAATGACTATTTGGCCCAACAAGTAATAAATGTCCACTTGACCCAACAACATATATGGTCCATGACATGTGCTGCATCAAGGCCAATAACCATTTTAGTCTAATATTTTAAATAATCAAAATACCCCTGGCAGACATAATATATCAAAAACCTTAAATGTCAGAATACCCTTCTTGTACTTTAAATGACCAAAATACATTTTTACCCATTTACAAAACATCTTAATACCACTAATTTTTCTATTTATAATCTACTAAAATATCCTTTTTGCAAACAAACTCCACCATAAAATCATGGATGCGCGTGGAGATACATAGTCAACAATGAAAATTAAAATTAAAATCTATGTGTTGAAAATACAGTAGATTTAAACTTAGAATCCAAATGATTATTTTTTATCGGGTAGATTCAACTTAACCTTCAAAGTATCTCGACTTTACAACTTAGTTAGACTTTAGATGTTGCAACTGGAAAAACACTTAATAAATTATTGCAAAGGTATCCAAGTATTCATATACCTCTCATTACAAACACTTATATAATAAGTTTTCTGAACAAATCTTTTTTGCCCGATACTATCAAAATTTTAAATTCTATCAAAGAATAGCCCACTAATAAAATTATTATTATTTTACAATAATTCATTTAAATAATTTTTAAAAATAAAATTAAAATAATATCTTAAACATAAAATGTCCATGAAAACAATTGCATCACTTAGTGGATAAAAAAATAATATGACAACTATGCCCCCCCCCCCCCCCCCCCCCCACACACACACACACAAAAAAAAAAAAAATATTGCGTCACTTACTTTTACTATGAAAAATACTATATGTATTTGTTTCAATAATTTCTGAAAAAAAAAATTCTAAATCAAAATTAAAATAATCATGCCGTAAGTATGGGTTATCACTAGTTTTAAATAAGCAAAATACCCTTGGTGTACATAAAATACCAAAACCTTAAATATCAAAAATATCCTTCTTTAACTTTAAATTACCAAAATATATTTTTAACCGATTTAAAAAACATCTTAATACCACTAATTATCCTATTTACAATCTACTAAAATATCCCTTTTTGCAAACAAACTCCACCATAAAATCATGCGTGCGCGTGCAGATACATAGCTAACAATGAAAATAAAAACAGGGAAAAAAAAAATGGACCCCCATAAGAGCCCAAAAAGCAACATTTTCCTATCTAAGGAACTAAATGCAAAAAAGGCCCCATTTTGAAATCCAAGAGGTGAATGCTTACTATGCCAAGAGGAATGCTTACTATGCCAAGAGATGAATGCTTACTATGCCAAGAACTCAATGCTTTGTTTCAACACAATTTTGGGGCCTTTTTTGCATTTAGTTCCTTAGATAGGAAAATGTTGCTTTTTGGGCTCTTAATGGGGGCCTGCATTCATTTCCATGAAATAAAAATCTATGTGTTGAAAATGCAGAAGATTTAAACTTAGAATCCAAATGATTATTTTTTATCTTATACTTACTATGAAAAGTACTACTTACCAAAAAAAAATCTAACATCAAATTATATTTAATTAATGCAATACAACAGAGTGGATTTGTCACCACCCAAATTTAAAAAACATATAAAATAAACCGAGGCCGCAACAATTTCTAACTCAAAAACCAGGTCCAACAAAAATCTTAAATAAAATACAGTGAAGAAAAATCCAAACGATAAATGTACACATGATTCCACCCCATTATACAACATAACTTATGCCCACAAAGTACATGAATAGCACTTTCAAATAAAATACAAGATTGAAATATCTAAAGATTTCTACTGGTCCCAACAAGCGGTCCGTCACAACTCCATAGCTCTAACCTCTCCTGCCTGCATTCCAAATGGAACACACCCACGTGCAAAACAAAGCAACATGGGTCAGCATAAAAGCCGGTATGAGTAAACATGCGGGAAATCTATTCCCACAAAATAACATAATAAATATACAGTTCCATCATATGATTAACAACATAATTAATCTTAAAAAACAATTTTTTTATGCTAAGACAATAAGTATACGACAAAAATAACATCAATTCTATTATATTTAATCTCTTTATCCATTATGTAATCACATGCTTAATTTTATTATTCACTTCTAATTTATCTATTTACGATTTTAATTGATCAGTAATACAAATACATTACCTAAGCAGCAACTGTCTTTAAGGATAGGTCTATCCACCTGCACAAAATAAATTAGTTGACTTATCCACCTGTAGAATGAAGTTAATACATAATATACAAATATAATAAAAATAAAGCAAATCACCTACACGTTACGTGTTTTCTAATACTTGGTATCAACCCGAAAGTACATTCCGTTCATTCAAACCATTAATAACGATTCATAATCAAAGTATATAAAATTTACCCATATCATTAATTAACACCAAACACTACAATATCATAAGCCTTAACACCCTACCAAACAACGAATCTAAAGTCACAAAACCACGTCCTGGCTTCTAGCCGGTGCTCGGGTTTAACAATCATAAAAATCACAACATATGCCCAATCACTAGTACACCTCCCACAGGATGCACTCCACACATTTCCCATACCCACACTGCACCAGTGTTCCTTGACCATGGTTAAGAACCTCTACGCGGAAACCAAAACCCAAATGGGTGCTCACCTGCAAGCTTTGGCTAGCCTCGACGTATGTCTAACTCATGATCTCTAATAGTTCCCTTGAGCTTTCTAATGTGGCGCCCAGGCCAACCCCGAAGGCTATGAAGGTCTGAAGGGTCAGTTCCGCAGGCTAAGCCGTCTAGGATATACCCAAATATAATCCAAGAGTCAACCCGCAGGCTAAGCCGTCTAGGGTGATAATTAATTTCTTTAACCTAATTCTAGAGGTGTGGCAAATGTACTAATGCTTGGGCGACTACCAAAACAACTAAACTAATGAAACAATCTCACAACCCTTGTTAAACAATTAAATTCCAAATCCATTTCGTATTCCGTTCTTATTTCCCAAATTGAATATATACCATCCACGGTATCAAACCATTCCAAATCATTCCATAATTAAATCCCAAGTCCAGTATTTATTTTGTTTCTATTCATATACCATCCATTGGTATGGAGCCATTCCTAGGCGTTATCAATATAGCTTTTCAAATTTCTTTAAACATAATTAATCAAATAACATGCCATTATATACTAATCCACTTTAATATTAAGACTACTTTTAGTACATGTCTATTTGAACTTGCCAATCAAACAAAAGGACAAACCCAAAAGAAAACATATATGCTAAAAAGAAACTTTTTACATAAATCTGCTAAACAATAACATTCATCTTTCAAAATTCACACATATAAAAATAATTACTCAAATCTCATAAATTTTTAATACAACCTTTTACTATGAAAATATTACTTGGAATAAAAATATGGAATCGTTTCGATATATAGAAAATAATTGGGTAATTTCTCGAATAAGCACAGGTTTACGCTCTTTCTTCCCAAAGAAGCACATTTGACTGAAATCTTCCCCAACAAGCACATTTTGGACTTTGACTTATTAATTGGACATTTCTACCCTTATGACAACTTTAAGCCATCAGATCATATCTTTTGTTTGATTGATTTTCTCTCTCATCATTAAATTCAGCAAAGTAAACTCTCGCCGTTAGATGAAAAAACATCTTTGATTACCACCGTTGGATGAAATAACACAGAAACCAACATTCTCAATCCTCCACATCACACTGCTCTATCCTCCACCCAAAAAAGACAAAAACAACTGTCTTACCTTTAAAGAGAAGTAAAGCAAACTTTTCTCTGTTATTCTTCTTCACCTTCTTTGTTCATCACAGAGAATGAACAAGAAGATAATCTCTTTTCATCAGATCACATTCTCTTTGTCGTAAAGCTTCGATTTTTTTTTTACGTTGGGGTTTTCATCGGTAATATTTTCATCATGGGAAAAAAAGGAAGCAATAAGGGCAAGCAAGTTATGAAAGTTTTTCAGATTCCTGGTAAGTTTTAAGGTTTGAAGGTTGTAATGTTCATTTATAATGATAATGGGGGGTTTGATTTCAGTGGCATCAATACCAATCATTGGTATTAAAGTTGCTTGTTTTAGGTTTCAATCTCAGTGGCATTAAAGTATTCATTCACACAGACCCACCAGCTTAAATGCAAGCATTCAATTGTGGGTGGGGTTTCAACTCTAGTTGATTGTTGGGTTGGGGGTATGAAAACCCCAGAATTTGGTTTATGGTTTTCTAGTATGTTGTTTTCAAGCTTTAAATCACTAGTGTCTACCGTGTAGTGGTCTTTGTCTCTATTTTTATGGGGGGTTTTGAAGTTTTTTATCTAATGATTAGAAGATCTAAAAGTGGGTTTATCATGTGGTACTGATTATCACTTTGACATACATTCTTAAATTTCTAGACAATAAACTTTCAATTGTAACCGTTAATACTGATATTGTAGCAGATAACATCAGTACACTCGTTTATAAAGATGTGATATTAAACCCATTTTAATTGATGTTATGCAGAGAACACATTTAATATCATATTCCAATATGGTGGGCAATTGGTTATTACAGTTGAAGAAGTTGAGATTGCATATGTACATGTTGAGTCAAAAATAAGGATCGCTAATAACAAGACATCCTATGGAGACTTCTTAGAATTGGTTGAATCCTTATGCACCAAGAACAACTTGGTCAGTGCGAGCTGTAATCAACAATAATCCAACTAGGATTGAATGCGAAGATCATTACTTGGCAATGATTGCATACATTACAAATTCAGCTGCAATGGTGATTTCTATTTGGTTGGTTGATCATTTAACACAAGTTATGATAAAGTCAGAGACTAATGAAGCCTCAAGCCAAGTGAGTGAGATACCAAGAGAGCTGCCTAAGGGGGATCCCAAAACTAGTCAATCTTTGAAGAGAAAACTTTTCCCGGAACTTGTTGTCAATAATCTAGGCTTGGGTAGGAACCCAGACTACTCTTCTTTTTATACACCCACAAAACCTTTCCATGTTCCTGATGAATATAGGTTGGAAACTCCTTCTCAAGACCCAAGTTATGAAGTGACTGTAAAGGGAAAGGGGCACTCAAATGACCCTTTAGTATTGGAAACCCCTCCCCCTAATGTTCAAGTGAGAGATGATGTTTACATTCCTCAACCTCCAGTTAACTTGACTCCTTTATCGGCTAGAACAACATCTGGATCGCCTATATGTGTACAGAAATCGGCTAGAGGTGGTAATCTTGAAGACATAGCAGGGATTCTATCTGATATGCGTAGGGATAATGATTTTGGGGATTCAGATGAATTGAAAAGTGTAGAAGAAAGATTAGATCCAGAGATAGAGAGAAGCCAAGAAGAAGTATTGGATGATGGCAATGAGGGTGAATGTGAGGAAGGCTAATGGGATTCAGAAGAGAATGTGTTCGACTCAAATAGTGATTACTCTTATAATTCATTCGATAGACTTGAAGATGAGTTTGAATCTGAGATGTATACTGCCAACCAGCCAGTGTTTGGTCCTACACCACCTCCTCCATCTCATAATGAAGATGATGGTGTCATCCAATCTTCATCTGAAGGCATTGGTGAGATGAAAACACCAATTCTTGACACCCAAGATCAAGAATTTGAGAATGAAATGTACAATAACAACTACCCAATGTTTGGTGATCTATCGACACAAGAAACCGTGCATAGCGAAGATGTGGTAACGGATAGAAATGCTACTGAAGGAGATACAAGGTGCAATCTAGAGGATCGTTTTGCTCGAGTAGGGGATTACGTCAACAATCAACCACAACATAACACTGTGCCGCTACAAGACAACCCTCCAACTCCTACCACTATACCACTTCAAGACAACCCTCCAGCTCCGACCACTTTACCTCCTGATACAAATGTACCATTTCCCAACAATGTGCCACTCTAGAAGAATGTAAGAGTTACGGAAAACCGCGATAACGATGAAGTGAAGCGTGAATTAAACAAAATCTTTTCTGCGTACATTGCAACATCTAGAGTAAATGTTGGTTGTGCTCCCCATACAAAGCCTTTTCACAATGATTATGTTAGACCTGCATGTGGAATAGTATATTTAAGTCGAGATGATCTTGAAAGGGACCTCCAAACCTACGCGATTAAAACTGAAAAAGATATACACAGGCAAAGCACCAACACAAAAAGGTTGATTTGGAAATGTAAAGCAGATGGTTGTCCATGGAGAGCCTATGCAACACGAAATATGGATAACACTTGGAAGATAGGTACAATGAATGATGACCACTCTTGTGGTGATTTTAGAGTTGGAGGAACAAATCCCCAAGCAAATAGTGATTGGGTTTCTAGAGTATTAATGAGAAAGTTAAGGGATAACCCAAACTTAAAGCCTAAAGCACTTGTAAAGATGGTCAAGGAAGACTATGAGACCACAGTTTCATACAAAGTTGCATGGTTTGCTAAAGAGAAAGCACTGATGAAGGTATTCTCTATGTTATCCGCCTATTGGTATAACATCTTCTACTTTGTTTCCGTAGTCGCTACCATAGTCACTAGTATCGGCTAGATTGTTTTCTGTGTAGACTATAGTTTTTCACATCTATTCTTTGTTGCAGATAAAAGGAAGCTACAGCTACTTATATCAGTTGCTTGAGACATATTGTCATGAGCTCATGAGTGTTGATCCAGATGCTGTGACTGATATTCTAACTGGTCCAGGTGATCGTTTTGAATGTTTCTTTTGGACATATGGTATATCAGTTAGGGTCTATAAGAAGAACTTGCGTCCTGTAGTCATTGTTGATGCAACTTTCCTTAAAGGGAGGTACCCTGGAACAATTCTAAGTGCTATTGCAGTCGATGGCAACAACCATGTGTTCCCCCTCGCTTTCGCAGTTGTAATGAAAGAGAAAAATGATTCTTGGGACTGGTTTTTTACCAAACTAAGGGACCATGTGGTTGGTGTAGATCACGAGTTCATTTTGTTATCTGATAGACACAAAAGCATCATCCAAGGTGTTCCTAAAATTCTACCAAATGCTGTCCATATGTATTGTTCCTATCACATGACTGGCAAGTTTGGTCACAAGAAAATCAAGTACTTGGTGCAAGAATCAGCAAAAACCCTCAACCAACAAGAATTTTGGGGAAATATGCTAGGAATATGGGTCCTATCCTCCAAAGCACATGAAAAACTTATGGATGTTGGGCCTTTAGAAAAGTGGGCAAGTGTTTTCCATGAGAAATCCAGGTAAGTTTGCTATCATATTTTTATGTACGCTATAATACATTTCTTTTCCGGTACAATAATGTTTCTATCCTTTATCTTGATTTTGCAGATATGGAATTGTAACAACAAATCATGTGGAGAGCTGGAACAAAACGATCATTGAAGAAACAATTATGCCAGTTACTACTATTGTTTCAATGATACGAGATAATGTAATTAGGCATTATCGAGATTATTGCAATGATTCTTTGAAGTTCAATTCACCTGTCACAACATGGTGTCAAGAGCAAATAGTGCACAATGCTGCAGTTGCAAGAAAGTGCACACTTGAAAGAGCTTCAGCAGGTATTTGGTCTGTTACAAGGCTTAAAAGGTGATGTGTGGTTGACCTCAACAAAAGAACATGTACACGCAAATGGTTTCAAACCATGGGGATACCATGTGAGCATGCCATGGCAGCTATAAAGGAAGTTGGCTTTGATCCATACAAATTTGTTGAGGTGTACTACATGAAGGAAACATACATAGAAACTTATAGAGAAGAATGGACACCCACAAGAGGGAAGGAAGAATGGCCAACCGACAGACAAAGAAGAAGAATTCTTCCACCACTAAAAACTTCAAAAGTAGGGCGTCCTAAAACAGCCAGGAAGAGAGGTAAAGCTGAGGGTGTCCCTGTCCAGAGTAGGCGATGTTCAATGTGTAGAGTCAGAGGTCACAACAAATCAACATGTCTTGAATGTGTAGATGACTATCAACTCTTCAGTCACACCCTATTTGGTGAAGGGCCACCACTAAACCCTGTCCCAGGTACAATCTAAGTACTGAAATGGGTTTTGTAATTTTTTGGGAATGTATCTTCTACATACTTAGTACTATCCTCTAAATATAGCCTATTATCAGTTGCCTTTATTTTGTATTGATTTTCATGTTATATAAGGGTAGGGGCTTAAAATCCAATATATTTTTTACAGACAAACACCCTTGTTATCGTATGTTTTATCAGTGACACTTGAGTATTATCTTCTTGTGTTAGGTTTTTTTCATAGATTGTCTACTGTGCATTTCAGTGATGTCCTTTATGTTGTTACTATCTATCGGCTAAAATATATTTTCTTATCCTCTACAATTCAAACATAAAGAACAGGAACAATATAGGTTCACAAACAACCAAATAAGAACAGTGACAATCATTCACAACCATGAATATAGATTCACAAACAACCAAATAAAAAACATTGGGTTCATAAACAACCAAATAAAATGTAAAGCATACAATACAAACAACAAATAACTAAACTTTGCTCTTGTTTTTGGAAGAGGGCGATTCCCTTATATCAATTAGGTCTCTAAGAATACGATAGCGCATCTGAAGAGGATTTGCATCGAACTGAGGTGGTATTCCCCGAAGCACGCATTCGACGAAGGCAAGGAGGAATAATCCACAGCTACAACCATCTGGTTGTTCAACACACTTTACATACTCACGCTTCCACTTCATATCCAGTTTGAGTTGAACCTGTGATGGATCAACAGCAAAAACAACATATGGCAATAACTTTTCCATGTTTCTCAATTCAGGTATACCCCTTGTCATTCCCAAAGAATCATAGATTCTAACAATTTTCTCACTAAAATTGAAAGAAAGCAGAATCCAGTGGTTACATTCACCTACAAATAACACATATATACATATCACTAGTGGAAAATAGAAAGGATAAAATAGAGGATAATTGATGACATGTAGGGGTTGTGGAGGAAAGTATGAAATATACCTGTAATGGGATGAGAAGTGCCTTTGCTTTCATAGGGTGAACTTGATTTTTGAGCCCTACCCATGGATCAACAATTGAACTACAGCCTGCTGAAATTTGGAAACGCCCAGATGTCACTCTTTCCTGAGGATTCGTTTTGGCAAAACTCTTATCTTTCATCAGTTTGTCGTATTGAGGCTACACATCATGCTTGATTTTGGTCTGCAAAAAGGAAAAATAATTCTTCAAACAGCTCAGAATTGAAGGTTATAATTACTAGGTAGAATAAGGGAATAAGGTACCGACATGTAGATATACTGTTGAAATAAGAGCATATTGATCTTCGTCCCTAAAGTAATATGGCCTCATGGTATCATACCAACGAATGAGCAGCCTGAGATAGATGTCAATAATCTCATCATTAAGCCAACTACCTTTGTAGAGTGTGTTGTAGGCATTCACTGAGCATGAAGCCAGAAAACCATAAGTTCTCATGTGAACTCTACCCCACTTTGGGTCAGAGGCCAAACTCTAAAAGTAGTGACAAAGTTTGGTATCATCCTCTTCTACTTGTCTACTGAAGAATGGCTCTTTCATTATCTTTGACATCCTTGCATTACACCTAAGGCCCAAAGAAACCTCTTCAGCTTCCATGTTTTGATAAGTTTTGGCTTCCCTTTTCCTCTTTGCCACTCTTAATGCTTGCAGGTCAAATTTTGTATCCTTCTCATCATCATCAGATTCACTTACACCAAGAAGGAGAACACTCTTCCTGCCTGATGACTCCTCAATATCTGATGCATTAGGTATTTCAAGTCTATACTGTTGAGGTACATCTTCTTTATTAATTACCACATCAGTATGATGATCACATCCACCATTGTCATCATCATCCCCTTCAGTTTTATCATCATCCCCATCATCCTGCCTACCATCATCTTTTTCATCATCATCCTGCCTACCATCATCTTTTTCATTATCATCCTGCTTATCATCCTCCTCCTTACCATCATCTTTTTTATCATCATCATTATCATCATCCTGCTTATCATCATCTTCTTCTTCACTATCCTCAGATTCAACAGTTGTAGAAGATACCTCAATGCTTTTAGCCTTAGAACCACACAATGTAGCTGATGAAACCTCAGTGGTAGCCGTTTCAGTTGCCTCTGTTGTTACCTTTGTCGTTGTAGCAGATGGATCCTCATTTATAGCAGATATTTTTTCTTCTGTAGCGGATGCAGAAGGATCACCATCCTATGTACTTGAATCATTAGGTTTACCTTCTTCATTCACTTCAGCTTTCTCGCCCATCAGTACAGAAAGACCTTGGAGATTTGACATTGCCTGGGCAAGAGGATCAGGTATACCTCTCAGGTTATTCAATGCATCCACAATGGACTCCTGTTCATCTGATGAATGATCATCACTCCAGAAAGACAACTTTCTTGCTTTCTTACTGTTGGGGACTTCATCATCATCTAACTGTATCTTCCTTGACTTCTTTTCCTTCAGTTTCTTTGCCTCCCTTCTTTTTCTTAATTCTTTCCTCCAACTAAGATCAAAGGCATCACCCTTAACCTTCCTTTCAGGTTGATGTCTTATAGTAGGAAACAACATCTCTGCTCTCTTCCTTTTTTTCTCTTCTTTCTCTATCTATTTCTCTCCAGCCCGTTGGTCATTTTGTTCTTCATCCTTCCAACCAATCAAGTGAAAATCTTTGTCTAATGGTAATAGATCATCATCACTCCCCCTACTGTATCTTTACCCTCTTCCATTTGATCATTCTGTGGAGCTGCCTTCTCTTCATCCTGCTTCCCCATATCCATAATGTTTCTCTTCTTTTTACCCTTCTCCACTTCTTTAGATTCCCCCTTCTTTGAATCTTTCTTCTTCTTCTTTTTATCCTTCTCCCACTCCTCTGATCTTTTCCTCTTTATCCCCTTATCCCCTTCAGATTTTGGTGTTTGAGGTTCCCTTTTTTTTACCTCATAATTAGAAGACAAAATAGAGCTTTTACTCCTGGTGGTTCTAACCGTTGTCTGTGCTGGTATTGGCTCTTCCTCCATCTTCTTATAATCAATAATTTTGGACTGTGGGGAATCACTCACTTTTGTGGCTTGGGGGGTTTCTGCTTGGGAGGTATCTTCACCCTCCCAATAGGTTTGGGTAGAGCACTAACTTTCTTGGTTGGTACAATGGGTTTCTTGGGTGAAACATTGGTTTTCTTGGATGAAATTATTTGTTTCCTTGTTGAAACTGTAGGTGAAACTTGGGATGCAGTACTTGATCTGGTTGCCCTTTTTGGAGGACTTGCCAAAGGATTGGTCTTTTTGACTGATTTGGGTTTGAGAGTTGGCTTTGAGGGGAAACTTATCTTCTTCTTACTTTTACTTGTTTTCTTTGATGCCCCCTTACCAATCTGTGCAAACACACCTTGAACAGCTAGATCAGCATCACTGCTTTTGTCAGAAACCATCCCTGCCTCACGACCCTTCAAAAATAATGCAATAAGATTTTAGAGGATAAACGCAAAATTGTAGAAAACATCATTCAAAGATTTAAAGGATATATTATGTTAACATTCAAATTATAGAGGTTTCAAGGTTTAAAGGTTTTGTATATGACCTCATTCAAATTAAACAACATTTAAAGTTTAAAAAATATATTATGTTAACAAATTATAGAGAGTATACAGAAGCAAGGTAAAGGATAGAACT
Organism: Aquilegia kansuensis; assembly: GCA_020826895.1. Classification (NCBI taxonomy): domain Eukaryota; kingdom Viridiplantae; phylum Streptophyta; class Magnoliopsida; order Ranunculales; family Ranunculaceae; genus Aquilegia; species Aquilegia kansuensis. The sequence goes on along the minus strand of CM037005.1, from coordinate 12,056,011 downwards.
GTATAATCTAGAGGAAAACAATCATAATGTAGACGATATACCAAAACATATCAATATTTATCAACTAGAGGTTTTAGAATATATGTATTCAATGTAATAAGTAACAAACCTATAAAGCAGATAAGTTATTCATTGTTGCAGACAGAATTTCAAAGTAGTAGTAACAACATACCATTTCAAAGACTCCTTTGAGAATTTCCTCAAGAGCCTTTCTTTCAAGTGTAATAAAATTGGAAGCACTTGTTGTTGAAGATGATTGGTGAGATGGACGAATTGGCCTAGAAACTGGCTTTGAAGAAGATTACTCTTCATATTCTGCTTGTGCTTGAGCCTGAAACTAGAATTAACATGTAAAGGATAAGAATATATTTGTAGAGGATAAACCAAACAAAGTAGGGGATAATGAAAATACAGCAACATAAAGAGGACTTACTTCTTCAACCACTTGTAAATTTGCTGCAACTCTTTCTTGCAGAGTGATATCCAGTGGATAGGCCACATTAATGAAGCCTTTCTTGGGGTGAAATTTCTCAGAAAGTTTGTCTCTACTTTTGTTCCTAGTGGGCAAATCATACCATCCTAACATCCTTGGAAAACGAGAGTTTGGAATCTTTCTGGGACCAAGATCTGGGAGAGGCAAATATGCCCAAATAATGAATGCAAAGACACATCCATTGATACAATAGTTTTGTACGCCATCAACAATTTTTGTATACACATCTTCTAAATTGCTCTCAAGCAATTTCAATGCAGCAGTACCCCATGGAAAATCATCAAAATCTACCAAATTTTGAGCAAGATCGACATACCTTACATCAATTGTTTTGGATGAATCAGCAAGCAGAAAAATTGCAAGAAAATACAACCTGTTCAACCTATTGACATCATCTGGATTCACATCTTGGGCTTCTCTTGCTTCTTTAATTGCATCAAGGATATGAGAATCTCTAATGTGTAGGTTAGTCTGGAAGTATTTGGATCTGAATGCACTATACTCACTTTGCTTCCTAACAACAAAATCAATAGGTAAATGCCCAAATTTCAAAGGCCCCAAAATCAAAGCAAGATTTGTCATTTTGAACTCAATCACTCTACCCCCAATTGAATACTTCAGTTTACCAACCCTCATTGAAACAATTTCTGTAACTACCGAAGTTATCATGCAGATTTTTTCTTGTCCCTTCAAACTCAAAAACTGCCCAAAAGAGGAATTTTTAAAAGATTCTAACTCATTGGGGGGCAATTTTTCTTTTCGGTTTAGATAGTGGGCTTCAAACGTAGATGGTGAGCATCTCACAGTGATGCTAAATTTTCTACTCGCTTCATCACCTTCAATTATTTTCTTCGGCATGATTGTGTAGAAATTAGAATGGAAGATGGGAAATTAGAAGATGATTGTGTAGAAATTAGAAGATGATTGTGCAGAAATGGAAGATGGGAAAGAAATTAGAAGAGTTATGAGTAGTTTAATGGAAGAAGAATCGGTTTAAGAAGAAAAGAGAGTGGGTGGTTATGGATTCTGAAACGGTGTGAAAACCCTAGTTTGCTAACCTTTACCTGTTTTCGCTCGATTATCCCGCCCAATTAAAACCCAACGGTTAATGACACGTGACACTGATGTGGTTGTTGTTTAGTGTAGCAGATACTTGTTTAAAATTTTAAATTGTAGAGGAAATAACATCTACTTGTGGAGGATAGGAATTAGCAAATTATATCCAACGGTTGTAACTTATTATCATGATACAATGGTTGTAATCTATTGTCATGTCATTATCTAAGATGTCACATCTACTGAAAACCTATTGAAAACCTATTAAAAGTAATGATTATAGGCTAAAGGGTATAATAGGAAAAACAAATATGCTAAAAGACAAAAATACAAAATTCAAAGTCCAAAATATGCTTGTTGGGGAAGATTTCAGTCAAATGTGCTTCTTTGGGAAGAAAGAGCATAAACCTATGCTTATTCGAGAAATTACCCAAAATAATTAAACAACTGTTTTACTCAATCCTACCAGATTTCAGAAAGAAATCCCAAAACAATCTACATCAGACTTCCTGAGCATTTTTCACCATATTATCCTCATAATTTAAAGTATTTCTAAACATAGAAATTATAGTTCAAAATGTCTATTTTCTAAAACAAGTAAATTCATCAAGATATGTTGAGTAACGAGTCTTCTATGATTTTTCTATGACAGCCACGTAAACAGAAAGGTAGCAGTAAAATTATACTGGATATCTGAAAATAACTACGTTGAATGACTTATTTAGAATTAATTACTTAACAGTAAATTCTGAAATTTATATATGTTATTTCACATTGAGTATTATAACTACCATAAAATTTTCAATAATTATTATTAAGTCTAGAGGGATCAGAACCTTGCGATACTAAAACTGTACAGAAACAAAAAACAGCAATGATTGTCATACTTGTAAGTCGTTTTTCACCAAATTAAAATAACTTTCGTAAATAGATCTTAACTAAATCGAATGACGACATTTCAATCTAGTGTTCAGGGTTTTTGGAATCAATAAAAAAGCTTTTCAAATGAAATTTCTATGATATTGCAAAGATGAGTAAACAATCTGAAATTACAGTAAACAGAAATAGAAACAAAAACAAAAAAACGTCTACTCACTTGTATAAGCATAAAAATCCAAATATTCTTCTAGCTTTCTTCCAGTTCTTCTTCTTCTGCTCCCAAATATGGTGTTATAAAAAAAATGAATGAAAACCATAAGATTTTAATATAAATAATATGGAGAAGTTAATGGGCTTAATTTTAGGACCATAAATAAATCTGCTACCCAACCCAATTCCATCTACTTATTTTTTTTTAATAATTAATATATCATCCTTCAACTTAATAGAAAATTAACTTTAAACCCTTAAAGACATATATGCAATATTTTATAATCCAATAAAATTTAACGAACAAAAATTTATAATATAAATGGGGTTTTACATAAACCCCCTAGCACCCCAAATTATAGCATGTTTTGCCCATTATACCTTTGACTCATACTCTTTACCTAAACCCCCCCAAATTTGATTTAATAGAAATTAATAAAAATAGTTAACCTCCATTAACAAAATATGTATTTGTGAAAACCCTTGTAATCTCTTTAACTTTACCCCCCTCCTCCATTAAAGAAATAAATTTTTTTAGCATTTATAAATAAAACTTAAGAAATAATTAAAGTGTAAATTAAAAAATACATAGAAAAATTAATTATTCCAATAGGGTTTCTTAATTTTTGTGACAAACCCAACCCAACCTATCAAAACGGGGTGGAGTGGAGGGAGTAATATATTATATAATATAAAGTAAGATAAAATAAATTGTGAAATATTTCACATCAAAATAAAGATAATAAAAATATATAAGATTCTTTCACTTCTAAACATATAAACTAAGTGACTTTTTTCAAATGTAGAACGTTGGATATTCAACTTACATGTTGACCTTTTTCAAATGTAGAACGTTGGATATTCAACTTACATGTTGACCAGGGAAACTTGACGTATGTGGATGAATAGAGTTAGCATGACTTTGGGAAAAGTTCTTGTATCTAATCAAATTTTCTTGTCTTGTTCTTCGAATAGGGACTGTTCCTCGTGGGCAATTTACATCACTTACTCTAGCCAATGATAGCATTTTTCCCGATCAATTCTTGTGGTGGATGCGTAGGTTTCATCTACACATGATAGTCAATGATTCATACAAATTAATAAAAGTAATTCTGGTATAACTCTTTTATTATCAGCTTACGAACTAAACAAATTCTAACATTGGCAGACAAATCTAAGGAGTTGGCATTATTTGTTATTGCAAAGGCATATTTTTTTGTTAGACTTATTTGCCCTTTATGAAACCGGCATTAAGTGGTTTGACATCAATTTTGTGACAAAGTGTCCTTGGTTATTTCGCCTTGAGTTCATTGTTAAGAAAACCTTGGTGTACGCGTGTCGTCCCGTGTCATTGACTTCGCGTCGTGTGTCTCGAGTTTAAATATTGGGTCAGGACGTACGTACCTCTTAAGGACGTACGTACGCTTTGTATGTCAGCAAGGTTGGTCATGGTCTGGACGTACGTACCTGTTGAGGACGTTCGTACGTCCAAGTAGGCAGCAGCTTGTTTTCGTGTGGAGACGTACGAACGTCATATCGACGTACGTACGTCCAATGTGGGCTTTTCACGTTTCAGCCCATTCTCCTTGGTTTTCAACCCTAGGTTTAAATAGGGTTTCTCTTCCATTTGAGAAGACAGTTCTTTGGCCGTCCATTGTGTTTCTAGGAGTGAAGTTTTGGTGTAGGTTTTGGTATTGAAAGTGTTTGTGGCTATTGAACTCAATTCCCTTTCTTCCCCTTTTTCTCAATTCATAACTTTGTGATTCTAAGAGTGGTATTGTGATTTCGGCTTCGAGTCTTCTTGTGGGTTTATCAAGAAGTCGAGTGTCTTGTGCGTACATCAAGGTGCTCTGGTGAAGTCAAGGTGTTAGAGATAACCAGGAGTATCAACTCGCAGTGAGTGCAGGTAGTTGATAGGTTTGTACATCTCTATTTCATCTAGTGGATTATTTGTTGTCGCGAGGACAACCGTGGACGTTTCCCTTTTGGGTTTTACCACGTTAAAAAAATTTTCTGTGTGTTCTTTACTTTCTGCGTATTGTTTGTTTGGTTGAATATTCAATTGGTATATTAGCACTATTTGTAGTTTCTCACTTTAGATTTAATCAATTAATCTAACCTAAATATTATTTGTTATATTTTTTGTGTAGGATTTGTGGGATACATAAAACCCTACCATGTACAGGTGCAATGAACCCTAGTGGGATTTGTTAAAAAATTTGGTTTAAAAGTGAAAAGATTTAAAAAAATAATTAATAAAACCTAAATTGAGAGAAATATAATAATATATTTGAGGATAAATAAATCTAATAGAAAAATTCACCTTTGCAATAGCAAATATTGCCTTGGCAATAGCCGACTCCCAAATCTAATACCATATATAAAATAAAAATTGTATATACATGGATAGTTTTATATAAAATTTGAATGGAAACACGATTTCTTTTCTCAAATGAAGGATTTATATAAATCTCTACAAGCCATTTGGCCCATGTAATAGATGGGATTTAAGTTGCGACCTATAATAAGTGTGAAATTATTATAAATCAAGTCTTTAAGTTGTGGCCCATTAGTAAATGTTCAAAAACGCATACAGTAAAACCACGATAAATACATACCTTTGGGACCAAAAAAATATAGCGAGATTATTTATTTATTAATAAATGAATAATATCTTAATTTACTGATAAATTAATATTTATTGTTTTAAAGTGATCAGATTTCCAATTTATGTATGTGGTCAAAGTAAAAAAAATCCAAACGATGATGAAAATGTTCTTGATCCAGATGATACTTCAGTTATACCAAATGTTTCGTCAAAAGAAGCATTTCAAGAAATAATCACATTATATAACTATTTGCAACAATATGAGCAAAATATTCTAGAAGTTGTGCATGCTCTAGAAAAAGTTAAGGATAGGGTTGAATTATGTTTTGGTACAAGGAAGAAAAAAATAAATTTAGATGTATAATTTCAAAAAAAAAAAAAAAAAACGAATTGGTAAACTCCTCATTTTAATTTTGGAAATTATAAATTGCATTGATAAAATAATTTAGTGTAAGCCCATGGACTAGGAGTTAAGTTGCAAATTCCCATACGTAATGGACTAAGGATTAATAAATCAAAATTTGATTAGGTTTTCTTTTTCAAAATAAAAAATAAGAGGAGAGGGAGAAAGAGAAATGGAGTGGAACTGATTGATAAAAATGATATAGGTTGAATGTTGTTGCTTACGGTAGTGTAATTTTAGTACCGATAAGATTGTTTTGTATATAGATATGTTGGGAATTGATAATAGAATTAAACATGGGATTACTACTTGTATAAAAGTTTAATATGATTGAAATGCTCGAGAAGAGTATGGATTTTGGTATATGATTAGTATTGAAGAATTGTCTTTTAATGTTTATCATATTTTAAATCGTATGTTCGAACTTTAAACGTGTTATGTTATTGGAATTCCACTGTCTTTAAACGTGTTATGATTGAAATGCTGACCCATGTTGTTTTGTTTTGTACGTGGGTGTGTTCTATTGGAATTCTATTTGGAATGCAGGCAGGAGTTAGAGCTATGGAGCTGTGACAGACCGTTAGTTGGGACCACTAGAGATCTTTAGATGTTTCAATGATGTATCTTATTTGAAAGTTGTTTTCATGTATTTTGTTGGTGTAAGTTATGTTGTATAATAGGATGGAATCGGTGTACTTTTACCGTTTGGATTTTTCTTTACTGTAATTTTTACTCTTGTTATTTGTTGGAGTTGGGATTTGTTTTAGAATTGTTAGGACCCTGGTTTTTGTTTTATAAATTTGGCTTGTTGCAGAATTTATAAATAATAGTTCAAGAGTGTAGATATACATAATTGTTTTATGAAATTTAGAGTTGGAAGTAAGTGTATTGTAGGCTTTAGATGTGTATTTTGTTCATCAAGAACTATTCACCATAATCACTGTTCATCCGGAGTACTGTTCATCAGGTACTGTTCTACAAGAATTTTTTTTTAAATCCAGGTTTGCTTTTGTTGATGTCCAACCTTTTCTAGGGTTTTGTCTGTGTTGTTGATGTCATGCGCAGCTTGTTAAACCCTTTCTAGGGCCTTGTATGCGCTGATACCATAGTGCGTTGCACTTGTCCAGCCCTTTGTATGGCCTTGACTGTGTTGTTGATGTCATGCGTCATTCTTTCTAGCCCTCTCATGGGCCTCTTTTGCGCTGCCATCTTTCTTCTGTTTTACTGTTCCTGTCCAGCCCTTTCAACTGCTTTATTACTCCAAAATCAGCCTTCTTCGTCTTGGAGTACCTTATTTTTATTGGTTTTTTAAGTTATATCAGATGTTTTGGGGAATGTAAACCCTACCCACCGAAACGAACATGACCCTAGCAATCACCACCACTACCTTTGGCGTCTTTCTTTGATGAGCAGTTGGTTATCCATGCTCTTTTATTCTCTCTGCAGCTGGACATCCCTGGAGACAGTTCTTCTCGCAGTTGGTCATCTCTGCCATTGAACAACTTGCTCGGTGTCGTTCTCATGATACATTGTGGGGGATGTGAGAGAACGTTTTTTGTATTTCAAGCTGAAATTCAGAGTCTGAATATTCAGCTTGAGGGAGAGTGTTGGAAGTAAGGGTATTGTAGGCTTTAGGTGTGTAGTTTAGTCCCACATAGCTTAGAGATAAAGTCTATGTGGTTTCTCTCTGTATATATAGAGAGAGTTAGCTTCTTTGTAAGTTTAACCTAATTATTATAAATATAATTCACCTTTTATATTTCTGGTTTTAATAATTATTAATTTATATTTTCATTGGGCCTTTAAGAATTCAAAATTATCTATTACTTAATACATTTGGCGAGGCTATTGTCTGTAGTACACATGCCCAAGTCGGGATCGGAAGAAATTATTATCTAAGCAAGGTTATTACTTTCTTGAATATTTATTTATCGAGGTATTATTGTAATTTCTCTAGTTCGGAATTCTCAGCCGCAAGTCTCAAAACATCTTATATTCAGTCATAGTGTAATTTTTTAACTTAACGATTTCTGTTTGTCTTCTTCTTTTTACTTCTATATTGAAGAAGTCTCATCGATTAGTGGATGTTGGTTGATTGGAAAATTTTCATCAAAGAGAGATGTGAAATGGAGTTGACTGATGACGTTGGATAACTGTAGTGGTTATTGGATGGCTGAAATGAATGAGAGAGAAGTAGCCATTTAATTCCTAGTCCGGATGTGTAGGCTTTTGGCCTTGCAAGGATTTGGGTTAGATCTTTTTCTGGTGTGTTGTTGTTTTAGGCTGGGCCAGATCCGATTTTTATCTATTTCGTTGATATGGACTAGGCTTAATGTTAGGCCGATGATAGTATGATGATTTCTAGGGTTGGGCAAATTAACATTAAAACCGACAAACCAACCCGAACACAACCGAACCGAACATGTTAGGAGGTGTTACGATGTTTAAGTGTTTGGTTTTGGTTGGAATTTATTTCTTAAACCGAAGTAATATGTTTGGCTTCGGTTTTAAAACTCCTAAACACGTTAAAACCGAACCCAACATGTATCTCCCATTCAATTCAAGCCCACTAATAACAAGCCAACACTATAGAGTCCAACCCACTAATAACATGCAACCACTCTAGAGTCCAACCCACTATTGACGAAATTCTAAGGGACTTAGGGCTAATTTTCATGTATTCTTTCTTGTTTCTTCGTCTTCATCCTTCTTTCTTCACTACTACACGTTTTTCGCTTCCACTTCAAATTAGTTAATCGAGACATCAACTATACTCCATTCCAGATTATCAATCTCTGTTCTTCAACTTTCATTGGTGAGTTTCAATTTTGTTTCTATCCATTTTTTTTTTTTTTTTTTTTCAATTTTGGTTTGAAATGTGTGTATAGTATATAACAACATGTTTGGTTCGGTCCCAATGTACCCCTCTCTTTTATATTGAAAATTCTAATTAACCGATAGGGGTCAGCCAAACCCCCACCCCCTTTTCAGGTTTTTTATTTATTTTTTTTTAAAAAATGTTTGGTTCGGTTTTTTGGTTAACCGAACAGTAATATGTGTTTAGTTTGGTTTCAGTTTATATAAAAATATTTTGGTTCGGTTTGGTTCGATTAATTTATTAAATCGGTTCAGTTTCGGTTTTTATATTAAAAAATTTATTCTATGCTGTTTTGTTTCTGGTTTAGTCAAAACCGAACCATACCCAGCCCTAATAATTTCCATTGTTTGTGCATAGTTGTTAATTTTTTCTATTAAAAAATGTTAGATGCACTTGATGAACTAGGGTAGATAATAATGATCGGCATACGACAATTGTGGTATAATTCACTTGGTTAATTCTTGTTAATGTTTATAAAATAGACGTGAAAGTCGAATTTACAAAGATGCATCGCTTTCGTAAGACCATGATAGGGTTGTGTAACTTGGGTTTGTGGTCATTAGAGATAGGGTATAATTATATTTCATCAATTTAGTGTTCATACATCTTATAAAGTAATTATTTAGATTAATGATTACTTGGCTAATCATTTTGACATGAATAATTCTACGCTTACAAACAATTCCTACCATAGGTGAAAAAACGAATCTGTCGGGCGGATATTCACAAAATATTTTGGTTTTTGGGAATTCTGATTGGTACGGCATACGAAATATAAACGAAATATAAACCTCCCATACCGTTCGAAATTTTACGAATATTCGCAAAATATTCGGCAAGAACCAAAATTTATGAAATTTTCGATTATGAAATTAACACATTTATTTTTAATTCCATCCGAACTAGAATTTTCGATGAGGTTATCAAAAAAGGGTCCAAAAGGCACGGGAGGTTTGGAAACTTTCTATTGGGATGGGGTTCAATTGTGCATAGTAGTACATGAAGAAATGATTGTTAGTTTCGTCTTAGCTTCCTTGTATAATTTGTCGCGTGTTTAATTTGCAATGTGTTTTTCTTTTAATTATAAGTTTATACATTGAAACCAGAAGAAAAACACGACAATAGCAGAAAACCTCCCAATTTTTCGAATTTTTCGCGAATATTCATGAAATATTCCCTGAAAATTATTTTTGCCAAACCTCCCATATCCGACATTGGGGTCCAGATATTCGAGGAATATCCGGTTTTTCCAATGTCGGATATTCGGATTATATCGAAATTTTCACCTATGATTCCTACAAATATAACCCACAAACTGATGTGGCATAGCCATGTCAGCGACTCTCTCTCCAAAAAAAAAAATAAAAAATAAAAAAAATAAGCCTCTCTCAAATTCATCTTCTCGATTCAAGTTTCCATCTCCACGATGGTTTTGATTAATCTTTGTATATTCTTTTACACCAATTCAAAAGCAAATAGTCGATTGTAGAAAAATAGTACAAGTTGTCCACAAATTTAAATTTTTCGTCCCCTTTGTTTCAATAAACCCCAAATCCTAAAATTTTAGAACACTCAATTGTTTTTATCGTTAAATCTATCTTGATGCAAAGTACTGATTATGAAATTCCGGTTATTGATACATATAATAAAGTACACTTTTCCAATGAACCAAAGAGAAGACAGAATTGAGGAGGATATATCATGAAAAGAGAGATGTTGTGGAAGAGGAAGGTATATAGAAAAGAGGAATTGAGAGAGTGATATCACAAAAGGAAGAGAAGAATTCATAGTAACATTTATCATATTTCAATTGGGTGTAGAAAGAGAGGAAGAACGAGACTCAGAGAAGTAGAAAGAAACAAAATCTGGGAGAGTTTTTTTAAGGGGCTGCTGATGTGGTCATGCCACATGAACCGACACATCAGTTTGTAGGTTTTGTTTGTGGGCTTTATTTGTGAGTGTAGAATTACTCCTTTGACATATGGGTGATTACTTGATTAATTACTCTAACAAATAGGTGATCACTCGAATAATCACTTTGATATATACACATATGAGTGATTACTCGAGTAATCACTTTAATATTTGTCTATTCTTATTAGAATAATCAATTAAAAAAGCCACCAATTAATTAGAAAAAATTGACAAAATTCAAAGATGTCTTGGTGTTTGATTGGTGGCTTGTTGATAAATTGATGAGATTGGAGAGAAAAAGGAATACAACTTGAAGGAGACGAGTAGACGACATAACGTGCCCAGTCCAAACTATGGTTATTTAGTGACCCAGAAGAAAAAACCATATTTGTGTAGAAGTTAAAATATTTTGAAAGAGGCATGTGATTTTTTCCTTAAACTGTAATGCCCGCATAAAAGCCTCCATAATATAATATTATATAGAATTATTAAAAACAATTACATACCTTTTACCGAGAAACAAAGACAAATATTACATACCTGAATTTTATGATTTGTTAATAAGGGATGATCAAGAGTAGGTTTGATGTAGGACAGAACACATACACCAATTGGTTTCCTATTTGGGTTTCTGATTTATTTAGAAGCCTAAATAGTATTTATAAATTGTTGTTTTCATTTTTATTAATTAGAGTGTTTTTAGAAGTGTCTAGAAGTCTTATTTTGAGTCCTAATAGACTTAGGAAGTTGCCAACAGTTAATACGTACCTTAGGGAACAAGTAATTCAAGTTCTAGTAAGTTTTCTAGTTGAGTCAATGGAGTTATCTATAGAAAGAGCTCCAAAAATGAATTTCTTAGCCAAGATTAATGATTGAAGAGTTTATTATTTAGTTTATTGTCTTTCAATTTAGTTTTTACTTCAAGTTCTTTATTTTTCATAATTTACATTCAAGTTATTTAAATTTCAGCTTTTACTTATTGCAATTCATTTCCATTATTTCAATTCCTTACAATTTCAATTCTTAGATTAAGTTTATTTTAGCTTCCGCTGCATCAATTGGTATCAAGAGCAAGTTATTTTTAGATCCTTATCTTAAATCGATCCACCACCTCCCCACCACCACATTGAAGTTTGTTTTCAACCATGGCTCTTAGTGATGAAGAAAAAAATTTCTTTAGGGATTTGTTTTGGGATTCATTGAACACATTATTTGTCAAACAAGATGCAACACTCGATTCGAAATTCACTCAACAACTAGTAGAGATCAAGACAACCCTTGGAATCCATGAAGAATCAAGATATAAGATTGAAAAAATCAAGGTGAACATTATCAAAGATATCCATGATGAACCAATCAATACATCTTTAACCACCCTACCACCCCTCTCTACCAACAACCTCCCCACACCTACCATTCTTACCCTAAATAATAAAATCTTCAACACCAAAACATCATGACATTATTGAAGAAGTTAAAAAGGTTTGTATTGAGGAGCCACCTAGTATTCGTGAAGATCCTTCAACCCATGTGATCAAAATTGAAGATCAAACATATGTTTTTAAGGAAGAAGAGAATCATAAAGTTGAGTTTGCAGTGAAAGATTCATTCTCCATTAATGTTCATCATAATAATTTTATTGGTATTGATCTTATTCTTTCCAAGCAAGTTCTTTTTGTTTTCGAAGTCCAAGGATCAAAATATCAAACAATCACATCAGGAATAGTTCATAAGAATTCATGTTATTCAAAGTATCTTTTTTTATGGAGCAGACATCATCAATACAACTTAAATTTGAGAATGATTCTTTTGAAGTATGGGGGACTGATGTAGGACAGAACACATACACCAATTGGTTTTCTATTTGGGTTTATGATTTTTTTATAAGCTTAGATAGTACTTATAAATTGTTATTTTCGTTTTTTATTAATTAGAGTGTCTTTAGAAGTGTCTAGAAGTCTTATTTTGAGTCCTAATAGACTTAGGAAGTTGTCAAAAGTTAATACATACCATAGGGAACAAGCAGTGGCGTAGCCAGAAATTTTGGTCATAGGGAGCACTCGACTCGGGTTACCTCTAAATTTTTTTCAACAATTGAAGAAGAAACCAATTTAAACAAAAAAATTACCTATTTCTTATTAATTTTATAGGAAATAACTCAGGTTTATAAAAAAAAAAAAAAACTACTCATATTAATTTGAGAAGAAACCAATTTATAAGAAAATTACCTATATCTTATTAATGTTATAGGAAATAACAAATCAAATTGATAAACATTCACATTATTATTTTTTGATTTAGTTAAATAAATAAATAAAAACCTTAACCAATTTACTAAATCTATATAAATTTGAATATTAATCAAAAGTTTAAAACGAGTGAAAAACTTATGACTCAAAAGTAAAATCTAAATAAAATTTAAGAAAAAGGAATAAAATTTTGATAAATTAGATGGTATTATTGTATTAAGAAGTTTAGTCTATATGTAACTCTACAGAAACAAACTCTTAAAAGAAATTTGAGTATTTTGACGGAGTGAGAACTATATTTATGGAAAGAAAGAGTCCATGTAATTCGAAAATCTGAAGACTGCGTACAAGTTATTAAGATTAAAATCTAAAAAAAAAAAATATTTTTCTCAAAATTTCAGGGGGGCGCAAGTGCATGTAAAGAGTCCATGTAATTCAAAATATTTTATCTTGTCGTATATCATGTGTTAAAAAAAAAAAAAATTCTCAACCCTCTCTGGCTCCGCCCCTGGGAACAAGTAACTCAAGTTCTAGTAAGTTTCCTAGTTGAGTCAATGGAGTTATGTATATAAAGAGCTCCAAAAACAAAATTTCTTAGCCAAGATTGATGATTGAAGAGTTTATTATTTAGTTTATTGTCTTTCAATTTAGTTTCTCTCATACGCACTCCTATTAGAGGAGTTAGGAAGCCAAGATCTGAATAGTCAGCCGGCCAGAAGGGGGGCTCATTCGACTAATCAGTGATCCCTGGGCCTACCTTACACAGATGCCCCTGAGGGGATTTTACTTCAAGTTCTTTATTTTCCATAATTTACATTCAAGTTATTTAAATTTTAGCTTTTACTTAATGCAATTTTTTTCCGTTATTTCAATTCATTGCAATTTCAATTCTTAGATTAAGTTTATTTTAGCTTTCGCTGCATCAATTTGCTTGAAAATGTGAACACAATCATATATATCTCATTTGACCTGGACAAACAAAAGTAAATGATATTAACCATTGAGTTAAATAAGTCTAACTGTATTCTTAAAAAATTAAAATATTTTTCTATGCTTGAATTAGAAAAATAAAATAAAACTTAAGCCTCAAAATTTGTCTAAAAGCTCCATTTCTATTACTTGTGAAAAAGGCCTATCAAAAACAAAATGTCTGAATAGGGTTTTAGTATAGTATCAAAATTACTAAAACAAAAAGATTTTTCACAACGCAACGCAAAGACAAATAACTAAAAAGTCACATTATGACTTCAAGATAGACTAGTAGGTAAGGGGGGGGGGTTCAAATGCGAACAATTAGAAATGTGTGGAACATACTTAACACATGATATACGACAAGATAAAAACATTGGACTACAACAAGATATAAGATAAACAAGAAAAACCAGGTTGCAGTTTGACAAGGTTCAGTCTATAAAGGCTTGAGTCGCTCAACACCTGTTAGATAAAGAGATGACATTCTTACGATTAAGAGTTAGAGAAGGAGGAAAGTACCCCACTACACAAACACACATTCACACAAAGATACATGGAGAACAAGTGTGTGTAGCAATTTTGTTCTTGTAATCTAGACATATTTTTTACCAAGTAGAGAAATAGAGAAACAAGAAAGAAAACCAAGCAAGAGATACAAGGGTTCATGGTGATTTGACAATGGTGCCTACATCTACTCTTCAAGGGATTTTTTTTTATTAGTATTATTTTTTTTTTGAAATATTGTATAATTCATATATGGGCATAGAAAAAACTAAGTGGAGAAAAATCAGTTTAAGGAAATTCTATCTTGGTGATTGTGCAATAAAGAAAACCCAATTGTTCTCAAACTCTTTCCCACCTTCTTTGCTCCAAGACTAATTATATATGTTTTTTTGGTGTTAGAGAGAAAACTGGAGAAAGAAACTAACAGAGATAATAAAGGATACGAAGAAACTTTTTACTTAGTTTTAATTTATTTTAAGTTCCTGTTCAAAAATTTGTAAACGCGCATGAGTTTGTAAAGTACATATGCGAACAGTCTGCACTAGGACCACCCTATATATATAGCCCACCCTACTTATCCGATTTTGTTCACCAGGGGTCCTATTGGTGGTTTCCACCAACCTTGTGATTGGTCCAAGTAGCATGTGTTAATAAACATAGAGCCGTGACACGGTGGGGACAGACTTTAGGAAGAGAAATCGAAGAGACTAAGGAGAATTGAGATTGAGAAGAAGATAGAAAAAAGATTAAAGGAGAAGGAGAAGTAGGAGAATTGAGAGAGAAAAGACGAGACGAAGATAGAAGAAAGTGAAGTAGGAGAATTGAGAGTGAGGGAGAGAAGATGAGAAAAAGAAGATAGAAAAAAACAAAAAAAAAGTAGGAGAATTGGTCAATTGATTGAAGAAGAGAGAAAAAAAAATTAAGTGGACTGACGAAAATTGTTTATTTCCACAATTAAAGTATAATGGATATCCTAAAAGTCGGTAGATTAATATAGTTTTTTAGTTATTAGATTTTAATAAATAAAATAACAAAATTCTTAATATAAAAATTACTAAGAAATACAGAGAGAGAAAGTTTATCTTTTTCGCTAAGTCAGAGAAAATGAAACTCCATTAGAACTGGAAACATGAAAAATACAACAAGCTACAATCAGTCAATCATGGATTGATTTTACAATATTCTTTTTTGGATGGAATTTGTCATTGACAAATTTCAAAAAAAAAATTCAGTGATACTTTATAGTTTGACCAATTCATTAAACTTGTGGAAAAATCTCATAATTGATTTATTTATCGGATTTTTAACTTTAAGTCTGATATTAGTTTTACCTATTAGCAATCCCTTATAATTTTGTCGGTTCTTCTTTCTATGGGATTCATTAGGTACTTTAAAGCTTTGTTGAATCAGTTTTCTTAATAACAAAGTTTACCCATATAAAAATTTCTTTTCTTTAGAAGTAAATGGATTTGAAACTTAATTGAATCACACGTTCATAAAACTTTAAGCCACAAACATTGAACTCCGTTTCTTCCTCAAAGAGTTGCCTCATTGAAAAAAATATAAATTAATTACAGCTGAAAACATGCCACCTGGACCAATTCCAAGACTGACCACCAGTGGGACCCCTTGGTGAACAAAATCGGATTTCTACTTATAAATAAGTCCTATTTGACTTTGGCTTTAATGATTACTCCCACTTTCTAATATTACATAGATTGTATTTTTTTTATTGAAACAAACAAACTTTCTTTGCAATTCTAAAAAATTACAAACTTTCTATTCCATTCCAAAAATTGCTATTTTTTTATTTGTGCAATTCTAAAAATTGCTAATTATTTAATTGTGAAATTCTAAAAAAAATTGTAATAGTGATTCCAGTAAATAGAAATACCACTAAATTACGGTTTGAAATTGTAAAAAAAATCCCTCAGTAGAAATTCTACTAAATTGCAATACCACTAAGATGCAAGATGCGCTTGTAATTTCTTAATAGAAACTCTACTTAATTGTAATTTTTTTAATAATAATTGAAGATATTTTTGTAAAGTATCATGTACTCATGTAGTAAAAAAGAGGACTAATCATTAATGTGGTTGTTTGATCGGACAAATCATAATGCACATTACAATTTGGGATTTTTAATCTGAACACTGTATTTTCTACTAACATATCTCTTTCCTTCCTCGTCTCGACCTATATTTATTCTTGTTAAATTTGGTTATTTCATATTTTCCCTGAAATCTAAATTCGCTAACATAGCCTTAGTTTACTGATTTGACAAGCTAGATTCAGAAAAACAAAAATCAATACCAATTACCAAATACAACAAAATAGTAAAACATCTATTATTATATAAGTGATGCAATTGTTTTCATAGACATTTTATGTTTAAGATATTATTTTAATTTTATTTTTTAAAATTATTAAAATAAATTATTGTAAAATAATAATAATTTTATTAGGGGGCTATTCTTTCATAGAATTTTAAAATTTTGATAGAACCGGGCAAAAATATTTGTTCAGAAAACTTATTATATAAGTGTTTATAGTGAGAGGTATATGAATACTTTGATACCTTTGCAACAATTTTGTAAGTGTTTTTCCAGTTGCAACATCTAAAGTCTAATAAGGTTGTAAAGTCGAGATACTTTGAAGGTTAAGTTGAATCTAGCCGATAAAAAATAATCATTTGGATTCTAAGTTTAAATCTTCTGTATTTTCAACACATAGATTTTAATTTTCATTGTTGACTATGTATCTACACGCACACCCATGATTTTATGGTGGAGTTTGTTTGCAAAAATAATATTTTAGTCGATTATAAATAGGAAAATTAGTTGTATTAAGATGTTTTGTAAATGGGTAAAAATGTATTTTGGTCATTTAAAGTACAAGAAGGGTATTTCGACATTTAAGGTTTTTGATATTTTATGTCTGCCAAGGGTATTTTGGTTATTTAAAATATTGGACTAAAATGGTTGTTGGCCTTGATGTGACACATGTCATGGGCCATATATGTTGTTAGGTCAAGTGGACATTTATTACTTGTTGGGCCAAATAGTCATTTAGCAAGGCTAGGTTTGATATAAACACATATAATAATGTATGTTTATACCGTATTTCATACGTATATGGGGACAGATGGCAGAAATTTTGAATCGTGTAATGGTGACGCCATCCGACATGCTCTCTTTATAGTAATTTAGATAAATTTTTGTAGAGGATGATTACAACTAAGAAAGAAGATAGGATCTCTTCTACAAGATCCATTGTATGAATATTCCTTTTGGCACTGAGCTTCATGGTAACACAATCTAGCAACCGTGATTCTATTTTATGGCAAATCCCGGCTGTGTGTACCTTAGATAAAAAAAAAACCGACAGGTGTCACAGATGGCTGTATAAAAAGCTAAACCGGGAGCATCTGAGCATTAACCAGCCAAGCCTGGGCTATCGGGTAGGGTCCAAACTGGTTTCAAGGGATCCACATACGCTCTGTGGACCTTGACCCACCAAATAGTCCACGATCAATGGGTGGAGCCCCGGTTACTGTATAAGAAGTTGAACTGTGGGCTCCCATAGATCGACTAGGCCCACCATAGTAAAGTAGGCTAGGTCTGACCCATCCAAAGGCTCAACACAGAAGCCCAGAGGACCTGAACAGGGTGTATGCAATGAAGATTGGGCCTTCGGTCAGAGGAGTCAAACCCAAGTCTTTGCTCTTAGGCTTGGTCAATCCAAGTCCCAACCAACTGGATAAGTCCAGCGAGATTCCAGGCTAACGGAACCCATGGTTCTAGCCCGCTGGAGAAGATAAACGAAACCCATGTTGAACCAGGACCTATCAGAGGATGTCGTTTGGCAGTCATCCTGGTCATAGGGGATTCAAACCAATGGGATAACCGCTCGGTAGCATCCAAGTTATCTCCACGGAAAGCATCTTCACAGTTTTACTACCTAACTTCTTGGAGTCAAAGCTGGAGGGGTGGTTGACCCAGCCTCCTCCGGCCTATTACAAAAACAGGAGTTCTAAACCTCCTGAACTACGAGTCTTTCACTGAGCAACTCTATTAGATCTTAGTGGAAGCAAAGAGTTGATTCCAAGTTTATCATCTTGGATACGTAGGCAACCTCATTCCAATCAAGTCTAGTCTGGTATGACACCCTTTCAACTTACATTTGGAGCAGAAGCGGTAATGTCAACGAAACTGCTAACTACGACAACCCGTACTGATGCTTTCCTTACCGGGGAGAATGAAAGGATTCTGGCAAGAGAAAAAACTGTTCTTGACGACCAGAAAGAACATGCCTTACATCACCTCCTCCGATACAAGGAGACCGTCAAAAGAGGACAATCAATTCGTAAAGTGGAAATTCAATCCGGGTGACTGGATCATGAGGAAAGTCAAGGTCATGACTGAAGATACAACCGTCGGAAAGCTTGGAAAAACTGGGAAAGACCTTACATCCTAGACAGACATGCTACGAATCGCTCATACTTCCTTAGAACTCTGTCCGACGACCTCTTCTCTAGACCATGGAACGCTTTCCACCTCAAGAAATTCTAAATGTATTTTCAATAAAGATTCTTTCCTGCCAGAATTCGAGTACTTTGTACTATTTACTGCTAAAAATCCTTAGTGCAAGATCAAGTCTCTACTAAGGTCCAGGATGCCCGGACCAATTAGCTTCCGATCCTAGCTTCTGGTCTTGGAAATCAGGATGTCAGGGATTAAACCCCTTCCAACCTAAGATGCCCGGACCTTGCTTCCGATCCTGGTTAAGTCCTAAATGCAGAGTCACACTCCTTTTAGGCCCAAGAAGCCTGGTTCTAGCTTCCGGTCTCGGAAACCAATCTTAAGAGCGAGGCCATCCACTGTTAACAACCGGGGTCGTTAGGCAAGCTAGCCTGCCCCCGGATCAAAGCATACAATACAGGGACAAACCCCTTTCAGTAGCAGACCATGAATCACCATGGAGTCAGCAAGAAAAATAACTGTTATTGTCCCAAGCAAAACTCATTAAAACGATAAGGGGGCGAGTGAGATAGTCAGTTGAAATAAATGCTGAAAATAAAGTAAAGATATCTAACAAGGTATTTTTTGCAGCACAACAAAATTTTTATTTCTTTTTCAGAAAAGAGATGTACAAGAGAAAGTCCCTCGCCAACCGGGACAGGAATCTTTCTACAAAAGCCTAACGGAGCAAAGGCTGAGATGAAGGACCTGGGCCATCCCCGCCCTTCTTCGCCTTCTCCAGCTGATTGAGGACCTGTTGGTAGACAGCCTTGGCCTACTGGAGCTCCTCAGCGTCCCGGTCATACGCCACTTTCTTGGCTGGCAATCACTTGGTAGGTGAGCTTTCTCTTTCTGGGCAGAAGGTGAGACGTCGGTCCAGCTCCAGCTTCTTTCGGGTCATCTTCCTGCAAGTGGCCTCCAGTTTTACAAAGGAATTCTTGGCATCCTCCTCCCTCTGAAGAGCAGCTGTCAGGGTGAAGTCCAAATTATGATAGTCCGTCACAGCCATGGACAGCTTGTCCTCCTCCAGAGTCCACCTGTCACTGTTGGCCGCCGCCAGGTCATTCTCGAGCTGACGATTCTCAGTTCGCAGGCGCTCCAGATCCTCCAAGACAGAAGATCGGGTCCTGACACTCAGCTCAAAAACCTGGGCCATGGCAGCTTGTGTCTGACAGACAAGAGAAACAGAAGTCAAAAATGAACATACAGACAACAACAAGTCTAAAGCCAGAATTCAAGGCAGGGAACCTTACCGCAATCAGGTAACCCTCAACCCTAAACCCTCATCGTTCGATAGCGAGAAAGGCGGCTGTAGTATGCCTGGTTTTCCAGATGCAGGTTCTGGAAGATGTAATCGAAGGCAGTGTAGAGGTTCATGATGTCGGAGTCCCTGATCGATATCGGTTTCCCACACAAAAATGCACGATTAATGGTGAACGCCGACAGTGGGAACTTCGGAGTAGATTCAGGCTGGTACTCGCCCGTTTCAAGGCCCAACTGCATAGTTGGGCCAGTGGGCATGTCAATATATGGCACCTGGTCGCCCCATCCCTAAACCGGGGCTACATCATCGGCAGTGACCGGCACAGTGAACTCCACCTTAGTCTGGATGTCCTTAACGGCCAGAACGTCTTCAAAATGGACCCGGGAGCCATTACCAATACGGTAGTCCCCATCACCAGTCCCCTCAGCGCCCGAGGGATGGCATCCTCCCTTCTCGGGGACACAACCTTCTCCTGGTCAGCAGG